>CM032228.1:5515000-5927500 GCA_019009955.1 Riptortus pedestris
CAATTTAGAAGCCGTTTCAGTTGGGAATTTATTTTAATTAACTGAAAGATTTCTCATTACCATTTGTATTTAATCACGGTGGTATTGTGTTACCAGAATGCAGATTTCTCTATTGTATAACTTCACATGGGAAATCTGCTAAGTTTACGCAGCCCCTGCGTGACGGACTTTTTCTTTTTAATACGAATATAATAGTAATAATTTAGCTATTAGAGAGAGTAGTGATAGGCATATAGGGACAGGGAAATGAGTGGGGAGAGGGGAAAGGAAGCCTGGATATGCGGAATGGAGTGACGTGAAAATGGGGAGCATCTAGCAGAAAAAACATTATGAAATATTGGCCCTTTCTCTTCCTACTCTAGCCATGAACGAGAAAAGGAATTTTATCCGAATCAAACTGTGAACAGAGCACGATAACTACTCCAATTGTAACGACCCACTCATTACATTTTTAGCAGATTTCTCACATGAGGAAAATTGATGTTGAACTCACGACACGATGTCCGAAAAATATCTTCAAATTTCCATCGCTCCAACTCAGAAAATGACGAAAAGTCCGTCATGCAGTGGCTGCGTCAACTAAGCAGATTTCCCACGTGAAGTTTTACAATAGAGAAATCTACATACACACAACACCATCTTGAATATGGGAGGGGGGGGGCTTATGAAAAGAACGTATTTGCATACATTTCACAAAGTAAAAGGTTAGAAGGCAGGAATGGGGAAAGGTAGGTTACACGAGTGCCCAAAAGTTAAGGAAACGGCCGAACTAATCCGGGAACTCCCGACAATAGCTGCGCACACACTTAGTAAAAATGCAAATATCTCGGTTAATATTAAAGATAGAGAATAAATGTATATAAAATTATTTATAGATCTTTTAATTTGCTACAAGATTTATTTTATACACTTTTTCGATGCTACTTATAGTAACGGACATATTACTAAAAATCCCTCCCCTAAACCCCCTCCCCCCAACTCCCACTTGTCCGATTACAGCCGTTAACGAACTTGATCTTTCTTTTTACATAAACGATTAAATACCGAGTTTGGTGACGATTAACCCTTTAGTGCATAGTGTTGCATATCTGCAACGTATTCTTAAAATTCATGCTAGTGCTATCTGTTGAATTATTAGAGAACTAATTTCTTTCGTAGACGTTCTACAACATGCACTCAAGACCATATAGAGCTCTTGCAGGTCCTAACAGATAAGTGCAAGCCTCCTTTTGCCTCAGAATCTCATTTCAGATCTACTTGCTGTCAGTGCAACATTGAACATGTTTTCTGATTTGGAGTTATTTTTGCGGTTTGAAAAAAATATTCTCATCATTATTGAAGTAAGTACAATGTATTAAAGCAATGAGAGTAATTATAAAATAAATATTATCAGTGTTAGCTCAAACTATATTTATGTAGCACATATTCAACATCAAGTGAATCGATACAATTTTCTCTTCTTCTTATTCTTAGATGTCTGAGGAATTTATTATTCCAGAAAACGATGGTAGGAGAACAAGAGTTACTCCAAATGAAGTAACAAGTATGATTAATTCACCAAACAGAATGATTTCGCCTGAGAATGAAGAAATCGAGCAACTTGTTCCTCTACCCGATGATGTCCTCCTGGAACGAGTTGAAGACCTTTTGACTTACTGTGGGGTGCCAGAAGCACCAACAGTCACAAACGAAGCTCCTTTTACTTCAGAGAGTGAGCATGAGTCTTTTGAGATAGCACAAAATATATCAAAGGGAAAGATAAAACCAACTAATTATTATTGGAAGAAGGAGCACTTGCAATTGACAGAGGATGGAATATGTTTCAAGGGTGTCAGCTTATTGCCAAAAGATTTTCTTGAGTTTCTGGGCAATCGGAAACACCGAAAAGAGGTCGACCATCTGGAGAAAGAGAAGAAGAGGGAAGCAGCTATGAAAAAAGAAATGTGCATCTGCTAGGCCCAGTGCTGATATAAGAATATATATATATATATATATATATATATATATATATATATACATATAATTTTGAATGGACCTCATTTTCGTCATCTCCTGGGTAAGATCGAAGGACATTTGAAGAAATTTTTCGAAAATCGCGTCATGAGTACGACCTCAATAGCTGATTTCCCTTAAGGGAAATCTTTTAAAATTCATTCAAATCGGTCCAGCCGTTTAGGAGAAGTTCAGTGACATACACACGTACAGTAGAATTATATATATATAATCACAAATTAGAATTTATTTATTAGCAGATTTCCCTTGAGGGAAATCAGCTATTGAGGTTGTACTCATTACGCGATTTTCGGAATTTTTCTTCAAATGTCCATCGATCCTACCCAGGAGATGACGAAAATGAGGTCCGTTCAAAACTGTATATATATATATCTATATATATATATATATATATATATATATATATATATATATATATATATATATATTTGTCTGTTACCACTCTAGCGGTCGCAATTTTTGTTTTATCGTTACCAAACTTGATATATAACCGTTTTAAACAAAAAGAAAGATCAAGTTCGTTAGTGGCTGAAATCGGACTAGGGGGAGGGGGGTTTAGAGGGGAAGAATTTCGAAAATTCTTAATATCTCCGTTATTATGCGTTGGATCTGAAAATTGTATAAAACCAATCTTATTGCAAATGTAATGTTCTATAAATGTTGTTGTGTACATTTTTTCGCTATCTTGATTATTTACTGAGATATTTGATTTTTTTAGTTTTCGGTCTTCAGTAAAGCCCCACACCTACTCATCTCATATTTTCAATATTCTATTATGTTATGAAGCACTTTATTTGAAGCTTATATACCAAATATTGTTCTCTTTGAACTTTTAAGTTTTGAGATAAATGGAAAAAAGTCCGTCACGCAGGGGCTGCGTAGACTAAGCAGATTTCCCACGTGAAGTTATACAATAGAGAAATCTCCATACGAGAGCCGAACAGTTACGGCAAAGGGCCGAACTAGCTTTTGGCTAGATATTCCGTCGTACGTTATCGGCTCAAATTTAGTAAACATCCCAATATCTCGGTTAATATTCAAGATAGAGAATAAATGTAAAGAACAATATTTATAGCATGTAAATTTAATTTACAATAAGATTGGTTCTATATGTTCGCGGAAGAATCAACTCCGCGAAGAGTGAAGAGGCACAAGACCTCATGACGTCATCCACCGCCACTCATCCTTGCCCTGGACTGGGGACCTCGCTGCCAGCGCATCCAGCCACGAGGGGGACCGGCAGGAAAGGGCAAGAAGGACACGAGAGAAGATGGCAGCCTAGTGCGGCGAGTAAAACGGAGTCATCATCATCGAACTGAAGAACCACCTCAAAATGCTGGAGTAGGCCTAAAAGGGCCCGTCGGGCGATGAAGCCCGGAAACAAGGAGGGGGAGAAATCCAGACAATAATAAATAGTGAGTACTCACCTTTATTTAAATAGCACCGCACTTCGAAGCCAACAGGCATGAACCACATCATGGGCCCCACCGAACAACACACTTCACCACGAGTTCAACTCAACCCAGAGCAGCTCACCCACCCAACGTCGTCAGACACTCAAAGATTTAGTTATAATTTATTTGTAATATCTACCACAAAATGGTCCATGTAATTATAATATTGTAAATAACCATGCCTTGTAATTTGCCCCACCAATACCCCACCATTCTTCGCAATATACAGTCCACTCTCTCAAACTAACAAAATAAGGGGCGAAGGGGCATCTCCCTATATATCCCATAATGGGATCTTCAAACAATGGTCCAACCGGGCCGGATCCAACAAACATGGTCCAGCCGGGCCGGATATGACCCACAAACAATGGTCACACCAACCGATTGACCCCCCAAACATGGTCACCAACCAATTGACCTCCAAATATGGTCCAGTAAGATCTGATTGATAAAGCTTGATGCAAAATATTTCAATAATAATATTCATACCATATTCACTGTCATCAAGCGCATATACATTGAATAATAATGACTATGCTGTATGTAACGCCATTAAGTGCACCACAGTAATTGATAATAATTCATAAACAAACAGCTGTTTTAATTAACATAAATTAAATCCCCTCTTGATTTTGTGTGAAATTTAGCAAAGACAGAATTAAACTATCTACTGTATTAATCTAAAATTTGTCGAGAATCATTCTTTGTTAACTTATTTTACATTATTTATAGTTACATTAGAGTATAACCTATTCCAACAATTTACCATGCTTTACCAGTGTGTTTTATGCATTTATTTGTCTTTATTCATTTTCAAAATCAATCTGCATTGTTATTAAACATTGTTGATACTCATTTAAGGATCATTCAATTTTAATTTAAATCTTATCTGACTTTAGCATTTAATTGCATTTAGTAACTGTAATGTGAATAGAACAGTTATTCACTAGAGAATATTTATTTTATTGTTCATAAAGCATATATCCAATCAATGTTCTCATGTATTAATATATACATTATCATTTAACTCAAACTTTACTCATAGTTTTTATTTACTCAATGTGCTATGATCTACCAGTGTGTTTTATGCATTTATTTGTCTTTATTCATTTTCAAAATCAAGTTGCATTATTATTAACATTGTTGATACTCATTTAAGGATTATTCAATTTAATTTAAATCTTATCTGACTTTAGCATTCAAATTGCATTTATTAACTGTAACATGAGCAGCACAGTTATTCACAAGTGAATATTTATTTTATTTTCATAAAGCACATATACCTAACCAATGTTCTCATGCATTAATATATTTATTCTTATTTAGCTCAGTTTTTTCTACTCATAATTTCTTTATCACTACACAATGTGTATTTGTTTAAGCAATTTAATTGGCAATATGGTTATTTCAAATAACTCATACCCTACATTAATACTTATAAGAACTTGGCATGGATTCTATGTAACCTCAAAATGTTTCATTTCACTACTTTACTTTATTTTATCAATGAAGTTTACATGTTGTTTAATCATTTCAGTAAACGAATAATGTACATGTGACTGATATTCTAGCTTTAGTGTTTACCTGTGACCAGAAAGGAATTTGTACACAATCTATTCAAACAAAGCTACATTTATTAAACACAGTAACATTATCAAACACATCATTCAAAGTACATCTAACAGTTAATCCAAGAGATCACTAATTCAAACTTGTTAACGTTATCATTCCTCAAAACAGGTGAGATCCCTTATCTACTAAAGGTTTCAACAGGGTTATAGCTCTCTCCCTGCTACATAGAGCTCACTCACATATTAAAGGTCATACATAGATCACTTGCCTAGACTACCTCAATGCTGTGACGTCATACTCTCTTTGTGTTCTCTACTCCCCTTCTTCGCTTAGTCACATTATCATTATATTAATCATGGGGCTCCCTTTGTTTATATTTTCTTCTTCGAATATGACTTCTTCTTGTTCTCCTCCTTTCTTGTATTCCCTTGTTTCCAGCTGTCGCTCGACAGGCTTGAAACTCATTATTGATTATAATCAAGACATCTTTCTTTGAACTTTGATCAAAATGCCCGAGTCAATTCCAGACTATGCTCATTCCATCGCTCGCCTAGAACGGCGATTAAAAAGGCTGAATCGTGACATCAACAGCGTCACTGAAGCCTCCAAATTCAGCCTCGAAGATGACAATGCGATTCGACACTTCAAATCTGTCTACAAAACTGCCCAAACCGAATGGACAGAGTTCCGAGAAGTATGGAATGAAAGAGATGAATTGCTATTGTTAGAGGGTAGAGAAATCAACTTCTCTGACGTATGGTCGACACTGTACGACGCCACCAGACGCGCCATGATAGATGCTGAAACCACTCACGCGCGCGTCCAAGAGCGCTTCAATCAAGAAACCATTAATGCAGCCCAACATCAAATCGGATTCGATTCCACAAATCGACAACAATTCTTAAACACAACACAGGTGTCAACCCCCAGGACGCACCTCCCTATCATTGAAATTCCCAAATTCCATGGCGACTTAACAAAATGGAACCACTTCAAAGACACCTTCAAGTCCTTGGTCCATGACGAGCCATTTATCACAAATGTTGAGAAGTTCCACTACCTCCTCAGTGCATTGAAGGGTGAGGCAGCTGCTTTGGTATCAAGATTTCAGGTGGACGACCGATCATACATCCTTGCTTGGGAAAAGCTCGTAAAACAATACGACAACCCTCGCGTGCTTGGCTCATTGTACATCCAAAGAATGCTGGAGTCCAACACCAGATCTCTCCCGACACCAACAAAGAGATATGAAGCTTATCTTGCTAATATCTGTGACAGCCTTGACGGCTTTCGTTCTCTCGATCTTGAAGACAAGGGAGAATTCGCATTGGCGATTCTTGCGCTTCGAGACTTGGACCCGGAAACGCGAAGAGGTTTTGAGTTAAGCCTCAAAGACAGCACGAGGTCACCGACAGCCGACGATGTAATAGAGTTCGTCAGACAGCGTCTAGGGGCCATCAAGTTTTCAAACGAATTTGGGTTTCAATCCGAAGCTCCTGCGAAAACACGACGCCAGAGTCCCTACAACACAAGATCCCGTGAGACTCCACCCAATCGCTTCTCTCAGAAGTACTATACTGTCAACCTTCACTCAACCTCAAGATCTCCAGAAGCTCGAACAGGAGCATCGACCGCCCGGTTTCAACGTCCGCACGCCCGGAGCATCTGCTCCAACCACATCCTACCTAAATGCCCATTTTGCAAGGGAAAACATTACCTCTTAAGGTGTCCTGAATTTATTAATATTCCCAGCCGGGAACGCATCGCATTCACTGAGGGATGGAAGGGCTGCAAGAATTGCTTGAGGGAAGATCATCCAACAGCGAAATGCCCCTCAAAGTACAACTGCCGGCGTTGCAACAAAAGGCACCACACCCTCATTCATAATGAAGAGGACACGGCCATCCGCGCATCCTCTCCTAGACAACCTTCGAAAAAGGCGCAGGATACACCTGAAGGTAGTGGAGTAACATTCACCGCTTACGGCTCAACAACCCAGCACACACCGGAAGGAACAAATGCGGTTCTCCTGGGGACGGTACAGATGATGATAAAGGGATCCAACGATCGTCTGTACATGGTACGAGCGCTTCTTGATTGCGGGAGCCAGCACACATTTATCTCCAAGGCACTCGCCTATAACATAGACCTCCCTGCTCGGCACTTCAAGCGTCGCATCGCCGGCTTAGGTAACATCACAACGGCAAGACCGATGGGAATCCTGCTCAGAGAATTGAAGCCGCTCGATATTGACAAAGTTCTCACGACTGACGCTATCATAATCGACTCGATAGCTCCCCGCCTTCCTAACCAAGACCTTGACCCTAATGTCTGCAAATCGTTTACCAATCTTCAACTGGCTGACACCACATTCGGACAGTCTGGAGCAATTGACCTACTCATAGGAGCGGATCTCTATCCCCTAGTTGTCACCGGAGCTCCCTACGCCTCCGAAGTGCCTGGGTTCTTCCACATCCCAACTATATTTGGTTTGACAGTCATGGGTAGGTCACAACGCCGCAATTCTACTGAATCCTCGTCATTTTTCATCACGTCTCCTGCTGACACTGTGGAACAACGGCAGCGCTTTCGGGAAGTTCAGAAACCTGCCCCAGTTAAGCGGAACAATCCAGGTGACGAAGCATGCAAAGAGCTCTTCGACCGCACTCATGACCGCACTCCCGAAAGGCGTCATATTGCGCGATATCAATTTATGGCTGCACCCGCCCATGTGGGAAACAACAGGAACATGGTGATGAAAACCTCTGCTCCCCCGAATACAAAACTTCGCAAAGATCATGACCTCTCGCAAAATTACCATGCATTCATCCAAGAATACATCAGGTGGGGCCACAGGGCTACATCTTCCACCCCATCGCCATACCACTTATGATGCACCACATCATGGCGTTTGGCAAGAGGCACTATTGAGGGAGCCATACAACTTCCGACGCAACTGATCGCTTTATTTGCTCTAGGAAGCTTTCAACTAGGCAAATTGGCGTCAACGGTCTCAACTCTTGTCCCGAACACCATGGTGTCCGTCCAGACAGTCAGCATGCTACCTTCAGGCGACAATTATTTTAAGGTCCTGTCACTATCTGGGACTCAAAAAACGACACCATCTCATCCAACCACTTTAATCCTTCACACCATCATTACATCCTGAAGCGAAGGATTCCAAAGGGTGAAGAAGAATCACTACTTTACTTATTTTTTAGAAGATATACATTTTTTTATTATGATTCTCTTTGAGATCGCTAGTTGCATTATTTCTTTCTTTATTATTCCAACTTGTAAATAATTTTTATTCCTTAGAGGATCTTTAATTTTTTTTATTCAATAACAGCCCCCCACTCACTCACACAAAAACACAGACGCCACACAAACACACACCACAAATGGCTCTGTGCTTTAGATCTAAGTTAGTTTTTAGTTTTTAATTAGCCCTAGCTAATTCAAGGTGGGCGGTTTGTTCGCGGAAGAATCAACTCCGCGAAGAGTGAAGAGGCACAAGACCTCATGACGTCATCCACCGCCACTCATCCTTGCCCTGGACTGGGGACCTCGCTGCCAGCGCATCCAGCCACGAGGGGGACCGGCAGGAAAGGGCAAGAAGGACACGAGAGAAGATGGCAGCCTAGTGCGGCGAGTAAAACGGAGTCATCATCATCGAACTGAAGAACCCCCTCAAAATGCTGGAGTAGGCCTAAAAGGGCCCGTCGGGCGATGAAGCCCGGAAACAAGGAGGGGGAGAAATCCAGACAATAATAAATAGTGAGTACTCACCTTTATTTAAATAGCACCGCACTTCGAAGCCAACAGGCATGAACCACATCATGGGCCCCACCGAACAACACACTTCACCACGAGTTCAACTCAACCCAGAGCAGCTCACCCACCCAACGTCGTCAGACACTCAAAGATTTAGTTATAATTTATTTGTAATATCTACCACAAAATGGTCCATGTAATTATAATATTGTAAATAACCATGCCTTGTAATTTGCCCCACCAATACCCCACCATTCTTCGCAATATACAGTCCACTCTCTCAAACTAACAAAATAAGGGGCGAAGGGGCATCTCCCTATATCCTTTAATGGGAAGCCTCTTCGATCCCCAAACACTATACACGTTTGTGATTCGACGTATGGTAACGGAGATATTTCGAATTTTCGAAAATCCCCTCCCCCCCGAAAATTTTCGAAAACCGCGTCATGAGTAAGACCTCAATAGCTGATTTCCCTTAAGGGAAATCTGCTAAAAGTCCGTCACGCAGGGGTGCGTAAACTGCTAAAAGACGGATCAGATCACTGGCCTCATGGGAGAGTAAATGCAATCGATGCAAGATGTTGGAATGTGATAGGTTCACTTATGTCAAATACAAAAAGTGCAATATAAATTTATGTTTTAATAATGATAAAATCTGCTTTCATTTCATAAATCATCTCCTGGGTAGGATCGATGGACATTTGAAGAAAATTTTCGAAAATCGCGTCATGAGTACGACCTCAATAGCTGATTTCCCTTAAGGAAAATCTGCTAAAAAGTGGCTGCGTTAACTAAGCAGATTTCCCACGTGCGCCACGTATTTGCATTTATTTCAAAACTTAAAAGTTCTTGCTTCAAATAAAGTCCATCATATTATAATAGAATATTGAAAATATAAGATGAGTAGGAGTGGGGCTTTACTGAAGACCGGAAACTGAAATATGCAAATTTCTCATTACATAATCAAGATAGTGAAAAACTGTGCATAACAACATTTGTAGAACATTACATTTTCAATAAGTATTGTTATATACAATTTTTCGATCCGAAACATGATAACGGAGATACTTAGAATTTTCGAAAATCTCCCCCTCTAATCCTCCCCCTAGTCCGATTCTTTTTGAATTGATTTCTGATTTCCTCTTTTCCGTAGCCATTCTTTAGCAGAGCAGTCATCAAGTGTCGTTTTTCCTTTGGGAGGTTCTGTGGCTCTGAAATTCTCTCAGCTCTAGTTAGAGAAAAAAGAAAAGAAGACAAGAACAAATGAAGAGGAAATCCGGAAAACAGCCGTAATACCTTTTGTTAAAGGTACAACAGAAAAGATCTCTAGGATACTCAAGAAGCAAGGCATAGAAACAGCATTTGGCACTGACAGGAAAATAGCTCAGATGTTACCCAGCTGCAAAGATAAACTCCACACAAAAATCCCGGGGATATACAGCATACCATGTTCCTGCGGCTCAGAATACATTGGCCAGACCGGCAGATTGATAAACACCAGGGTCGCCGAGCATATCAAGAGTTTAAAAAAGTTTCGGACAGAAGAATCAGCAATAGCGGAACATTTCTGGGAAACCAACCATAACATTAAATTCGATGAAGTCAAGATACTGGCAAAGGTTGACCGTTACCAAGAAAGACTGGTTCGAGAAGCTATAGAAATAGCGAAATGCCCTAACAACTTCAATAGAGAGGATGGATACAGACTCAGCAAACTCTGGAAGCCGGTAATTCCACAGAGACCTCGAATAAGAAACGAAAACGACGGTATAGGCGATGAACGACCACCGGACCAAGTATCCGTAGACATCTGGAAGGAAAGACTCCGCCCAAGGAAACCGGATAAGACTCAAATATATACCAGAGATGAACTAACAACTCTTCAGTCTCAGAGATAGCCCTGAGGAAGCTAGAAGCATGTCTAGCGAAACGTTGGCAACCAATATGAAGACACGGTCAAGACCCGAAGACCTTAATAGTATTAATCATCTATATTGTACGTATTTTGTATATACGATCTAGCTAATATACCCGGCAATGCCCAGGAAATCATCGTAGACTGACTAATGATTGTATTTTTATAGAAAATCGTTGAAAAACCAATTGGAATCGGAATATCACAATATTTTATTTCAGGCCTCCCTCATAACCCCCACTCCCGTTTGGACCTAAAATTTCTAATATATCTTATAATAATGGAAGAATAAATGCTAATTCACATTACGAGTTTTTTTAAGTTCGGTTCAATAGTTAGTGCCCAACAAAATTGTTGGCCCCCGCTCTAGTTTTTAGTGTATATCTCGTTTATACTTTGTTATACGACAGTAATAAATATAACAAAAGTTATTTTAAATAACAAAATAAACAACTTGTGTCATGTGCATATATGCAGAAAAACCAATAGAGAACGAAATACAGCTATTTTTAATTTAAGGCCTCCCTTACAACCCCCACTCCTGCCCGTCCCTAGAAATGTTAGTATAGCTTATTATAATAAAAGCGTTAGTGCTAATACGCATACCGAGTTTTATTGAGTTCGGAAACTTGGAATGTATATTACTACTAACCCAACTTAGACTTTATTTATTTATTTATTTGGAGCTTCGCAGCTTTGGCGATGTTGCTCGGGAAAAAAAACCTGTATAAAAAAAAAAAAACGAAACGCAACAAAATTAATTTAAATGAACATAAAATTACATAACAGAAATATAACATGAAAAATAGAAAAGTAACACGAAACAGAAATGTTTAGGCTATGTCGAAATTCTCTGAGACGAATATGAGTGGGGGTTATAAGGGAGACCTACAATGGAGTAGGGGGATATAGTGAATCATAAGGAGAACTAGGGGGATATAGTGAATCATAAGGAGAACTAGGGGGATATAGTGAATCATAAGGAGAACTAGGGGGATATAGTGAATCATAAGGAGAACTAGGGGGATATAGTGAATCATAAGGAGAACTAGGGGGATATAGTGAATCATAAGGAGAACTAGGGGGATATAGTGAATCATAAGGAGAACTAGGGGGATATAGTGAATCATAAGGAGAACTAGGGGGATATAGTGAATCATAAGGAGAACTAGGGGATATAGTGAATCATAAGGAGAACTAGGGGGATATAATGGATCATAAGGAGAACTAAGAAGATATAATGGATCATTAGGAGAACTAGGGGGATTCAATGAGTTCCCTTCAATTGTTTTATAATATGGATTTCCACTAATTAGCACTAACGATTTCATTATAAATAGCCATACCAACATTTCTAGGGACGGGCAGGAGTGGGGGTTGTAAGGGAGGCCTGAATTTTAAAATAGCGATATTTCGTTTCCTATTGGTTTTCCCGAAAATATGCATATAACAAAAGTTGTTTATTATGTTATTTAGAGTAACTTTTGTTATATTCACTTCTGTTTTATAACAAAGTATAAACGAGGTATTCACCCAAAACTATAGCGGGAGCCAACAATTTTATTGGGCATTAACGGTTGAACGGAATTTAACAAAACTTGGTATGTGAATTAGCATTAATTGTTCAAGGATTATAAGCCATATTAAAATTTTTAGGATCCAACAGGAGTGGAGGTTATAAGGGAGGCCTGAAATTAAAAATAACGATATTCCGTTTTGCATTGATTTTTCGGCAATTATGCACATAACAAAAGTTATTTATCTTGTTATTCCGAGTAACTTTTCTCATATACACTTTCATAGTATACCGAAGTATAACTGAGTTTTACGCTAAATATTATAGCGGGAGTCAACAATTTTATTTGGCACAAAAAAATGAACCGAACTAAATAAAACTCCGTATGTGTATTAGCACTAACGCCTTCATTATAACTAACCATACCAAGATTTCTAGGGACGGGCAGGAGTGAGGGTTATAAGCAGGCCTGAAATTAAAAATAGCGTTATTTCTTTTCCTATTGGGTTTTCCGAAAATATGCAAATAACAAAAGTTGTTTATTTTTTTATTTAGAGAAAGTTGCTCAACAATTCTTTTCAATATGAACTACCAGGTACCTCACCTGGAAAAAAGTAATTCAAATCTATTTTAATATTTTGTCCTTAACAATTCAAATCTATGCACAATGCACAGGAAACGGGAAATATGACAATATGGGGGACAGTGAAGTCTTACATAAAAAATTAATTTTATTATTAACAAATCCACAGAAACGACGGGTATTAACCCTGAACACTGGGACGGGTAAATGTTAAAATATTGTGCAAAGTAAAGCTTTGCCAAAAAAATACCATCACCATTCAGCCTCAAATGAATTCCCGAGCGAAGCCGGGTATCTGAGCTAGTATATATATATATATATATATATATATATATATATATATATATATATATTTCTGTTAACGCTATAACAGAATTTTCATCGGACCTCATTTTTGTCATGTCCTGAGTAGGATCGATGGACATTTGAAGAACATTTTTGAAAATCGCATCGTGAGTACGACCTCAATAGCTGATTTCCCTTAATGGAAATCTGCTAAAATTACGACCACTAGAGCATGAACAGACAAATATATATATCTATATATATATAAAATTGTAACCTCTGTCTGTACATTGATTTTTTTCGCGAAATTTCACGATAACTTTTCGTTTCACATGTCATAGACACCATATCTGCATTTTGTTTCTTTCGTGTATGTTTGTTTGTTTGTTTGTTTGTTACCTTTTCACGCATAAACGGCTGAACCGAATTTTATGAAACTTCGTATGTATATTACTACTAACCCAACTTAGACTTTAGGCTATATTAATTTTCTCTGAGGCGAACAGGAGTGGGGGTTATAAGGGAAGCCTGAAATTAAAAATAGCGATATTTCGTTTTCTATTGGTTTTTCTGCAAATATGCACATAACAAAATTTGTTTATTTTGTTATTTAGAGTAACTTTTGTTATATACACTTTTGTCGTATACCGAAGTTTAAAAGCGTTATACGCTAAAAATTATAGCGGGAGTCAACAATATTATTTTCCAAAAAAGACTCAACCGAACTAAATAAAACTCGGTATGTGTTTTAGCAGTGAGGCCTTCATTATAATAAGCCATATCAACATTTCTATGGACGGGTAGGAGTGGGGGTTATAAGGGAAGCCTGAAATTAAAAATAGCGATATTTCGTTTCCTATTGGTTTTTCCGCAAATATAAACATAACAAAAGTTGTTTATTTTGTTATTTGGAGTAACTTTTGTTATATACACTTTTGTCGTATACCTAAGTATAAATGAGTTATACGTTAAATCTTTAGCGGGCACTAACGGCTGAACCGAACTTAACAAAACTCGGTATGTCAATTAGCATTAATTCTTCCATGATTATAAGTTATATTAAAATTTTTACGAGTGTGGGGGTTATAAGGGAGGCCTGAAATAAAAATTCACCATATTTACATGAATAAGAGACGGGAAATATAAAAATATCGAAGACAGTGAAGCCTTATCGAACAAATATTCTATTATTAGCAAATCCACGGCAACGACGGGTATCAATCCTAAACACTGGGACGGGTAAATGTCAAAATATTGTGCAATGTAAAGCCTGCTAAAAAATACTATCGCCATTCAGCCTCAAATGAATTCCCGGGCGAAGCCGGGTATCTGAGCTAGTATATATATATATATATATATATATATATATATATATATATATATATATATATATACTCTGATATATATATCCACACACACAGGGTATCCCAAGTTCCCTTGCCAACCCCCCCCCCTCCTAAAATCGGTAATTGCATTAATAAAAGACTGAAACGTGTTGTGCCATAATTGTGACCCCTGAAGAAACTTTTCAGTCCATATTCAAGCTTACAACTTTCTCCAGTACTTTTCCTGCCACCATGTATAGATAGAGGCGCGCTATCTTCCAGGGAAGCATTATCTACCCACATTTTTTTGATAAAACATTAAATGATACAGTTATCAACCGCTTCCTAAATGAAGAGATTCTAAATTTAAAATAACACATACCCCTGATACCAAGAAATGGAATATGGCTGCATCATCTGGGATCTGCTTCGCATTTCTAAATAGTTTTGATAAATTATAATTGTTTTACAATAGCTTTAATTTATGTTTCATTTCTAAAATTAAGAGGTGTTTGCAAGATTTATTTTTAATAGCCTGGAAATCTCATTTTAATTTTTCCTACAGACATTTTTGAAGTAATCTTAATTGTGGTGACTAGTGTAATTGGTGTTGTAAGGCAGTATGTTTTTTGTAAATCCTTCAATTTTCTGGGCGAGCTTGATACCTCTACATCATCTCAAGACTATAAAAAAATTATATAACCTTTGATTGAGAAATATGTTCTACTACAAACCATTATAATTGTATTTTATAGACTGATGGAGAGCTTGGCCACTTCAGTTGTCCCACCTGCATTTCAATTCCACAGCAAACTCACAGGAGGCCAAATGAAAGGGTAAGCATTTCTCTGATTGAGTGCTTTTTCCTGCCTGGTAAAAGATTTTTCCAATGGTTTAGCATGGTTCCAATTTTATAGATTCTACAATTGTATATCTCTTCTAGCTTTTAGATTCCGGTTAGATTATTAGGTCCGATTTTAGCCATCAAATAACTTGAACGTTTTTTTTTATTTTTTTTTTTTTTTTTTTTTTATTTTTTTTTTTTTTTTCATAAAACCGCTAAATATCGTGTTTGGTAACGATCAAACAAAAATTGCGACCGTTAGAGTGGTAACAGACAAGTATATAGACAGATAGATCTATGGACCTCATTTTCGACATCTCCTGGGTAGGATCGATGGACATTTGAAGAAAAACTTCGAAAATCGCGTCATGAGTACGACCTCAATAGCTGATTCCACTTAAGGGAAATCTGCTAATATGTATCTGAGTGTGTGTGATAGAGAGAGTATGGGAGGGGGGGGGGCTATAACCGGAGCTGAGGGAGGACGTAACTCTAGAAGCGAGACGAACGGGCGAAGGAGCGAAACTGTTACTAAAGCAACCATTAGCTTTTTGTCGGGGGTAGTTTTTGCTGGCCAACTTCCGGCTAGGCTATTGTGCATCCAGCCTGCATCGCCCGCTGCACTCGCCTCGCTTCCCACCCTCCACTACCTTTCTCACGACACCCCGCATTTTACCGGATATATGTATGTGTGTGTGTGAGAGTGTATATATACATATATATATATATATATATATATATATATATATATATATATATATATATATATATAAAATTGTCACCTCTGTCTGTACATTGATTTTTTTCGCGAAATTTCACGATAACTTTTCGTTTCACATGTCATAGACACCATAACTGCATTTTGTTTCTTTGGTGTCTGTTTGTTTGTTTGTTTGTTTGTTTGTTTGTTTATTTGTTTGTTTGTTTGTTACCTTTTCACGCATAAACGGCTAAACCGAATTTTATGAAACTTGGTACGTATATTACTACTAGCCCAACTTAGACTTTAGGCTATATTAATAATCTCTTAGTCAATCAGGAGAGGGGGTTATAAGGGAGGCCTGAAATTAAAAATAGCGATATTTCGTTTCCTATTGCTTTTTCAGCAAATATGCACATAACGAAAGTTGTTTATCTTGTAATTTAGAGTAACTTTTGTCATATGCACTGTTGCCGTATACGGAAGTATAAATGAGTTATACGCTAAACACTATAGCGGGAGTTCACAATTTTATTTGGCACAAAAGACTCAACCGAACTAAACCAAACTCGGTATGTGAATTAGTACTAACGCCTTCCTTATAATAAGCCATACTAACATTTCTAGGGACGGGCAGGAGTGGGGGTTATAAGGGAGGCCTGAAATTAATAATAGTGATTTCCTATTGGGGCTTCGGCAAATATGCACATAACAAAAGTTGTTTATTTTGTTATTTATAGAAATTTGCTAACAATTAATTCAAATGTATGTCAATATTTTCTCCTTAATAATTCAAATCTATGCATAATGCACAGGAAACGGGAAATATGACAATATGCAGTACAGTGAAATCTTATATAACAAATTAATTTTATTATTAACAAATCCCCATAAACGACGGGTGTTACCCCTAAACACTGGGACGGGTAAATGTCAAAATATTGTGCAAAATAAAGCCTTGTCAAAAATATACCATCACCATTCAGCCTCAAATGAATTCCCGAGCGAAGCCGGGTATTTGAGCTAGTATATATATATATATATATATATATATATATATATATATATATATATATATATATATCTATATATATATAAAATTGTAACCTCTGTCTGTACATTGATTTTTTTCGCGAAATTTCACGATAACTTTTCGTTTCACATGTCATAGACACCATAACTGCATTTTGTTTCTTTGGTGTCTGTTTGTTTGTTTGTTTGTTTATTTGTTTGTTTGTTTATTTGTTTGTTTGTTTGTTTGTTACCTTTTCACGCATAAACGGCTGAACCGAATTTTATGAAACTTGGTATGTATTTTACTACTAACCCAACTTAGACTTTAGGCTATGTTAATATTCTCTGAGACAAACAGGAGTGGGGGTTATAAGGGAGAGCTGAAATTAAAAATAGCAATATTTCGTTTCCTAATGCATTTTCGGCAATTATGCACATAACAAAAGTTGTTTATTTTGTTATTTAGAGTAACTTTTGTTATATACACTTTTGTCGTATACCGAAGTTTAAATGCGTTATACGCTAAAAATTATAGCGGGAGTCCACAATATTATTTGCCAAAAAAGACTCAACCGAACTAAATAAAACTCGGTATGTGTATTAGCAGTGAGGCCTTCATTATAATAAGCGATACCAACATTTCTATGGACGGGCAGGAGTGGGGGTTATAAGGGAAGCCTGAAATTAAAAATAGCGATATTTCGTTTCCTATTCGTTTTTCGGCAAATATGTCCATAACAAAAGTTGTTTATTTTGTTATTTGGAGCAACTTTTGTTATATACACTTTTGTCGTATACCTAAGTATAAATGAGTTATACGTTAAAACTTTAGCTGGAGCCAACAAATTTATTGGGCACTAACGGCTGAACCGAACTTAACAAAACTCCGTATGTCAATTAGCATTAATTCTTCCATGATTATAAGCTATATTAAATTTTTTAGGTTCGAACGGGAGGGGGCTTATAAGGGAGGCCTGAAATAAAAATTCACCATATTTACATGTATAAGAGACGGGAAATATAAAAATATCGAAGACATTTAAGTCTTATCGAACAAATAATTCTATTATTAGCAAATCCATGGCAACGACGGGTATCAATCCTAAACACTGGGACGGGTAAATGTCAAAATATTGTGCAATGTAAAGCCTGCTAAAAAATACCATCACCAATCAGCCTCAAATGAATTCTCGGGCGAAGCCGGGTATCTGAGCTAGTATATATATATATATATATATATATATATATAATTAGTCATAGAAATACCTACACATATTTAGGAGTACCATTCTTATCATCAGGAATATTCAATAAAACAGTTGAACATTTTATTAGCAGATTTCCCTTAAGGGAAATATATATATATATATATATATATATATATATATATATATATATATATATATATATATATAAAATTGTAACCTCTGTCTGTACATTGATTTTTTTCGCGAAATTTCACGATAACTTTTCGTTTCACATGTCATAGACACCATAACTGCATTTTGTTTCTTTGGTGTCTGTTTGTTTGTTTGTTTGTTTATTTGTTTGTTTGTTTGTTACCTTTTCACGCATAAACGGCTAAACCGAATTTTATGAAACTTGGTATGTATATTACTACTAGCCCAACTTAGACTTTAGGCTATATTAACATTCTCTAAGACGAACAGGAGTGGGGGTTATAAGGGAGGCCTGAAATTAAAATTAGCGATATTTCGTTTCCTAATGCTTTTTCAGCAAATATGCCCATAACAAAAGTTGTTTATTTTGTAATTTAAAGTAACTTTTGTTATATACACTTTTTTCGTATACTGAATTATAAACGAGATATACGCTGAAACCTATAGCGGAAGTGAACCATTTTATTTGGGACAAAAGACCCAACCGAAATAAATAAAACTCGGTATCTGTATTAGCACTAACGCTTTAATTATAGCAAGCCATGCCAACATTTCTAGGGACGGAAAGGAGTGGGGGTTATAAGGGAAGCCTGAAATTAAAAATAGCGATATTTCGTTTCCTATTGGTTTTTCCGCAAATATAAACATAACAAAAGTTGTTTATTTTGTTATTTGGAGTAACTTTTGTTATATACACTTTTGTCGTATACCTAAGTATAAATGAGTTATACGTTAAAACTTTAGCGGGCACTAACGGCTGAACCGAACTTAACAAAACTCGGTATGTCAATTAGCATTAATTCTTCCATGATTATAAGTTATATTAAAATGTTTAGGTTCGAACGGGAGGGGGGTTATAAGGGAGGCCTGAAATAAAAATTCACCATATTTACATGTATACGAGACGGGAAATATAAAAATATCGAAGACTGTGATGCCTTATCGAACAAATAATTCTATTATTAGCAAATCCACGGCAAAGAAGGGTATCAATCCTAAACACTGGGACGGTCAAATGTCCAAATATTGTGCAATGTAAAGCCTGCTAAAAAATACCATCACCATTCAGCCTCAAATGAATTCCCGGGCGAAGCCGGGTATAAGAGCTAGTATATATATATATATATATATATATATATATATATATATATATATATATATATATATATATTTGTCTGTTACCGCTCTAGCGGTCGCAATTTTTGTTTAATCCTTACCAAACTTCATATTTAAGCGTTTTATGTAAAAAGAAAGATCAAGTTCGTTAACGGCTGAAATCGGACCAGTGGGAGGGGGGGTTTAGAGGGGAGGATTTTCGAAAATTCGAAATATCTCCGTTACTATTCATCGGATTGAAAAAATGTACAGAATCAATCTTATGACAAATTAAATTTACTATAAATATTGTTCTATACATATTTTCCGTATAATGAGTATTAACCGAGATATTTGTATTTTTTGTAATGATTTCCGCTTTCAGTAAAACCCTACTCCTACTAGGGACATATTAATAATTAGCTGATATCTAATGAACCACCTCATTATTAGGTTAAATACAAAATATTGTTTTGAACAAAGCTTTATTTTACGAGGTACAAACAAATACGTTCTGTTGAACCCCCCCCCCCTTTTTTTCTTGGACTACAAAAATCTGAGTGATTGAGATAGAAATTATTTTGATTCATTTCAAATTACTCCACTAACTATAATAAATAATTTCCAATAAAATTAATATTTTATATTCAGATATATGTCTTTAATATTTTGTTTTTCCGGTCTATCTATCGATACTGCACTACAAGGTTGGCTAACCTGTTTGTTTACAATCCAGCCGTATTACGTTGTAGGTTACGTTCTACTATTAATTACAGTACTTGATACAATAAATAGTTACATGAATAAAATTTATAACTTATATTCAAATATATTTCCGTAATTGCTTTTATTTCCGGTAAAAGCTGGCTAACCTGATCGTTTAGAACTCAGGCTGTTTGCTATCAGGAAGGTTCTTACCATTTGACTTGCCCTTTATTTGTTTACTTAATATTCACAGCAGTATTAAGTCTTACAAATAATGGATATTCTGTGGTACTATTTAGTGTTGGTGTAATAAGTGTTCAGAGCGCTGCTATCATTAACGGTAAGTCCATCTTTTGTGTTCTTGTTATTTTTTGAGATTGAATTGTTTTTAATTTAATCTCGGAGCCTAACGGACGAGAGTTACTTTCCCGCCAAAACCTAGTTCGGTCGTTCTTTTGACTGGCTCGGCTCTCGTGAAATTTCTCTATTGTAAAACTTCACGTGGGAAATCTGCTTAGTTTACGCAGCCCCTGCGTGACGGACTTTTCAGAGATCTCAGGTTGGAGGAGCCAAGGTCGGAGAGATTCTTGTAAGAGGCAAGAGCTATGCTCGGCAAACAAGAATATCACTGATTGTATCGATGGTCTCTTTAACATTTCTCTATGCTGCAGAAATTTGGAGTCCGACATATTTAGATGCTATTGAGCTGGCGCAAAATACATTTTTTAAATATTTACATTTGCGGTCAAGATGCACTCCTGATTATATAGTCAGGCTGGAATCAGGTCGTTGCCCGATAGCTATTCTTGTTTTATGGAAAATAATTGATTTTTGTATGAAAATATTCTCCCTCCCTCAACACCGGTTGTCGGGTAGGTGCTTTGAAAAATTGGTTGTTTAGGATAGTAAGGAGCAAGATGAATTTAACTGGGCTACTCAAATTAAAATGTGGCTAGCTCAAATTTTGCACAGGAATATTTTACCAATCTGTCTAATTGTGAAACACTACTTGCTAATAAAAATAATATAATAGTAAAAGGCAGAAATAATTCATTTTCCAGAGATAATGACTGGGCACTTAACTCAAAATACAATCCTTTATATAGACTATTCTGTTACTTTTCACATCCGGAACCAGTGCATTACCTTCAATTTAACGCCAGCATAGAAAAGTTAAGAACCATTAGCCAACTGAGAGTCTGTAACAGCGAATACATTAAAATATCCCATAGAGGTAAAGCCCATATCATAAAAGTCCGTCACGCAGGGGCTGCGTAAACTAAGCAGATTTCCCACGTGATGTTTAGTAATAGATAAATATACATACTGCTAACACAACAACACCGTGAATAAATACAAACGGAAATAAGAAATGTTTTATCCAATTTCAATAACCTGCCGACAGGAATCGTTAGGTTAGAAATGTAAACAAACGGGGGCCGACCCGTTAGTTTACATTTCTAACCTAACCTCTGCCTCACACCGGAAAGAAAAACAATTACTGAAATATATCAAAATATATCACATTATTTTATTGAGAAATATTTACTATATCTAGTACTGTAATTAATAATGAGTCTGAATAATTGTTATCTCAATCAATAAAATTTTAGTAGTCCAAAACTTTAAGATGGGGGGGGGGGAGTCACCAGTGCATATTTGCATGTATCTCGTATAATAAAGGTCTCTTGAATACAATTTTTGGTATTTAAACTTCCAATAATGTGATTTATTATGTATCAGAGTATTGTTTACGTAACATGAGTAGAAGTGGCGGTTTGGTGAAAACTGAAAAATGCAAATATCTCGGTTAATATTCAATATAGAGAATAAATGTATATAACAATATTTATAGTAAATTTAATTTGTAATAAGATTGATTCTGTATAATGTTTCGATCCGACGTATAGTAACGGAGATATTTCGAATTTTCGAAAATCCTCCCCTCTAAACCCCCCCCCTCCCACTGGTATATATATATCTATATATATATAAAATTGTAACCTCTGTCTGTACATTGATTTTTTTCGCGAAATTTCACGATAACTTTTCGTTTCACATGTCATAGACACCATATCTGCATTTTGTTTCTTTCGTGTATGTTTGTTTGTTTGTTACCTTTTCACGCGTAAACGGCTGAACCGAATTTTATGAAACTTGGTATGTATATTACTACTAACCCAACTTAGACTTTAGGCTATATTAATTTTCTCTGAGACGAACAGGAGTGGGGGTTATAAGGGAAGCCTGAAATTAAAAATAGCGATATTTCGTTTTCTATTGGTTTTTCGGCAAATATGCACATAACAAAAGTTGTTTATTTTGTTATTAAGAGTAACTTGTGTTATATTCACTTTTGCTGTATAACATAAACGAGATATGCGTTAAAAACTAAAGCGGAAGCCAACAATTTTGTTGAGCACAAACGATTGAACCGAATTTAACAAAACTTGGTATGCGAATTAGCATTAATTCTTCCATGATTATAAGCTACATTAAAATGTTTAGGTTCAAACGGGAGTGGGTGTTATAAGATAGGCCTGAGATAAAAATTCGCAATTTTCATTTTCTATTTTTTTCGGCTAACGTGCACATAGCAAAAGTTGTTTACTTTTGTTATTTAAAGTAACTTTTGTTGTATTCACTTTTGCCGTAAATGAAGTTAACACGGCATATACGCTAAATCCATAGCGGGAGTCAATAATTTTATTAGTGCTTATTTAAGTGTTTTTAATAAATGGATATTATAACAAAAGATGTTATGTTTTAGTCTTATATGATAGTTGCAAGTATGATTCAGATTAGTGAACTTATAAATCTCCGTCGCCTCCTCATTTATTTATTTATTTTCCCAATAACTTTGTTATTTATTTCTAATAGAATATAAACTATAAGAGCATTTCTGGTATTTAATATATTCTCGATATGAATGTTTAAAGTATTACTAGGTTCCAGGGGGGACTCTCTTCCCCTCATCTAGCTTTTTGAACATAAATGAAATTATGTTTAGGGATCTATTATTTAGTTCCATCAGGGAGATAAATTATTAAAATAATATTCTGAAATTCAATATTCTAAGGAAAACAACGATGATAACGCTCCTGCGAGAGCGGAAATGGACGGGAGGTAATTGAGTTTAGTTATTTCCTGTGGAGTGCTGCCACGACGGGAAGTGATTTCCACTGAGGCTTACTAATACGAATATAATCTTATGTATAAAACTATGTTAAAACTATATGTGCTTGGTTTGATTTTTGGCAGGAAATATGTTCATTATAGAAGATATTTAATTGTGATAAATGCTACCCATGATTATGGTTTGAATTATTCAAAAACCGTGAGTCAAAAAGTCGTGAGGGATAAATTAGGAACCCACTTTCATATATTCTTCAAAACTAAAACTTCTATGTTATTAACCCTGAAAGTTACACTTTAGGATTGGCTGTTTTGAAAAAACAATACATCGTGGAGGGATGTGCAATTGTACCACATTGAAGTTCTTACTATAAAAATACAATCATTAGTCAGTCAGCAATGATTTCCCGGGCATCGCCGGGTACCTTAGCTAGTATATATATATATATATATATATATATATATATATATATATATATATATATATATATATACTAGCTCAGATACCCGGCTTCGCCCGGGAATTCATTTGAGCCTGAATGGTGATGGTATTTTTTAGTAGGCTTTACATTGCACAATATTTTGACATTTACCCGTCCCAGTGTTTAGGATTGATACCCGTCGTTGCCGTGGATTTGCTAATAATAGAATATTTGTTCGATAAGGCTTCATTGTCTTCGATATTTTTATATTTCCCGTCTCTTATACATGTTAATATGTTGAATTTTATTTCAGGTCTTCCTTATAACCCCCCTCCCGTTTGAACCTAAATATTTTAATATAACTTATAATATTGGAAGAATTAATTCTAATTGACATACCGAGCTTTGTTAAGTTCGGTTCAGCCGTTAGTGCCCAATAAAATTGGGGGCTCCCGCTAAAGTTTTATCGTATAACTCATTTATACCTAGGTATACGGCAAAAGTGTATATAACCAAAGTTACTCCAAATAAACAAAATAAACTTTTGTCATGTGCATATTTGCAGAAAAACCAGTAGAAAAAGAAATATCGCTATTGTTAATGTCAGGCCTCCCTTATAACCCCCACTCCTGCCCGTCCCTAGAAATATTGGTATGACTTATGATAATTAAGGAGTCAGAGATAATACACATACCGAGTTTTATTTAGTTCGGTTGAATCTTTTGTGCCAAAATAATATTCTTGACACGCGCTATAATTTTTAGCGTATAACGCCTTTATAATTCGGTATTCGACGATAGTGTATATCAAAAGTTTCTCTAAATAACAAAATAAACAACTTTTGTTATGTGCATATTTGCCGAAACACCAATAGGAAACGGAATATCACTATTTTTAATTTCAGGCGTCCCTTATAACCCCCACTCCTGCCCGTCCCTAGAAATGTTTGTATGGCTTATTATAAGGAAGGCGTTAGTGCTAATACACATACCGAGTTTTATTTAGTTCGGTTGAGTCTTTGTGCCAAATAAAATTGTTGACTCCCGCTATAATTTTTAGCGTATAACACCTTTATAGTTCGGTATACGAAAAAAGTGTATATAACAAAAGTTACTCTAAATAACAAAATAAACAACTTTTGTTATATGCATATTTGCCAAAAAACCAATAGGAAACGAAATATCGCTATTTTTAATTTCAGGCCTCCCTTATAACCCCCACTCCTGTTCGTCTCAGAGAATATTAATATAGCCTAAAGTCTAAGTTGGGTTAGTAGTAATACACATACCAAGTTTCATAAAATTCGGTTCAGCCGTTTATGCGTGAAAAGGTAACAAACAAACAAACAAATAAACAAACAAACAAACAAACAAACAAACAAACAGACACCAAAGAAACAAAATGCAGTTATGGTGTCTATGACATGTGAAACGAAAAGTTATCGTGAAATTTCGCGAAAAAAATCAATGTACAGACAGAGGTTACAATTTTATATATATCTATATATATATAAAATTGTAACCTCTGTCTGTACATTGATTTTTTTCGCGAAATTTCACGATAACTTTTCGTTTCACATGTCATAGACACCATATCTGCATTTTGTTTCTTTCGTGTATGTTTGTTTGTTTGTTTGTTTGTTTGTTTGTTTGTTTGTTTGTTTGTTTGTTTGTTTGTTTGTTACCTTTTCACGCATAAACGGCTGAACCGAATTTTATGAAACTTGGTATGTATATTACTACTAACCCAACTTAGACTTTAGGCTATATTAATTTTCTCTGAGACGAACAGGAGTGGGGGTTATAAGGGAAGCCTGAAATTAAAAATAGCGATATTTCGTTTCCTATTGGTTTTTTGGCAAATATGCATATAACAAAAGTTGTTTATTTTGTTATTTAAAATAACTTTTGTTATATACACTTTTTTCGTATACCGAACTATAAAGGCGTTATACGCTAAAACTTATAGCGGGAGTCAACAATATTATTTGCCAAAAAAGACTCAACTGAACTAAATAAAAATCGGTATGTGTATTAGCAGTGAGGCCTTCATTATAATAAGCCATACCAACATTTCTATGGACGGGCAGGAGTGGGGGTTGTAAGAGAAGCCTGAAATTAAAAATAGTGATATTTCGTTTCCAATTGGTTTTTCCGCAAATGTAAACATAACAAAAGTTGTTTATTTTGTTATTTGGAGTAACTTTTGTTATATACACTTTTGTCGTATACCTAAGTATAAATGAGTTATACATTAAAACTTTAGCGGGCACTAACGGCTGAACCGAACTTAACAAAACTCGGTATGTCAATTAGCATTAATTCTTCCATGATTATAAGTTATATTAAAATTTTTAGGTTCGAACGGGAGGGGGGTTATAAGGGAGGCCTGAAATAAAAATTCACCATATTTACATGTATAAGTGACGGGAAATTTAAAAATATCGAAGACTGTGAAGCCTTATCGAAAAAATAATTCTATTATTAGCAAATCACCGGCAACGACGGGTATCAATCCTAAACACTGGTACGGGTAAATGTCAAAATATTGCGCTAAGTAAAGCCTGCTAAAAAATACCATCACCATTCAGCCCCAAATGAATCTCCGGGCGAAGCCGGGTATCTGAGCTAGTATAGATATATATATATATATATATATACTAGCTCAGATACCCGGCTTCGCCCGGGAATTGATTTGAGGCTGAATGGTGATGGTATTTTTTTGGCAAGGCTTTACTTTGCACAATATTTTGACATTTGCCCGTTCCAGTGTTTAGGGTTAATACCCGTTGTTGGCATTTGTTAATAATAAAATTAACTTTTTATGTAAGCCTTCACTGTCCTCCAAATTGCCATATTTCCCGTCTCCTGTGCATTATGCATAGATTTCAGCTATTAAGGACAAAATATTAACATTGATTTGAATTAATTTTTCCAGCTGAGGTACCTGATAGTTCAAATAGGAATGACTTGTTGAGCATATCAATATTTTGACGCAAATTACTTGCTCCACACATTGTTCCTGGAGAAATGTATAAAACAAAAGTTAATCTAAATAACAAAGTAAACAATTTTTGTTGTGTGCATGTTTGTCGAAAAACAAATTGACAATGAAATATCGCGAATTTTTATTTCAGGCCTCCCTTATAACCCCCCCCCCTCCTCCCGTTCTAACCTAAACATTTTAATATAGCTTATAATCATGGAAGAATTAATGCTAATTGACATACCGAGTTTTGTCAAGTTCGGTTCAATCGTTAGCGCCCAATAAAATAGTTGACTCCCGCTTTAGTTTATAGTGTATATCTCGTTTATACATTGTTAAATAACAAAAATAAATATAACAAAAGTTACTCTAAATAACAAAATAAACAACGTTTGTTATGTTCATATTTGCCGAAAAACCAATAGGAAAAGGAATATCGCTATTTTTAATTTCAGGTTTCCCTTATAACCCCCACTCCTGCCCGTCCCTAGAAATGTTGGTATGGCTTGTTATAATTAAAGCGTTAGTGCTAATAAATATACCGAGTTTTATTTATTTCGGTTGGGTCTTTTGTCCCAAATAAAATTGATCGCTTCCGCTACAGGTATTAGCGTATATCTCGTTTATAATTCGGTATACGAAAAAATTGTATATAACAAAAGTTACTCTAAATAACAAAATAAACAACTTTTGTTATGTTCATATTTGCCGAAAAACCAATAGTAAACGAAATATCGCTAGTTTTAATTTCAGCCCTCCCTTATAACCCCCACTCCTGTTCGTCTCAGAGAATATTAATATAGCCTAAAGTCTAAGTTGGGTTAGTAGTAATATACATACCAAGTTTCATAAAATTCGGTTCTGCCGTTTATGCGTGAAAAGGTAACAAACAAACAAACAAACAAATAAACAAACAAACAAATAAACAAACAAACAAACAAACAGACACCAAAGAAACAAAATGCAGTTATGGTGTCTATGACATGTGAAACGAAAAGTTATCGTGAAATTTCGCGAAAAAAATCAATGTACAGACAGAGGTTACAATTTTATATATATATAGATATATATATATATATATATATATATATATATATATATATATATATATATATACAGTTTTGAACGGACCTCATTTTAGTCATCTACTAGGTAGGATCGATGGACATTTGAAGAAAAATGTCGAAAATTCCGTCATGAGTACAACCTCAATAGCTGATTTCCCTTAAGGGAAATCTGCTAAAACAGGGACGAACTTTCATTGGAATTTATGCTAAATATTAACAATATTGAAAAGCTAAATAACATATATTACTTTATTAAGAATATGTTATTGTCAGTTTATTAACCATTAACTGTTGTTTGGTTTTTGTTGATTTTCCAGAACTATTATACGAGAAGATTGCTTATGTATTGTTATATATTCCCTTCAGGGAAATCAGCTATTGTGGTCCTACTCATGACGAAATTTTATAAATTTTTCTTCAAATGTCCATCTATCCTACCCATTAGACGACGATATATATATATATATATATATATATATATATATATATATATATATATATATATATATATATATATATATATATAGGTTGGGGAAAAAGTAATTTCGGTTTATCCCAATAGTCGCGTATCAAAGTCGCTTATCTCTTGTAATCCTTATTCAGTGAAGCCATACTATACCACGTTTGAAAGGTCATAGTCCATAGAATATTCCAAATATCTCTACAGTTTCATTCATTTACTCAGTCAAACGTTATTGCGCTTTGAAAATGGAGATTCCAGAAGGCCATTTTTGTCATGTATTGCTTTTTTACTTCCAAAAAGGGATAAATGCAGCTCAGGCTCATCGAAAATTTTATGGTGTTTATGGTGATGTCTGTTTAAGTGAACGTCAGTGTCAGAGCTGGTTTGCTCGATTTCGTTCCGAAAATTTTGACCTTAATGATGAACCTCGCCCTGGCAGGCAAATTGTTGAACAAGTCAATGAAATTCTTCAAAAAAGTGAGGTAGACCGACACATTTCATCTCGTGACATCGCTATGGAGCTAACCATCGACCATAAAACAGTTTTGATCCATTTATATAAAAATGGATACCAAATGAAGCTCGATATATGGGTTCCACAGGAATTAACTGTAAACAATTTAATGGACAGAGTTTCCATTTGTGAATCGCTGGTGAATCGAAATGAAATTGAGCCATTTTTGAAAAGAATGATTACAGGTGATGAAAAGTGGATCACGTACGACAATAATGTGCGAAAAAGATCGTGGTCGAAACCCGGAGAAACTTCACAAACAGTGGCAAAGCCTGGAGTGACACTAAGGAAGGTGATGCTGAACGTTTGGTGGGATTGGAAAGGCATTGTTCATCATGAGCTGCTCAAACCTGGCCAAACCATTGATTCTACTCTCTACTGCCAACAACTAATACGGTTGAAGCAGGAGATTCAAGAAAAACGGCCAGAATTGATCAATAGGAAAAGCGTTGTAATCCATCACAACAATGCTAGACCACTCACATCTTTGGTGACTCGGCAAAAATTACGAGAGTTTGGCTGGGAAGTTTTGATGCATCCACCATACAGCCCGGACCTTGCACCGTCTGACTACCACTTGTTTCATGCTCTTCAGAACTCTCTTAATGGTGTAAAGCTGGAATCAAAAGAGGCTTGTGAAAATCACTTGGTTCAGTTTTTTGCCCAGAAATCACAGAATTTCTATAGTGAAGGTATAATGGTTTTACCGAAAAAATAGCAAAAGGTCATCGATCAAAACGGCGCATATATCATTGATTAATATCTAAAATTTATATAAATAAATGCGCTTTGAAAAACATGAAAAATACCGAAATTACTTTTTCCCCAACCCTATATATATATATATATATATATATATATATATATATATATATATATATATATATATAAATTGCATTCATATCTGTCTATTTATATATTTGTCGGTTACCGCTCTAGCAGTCGCAATTTTTGTTTGATCTTTCCCAAACTCGATAATTAGTCGTCGAACATTTATTCTCTATCTTGAATATTAACCGAGATATTTGCATTTTTCAGTTTTCAGCCTTCAGTAAACCCCCACTTCTACACGTGTTACATAAACAATACTCTGTTATATAATAAACCACATTATTCGAAGCTTAAATACCAAATATTGTTTTACAGAGACCTTTATTATACGAGATACATGCAAACATGATTTTGTGACCCCCCCCCCCAGTCTTAAATTCTTGGTCTACTAAAATTTGATTGAGTGAAATACAAATTATTTAGATTCATTATAAATTACAGTATTAAACATAGTACAGATTTTTACTACAATTAATATTATACTCTGATATGTTTCAGTTATTGTTTTTCTTTTCAGTGAGCAGTTGGCTGACCTGTTTGTCTGTTTGTTTACATTTGATATGCTTCCCGCCGGCAGGGAAAAGATTTCTTATTACCTTTAATATTTATTTACTTAATATTCGCGGTGGTGTTGTGTTTGCAGTGTTTATCTATTATTAAACTTCACGAGGGAAATCTGCTAAGTTTACGCAGCCCCTGCGTGATGGACTTTTTCCCTTTTTTTGAAGCACAGGTGCAATAAGTGCATTGATGTTAGGGGGGATTTTACTGAAAAATAAACTATTTAATTTAATTGCAAAACGTATTGATAACCCCTCGAATAAACGAGATAAACTATAGCGGGAGTCATCAATTTTGTTAATCACATTTAAGTGTTTTTAATAAAGGCATAGGAAGAATGATGTAGACTGTTTTTAGGCTTATATTTAAGTATTCCTATGGTTTAATAATTAGAATAACTTCATATTTATGTACGTGTTTAATTTAATTTGGAAACACTTGATTTAGGAAGCGGTTGAAGACTGCACCATTTAATGTTTTATCAAAGAAATGTAGGGCGTTGTTCTTCCCTGAAAGATACCGCACCGTTTTTCTTAAATGAAGCTATGCAGGTAGAAAAATATATTCCTTTTACAAATAATTACTACGTAATTAGTTTCAGATAAATTAATTCTAAGAATGTGTTTAGTTATGTTTTTGAATAACATATTTTAGATTCATTCAAGAATATTATTGCGATATTTCGTTTAAATTCCTTCTTTTTTCGTTTCACAATCTATTCCTTTTCAGGTAGACTTGTTTCAAAAATAATTTTGCTGGCTATTAATTTTATGTCGCAGTTTTTTTTTCTCATTAAAATGTGCCGTTCATCAAATAAATATTTTTGAATCAGTTTTTCTACGAGAGTCCGTCGTAAAAAGAATAGTATTCCATTGGAAATTCCAAAGTTTTAGTCTCTGAAGAAGTACTGATGTAGGTTACGAGGTTACGGACTGAAAAGATTCTTCAGGGGTCACAATTATGGCCATCAAGTGTCAGCCTTTTAGCAGATTTCCCTTAAGGGAAATCAGCCATTGAGGTCGTACTCATGACGCGATTTTCGAAAAATTTCTTCAAATGTCCATCGATCCTATATCTATCTAACTATATATTTGGCTGTTACCGCTCTAGCGGTCGCAATGGTTATAAGGGAGGCCTGAAATTAAAAATAGCGATATTTCGTTTCCTATTGCTTTTTCAGCATATATGCCCATAACAAAAGTTGTTTATTTTGTAATTTAGAGTCACGTTTGTTATATGCACTTTTGCCATATACGGAAGTATAAATGAGTTATACGCTAAAAACTATAGGGGGAGTCCACAATTTTATTTGACAAAAAAGACTCAACCGAACTAAACCAAACTCGGTAGGTGAATTAGTACTAACGCCTTTCTTATAATAAGCCATACTAACATGTCTAGGGACGGGCAGGAGTGGGGGTTATATAGAAGGCCAGAAATTAAAAATAGCGATATTTCGTTTCCTATTGGGTTTTCGGCAAATATGAACATAACAAAAGTTGTTTATTTAGAGTAACTTTTGTTATATACACTTTTTTCTTATACCGAATTATAAACGAGATATTCGCTAAAACCTATAGGGGAAGGGAACCATTTTATTTGGAACAAAAGACCCAACTGAAATAAATAAAACTCGGTATGTGTGTAAGCACTAACGCTTTCATTATAACAATCCATACCAACATTTCTAGGGACGGGCAGGAGTGAGGGTTATAAGGGAGGCCTGAAATTAAAAATAGTGATTTCCTATTGGGGTTTCCGCAAATATGCACATAACAAAAGTTGTTTATTTTGTTATTTAGAGAAATTTGCTCAACACTTATTTTCAATATGAACTACCAGGTACCTCAAATGAAAAAATTAATTCAAATGTATGTCAATATTTTCTCCTTGATAATTCAAATCTATGCATAATGCACAGGAAACGGGGAATATGACAATATGCAGGACAGTGGTCTTACATAAAAAAATAATTTTATTATTAACAAATGCCAACAACGGGTATTAACCCGAAACACTGGAACGGGTAAATGTCAAAATATTGTGCAAAGTAAAGCCTTGCCAAAAATATACCATCACCATTCAGCCTCAAATGAATTCCCGAGCGAAGCCGGGTATCTGAGTATATATATATATATATATATATATATATATATAGACACCATAACTGCATTTTGTTTATTTCGTGTATGTTTGTTACCTTTTCACGCATAAATGGCTGAACCGAATTTTATGAAACTTGGTATGTATATGACTACTAGCCCAACTTAGACTTTAGGCTATATTAATATTCTCTACGACAAACAGGAGTCGGGGTTATAAGGGAGGCCTGAAATTAAAAATAGCGATATTTCGTTTCCTATTGCTTTTTCAGCATATATGCCCATAACAAAAGTTGTTTATTTTGTAATTTAGAGTAACTAACTACCAGGTACCTCAAATGAAAAAATTGATTCAAATGTATGTCAATATTTTCTCCTTAATAATTCAAATCTATGCATAATGCACAGGAAACGGGGAATATGACAATATGGAGGACAGTGACATAAACGAGGAGAAAGAATCATTAGATTGAGTCATGGTATGAGGAAGAAGCTTCTGTCTGTGAACTCACCCAGCCTGTGTAGAACAATTTGAGTTGATCTAATTCATTATATCGTTTCAGCATAACATTATAATGAAAATCATACATTACTGTTTTTGATATATCTAATATGCTTAACCCAATGTAAAACGGTTTATTAAATTTAACGGATGTCTTCTGCAATTGCACTGAAACCAGATTTTCATCATATATAATTCTATCCTTGAAGTTTGGTTTAGATATGAGCTTCAGTAACCTTCGTTTATCTGTGACCAGCTTAATATTCAATCTGTCGCGAACATTCTCTAAACTTTTTCCAAAGGTAGCGTTATTCAATAGTTTGTAGAAATCCTTCTCGAAATCGTTGGCAGCCTTTTTCCTCAATTCTGTATTGAAATCGATATAAGGTTTTAACCAGGGAGACTGCTTGAATCGTAAAACTCTGTGAATCTTGCCCATTTTAATCCCATGCCTTAATGCTTGGGCTAAACTTGTGTAATGGATGACATATCGCTCTTTCTTATTGAAATGAGCTGTTAACTTGGGTAACTTTGAACCAGGGGGTGCAATGATTTCTGGTAAAAATGGCAGGTCCTTATGTTCATCATGTAAGTACGTAGGGTATATCAAATCCACTTCAAATATGTACCCTACATCATCAGTTGGAGACAACTGAGTAATATCAATACCTGTAGGATCAGACACCCACGCAAATCCTCCATATGGTAAATGCATGCTCATTGCATAACCGTATAAATTGTTAGTGTGTGTGTGTGTGTGTGTGTGTGTGTGTGTGTGTGTGTGTGCGTGCGTGCGTGCGTGCGTGTGTGCGTGCGTGCGTGTGTGTGTGTGTGTGTGTGTGTGTGTGTGTGGCAAGTTAATTAAATCGAACCCCCAATTCTAGTGAAGGGTATAGGTAGAGAACAGAACAACATTTTTTTAAAAATAAAATTCTTTATTTGTTTCGTATACAAAATATATATTGGAACAAGGTATTTTTTTTTTCCTTTACAATATTAAATAACATGCTCCCAGACATGTTATTATGAGGAAACTCTCTCTTTTTCTTATCACAATATCAAATTCTTCTTATGTTCCCAGACTGGAGATTTAAAACCAAGATACTTCAAGAGCACCAAATCTTTCTTCTTCTTCAGCACTTTTTCAACTAGATAGACATCTGTTATGTTGGTTTTCTTCAATTCCTCGTCGTAAAAGCATCCTTTGATATCCTGTCCATTAAGGTCTTGCAATTTATAAGTAACGGGAATGGTCTTCTGTACTTTGATTATTTTAAATATCTCTGTAGAATATGAAGGTAGGTAACCTTTATCAAATACACCTCTGAATAATCAAATAACCAACTGAAACAGCGTCCGAGTCTTCTTTAGGATAAGCTAAATTTGTTATTCGTCTTCTTTTAGCATTATAATCTAAACCTTCAGTTGGTTTCCTTGTGAGACACACTTGGTCCAAGTACCTCTTTGTAACTGCTTGATGATTATACTGAGGATCACTTAAATGGGAAATATGTCTCCTTCCTATATCGAATTCTCTATTGGAGATGAAATACCTAGATATTGGACGATTGTAGTTGAACCCCTGATTATTGTGGGACATGTTTACCCAAAGGAAGAGTATCACTGAATAACCTTTAGAACTCTGAGCTCATCAATTATACTAACTATTTCATTATTTACTCCAGTGTTGCCAGCGAGTTGTGACGCTATAAGTTTTCGTAACCTGTTTACAAGTTCATCAGCAGAGTTGTAGTACTCAACTCTGGGTATGTTGGTATTCATCCAAATTTGCCCTGAACCCGTTTGAAACAATTGTCTCACAACTGTATTATATTTGGTACTCGACGAGTGTGTTTTATACGAACCGTCCTTTCTCACATGAGCTCTTGATAATTCCAAGATTTTTTTATACTTTGCTAAATCCCTTTCGGTATAGTTACCAGGGTTTTTATAAAAGTCCGTCACGCAGGGGCTGCGTAAACTAAGCAGATTTCCCACGTGAAGTTTAGTAATAGAGAAATCTCCCTAATAACAACAGTAGTAGTAAGGAATCTCTAAACCTATTCACGGGGGACGATTAGTGACGAAAACGGCCGCCCTAGCTCTCGGCGGAATGTCCCGAACATAGCCAACTCCTGCCGACCACATACACAATACAAATACAAATATCTCGGTTAATATTGAAGATAGAGAATAAATGTATAGAATAATATTTATAGTAAATTTAATTTGCAATAAGATTGGTTCAATACAATTTTCTGATCCGACGTATGGTAACGGAGATATTTCGAATTTTCAAGAAACCTCCCCTCTAAACCCCCCCTCCCACTGGTCTGATTTCAGCCGTTAACGAACTTGATCTTTCTTTTTACATAAAACGACTAAATATCGAGTTTGGTAACGATTAAATAATAATTGCGACCGCTAGAGCGGTAACAGACAAATATATATATATATATTTACAGTTTTGAACGGACCTCATTTTCGCCATCTCCTTTGGAAGGATCGATGGACATTTGAAGAAAAATTTCGAAAATCGCGTCATGAGTACAACCTCAATAGCTGATTTCCCTGAAGGGAAATCTGCTAAAAAAGCAATTCAAGCAACCCATTAGTTAATCTATACCTCTTACCTTTAATCGTTAATCGTCTCTTTTTAATTGTCACAGGTGTTTCACCTAAAGCTAACATTCCATTTTTCGTTCGTCTTAAACCGAATGTCCTATCGTACTTGGGATTATTCATGTTTGAGGAAAAGATTTACACTAGTGTTCGGTGAATCTGTTTCAGGAGGTGACTCGACATTACGTTGACATTGTGAGGAGTTGAATGTTCTCCATCATCGATGTTTAATGAAATATCCTTTGTTTCATTGAACGAATCCCCTTCTTCTTCTTCATCTTCTTGAGATTGTTTGAGTATATCAGGTTTATCTATGACATTCTTCAATTCCTTTATCGATGATATTACCGGTTGAAATGTTTTTTCCAAGTGCAAACTCTCGTTAAGACTTGCCCTTTTGATATCATTATATTTTTTTCTTAATGCTTTAGTTAAACTCACAAGTTCCTGTTTAGTATCCATTACGTGTAGCTTTGTGTTAGAGACTAAAGTAGTTTAGTCAATTCTTCATCTTATATATAGAGGGATAGAGGGTTGAAGGAAGAAAACACACATAGTTTCTTTTTATAATCTTTTTATTGAAATAATATATATTTATCAAATGCTTGTCTATATCTACCATTGGTCATGTTACATTCTAGATTAATAACAATATATCCATGCTTGTCCTGATTCCAACAGTGGTTACACATATCTAGGAATTCATTGAATCTAACATCTGTTATATTATCATTAAAGAAGTTACGTATGTTTCTCATATCCTGCTTGAATAACACAAATACATTAGCATTATCTCTAATCAGATGTTTAGGTACTTTGGTAAATGTTTGAGCTAAATAAATTACATCTATATGCTTGTATCTCCCAAATGAAAATATATCTCTGATTATATTTTGGTTTGAGGTTATTACATCATCAAAAACAAACACAGAGTTTTCTTTAATATCATTAAGTATTACATCTTCGACATTATCGAATACAAAATAACCAATTTCTGGCACCCGCTTAAGAACATTCTCTAACATTGTGTACTTTTGTTGTCCAATAGTGGTAGCGCATATGTAAACGTTTTCATATCTCAATCCATTGGGATGAAGTAGAAGAGTTACAACCAAGTCTGTTTTACCAGATCCAGAAGGTCCACCTACAATTAGTCTCACTGTTGAAGGAAACAGCTTGGAATGTCGAATAGTTGGTGATACATCCTCGGCGAGTGTGACTCTTGTTATAGTTTCGGTCTGCTGCTCTATTATCATAATCGTTTTACAATTTTCTCACAATGTTCTTAGATGGGCAATACTCAATAATCCTATCATTTATAATAAGAGCATATGCTGTTGTCTCCTTTGGAAAGTTGGCCTTTGCTTGTATTTCAATACGTATATCTATACTTCCAGATTTTATAGCTTCATTTTGACGACTGCAATCGATGACTATGACTGGAGATTTGTTGGAGTATTCTCAAAAGCTGAAGAGTGACTGTCCTTGCTCGTCATAGTACGATTGTTTAAATCTTAAATACTGTTCGTAGAAGACGACATGGTTGTTCTTACTAATATCAATATTAAATGGTTCATAGGGATAATATTCTGAATTTAACCAGACACGTACGCTGCTTACTCCACATGGATCAAAATAAGATATGTCTTTAGTAGTATCATTCCTCCTTTTAGTTTGAAATGCTATAATTATATGCCTCGGTTTTTCTATTCCAGCGCTCGTTTTTACAGTCCAATTAAGTCTGTTCGTCGTCGGTACTGATGGGAATTCATGAAGCTCCCAACTTCTGAATGGGACTGTTATATCTTCTTCGTTTGTAATCACCTTGTATAGTTTCAGTTTCTCCTCGTCGGAAAGAGTTACATATGGTACATACCATGTCACCTTTGAAAGTTTGAGCGTTCCCGATGCCCCTGTGGGCGCTTTCACAGCATTGTCATCATTTCTAGATCGAACTAGAATCAATTCCTGAGGCATTTGAACAATGACTTTGTAATAGTCCTCAGCGAAACCTAATAATGTTTTAAGTGGGATTACTGCTGAAAATGAATTGTTAGTCGCAACTATTTGCGGTGTTCCCTCTAGAACCCAACCAGCATGTTCGAGATTTTTTACCATACTTGGACTGAATGAACAGTACCCTTTCAGTGTAGAAGTTATACCACAATTTCGAGTCCTATCAATTTCTATCCCTCCAATCTCATACCGTATTTCTTCAAACAGATGTGTTAAGCCATTATTGACAAACTCTATTGTTCCATCTCCTGCAACCTTAGTTAATTCCCCTTCTAATTATATAAAGCTATCAGATGTTAAAGTACAAACGTCCTGTTGTCTAATTGCAATTTTTATCTCATCGCTTGGAGAGTATGTCAATGTTGAATAGGGTTGATGTGCATGAAGTTCAATCAACAATTTCCCCTTTCTCGTTAACAATCCTTATTTCCAGGTTATCGATCGTGCTAGTATTCAGAGGATAATATATAATATTATTAGGATGAGCGTTAATGGCATAACCACTAGGGACGCCTGGTGTAAACTGAAACACCTCGTGTGATTGTACTCCGTTTTTATAGGCTCCCTTTGCTATGTTACATTCAACTCATAAAATATTATTAGGAGATATAGCAACTGCGTTAACACTTTCAGTTACAGAGTTGCCTAGAATCACATCATTAGGTTTGAAACCTAATAACCCACCCACACTATTTTCCCCAAACTTTATATTATAGTTTGTAGAAATTGTAGTCTTTTTCGTTGCATTACTAGCTGTAATGATAATATCAGGTTCCGTAAACAGTTCATTTTCCGATTGAGACAGTTCTTCTAACTTTTTAATTGTTCTATTAATCATACAATCTGCTAGTTCGTTGACCTCGAATGCACCTTGAGGTAAATAGATTTTAGTCCATTCGCCTGTTTTTAACTCTTTTCAAATGAATCGTTAATTCCTTTCCGAACGTTCGGTATTGAGTTGTAAGTATCTACAGAGAGGAGTCCTATATGATAGTCCTTCTCTACATTCAAATCTATTGGAGGGAAAAAGGTGTTTGTCATAACAGACTCTTTTGATGAGATGACTAGGGTGACATTATGCATTTTTCTGTGATATCTCGTAAAGAAATAACAAGCTCAAATGACCACAGATGCTGCTGTTCCAAGACTGATTTCTAAACCGGTTGTACTTAACATTTAAACGTTTTACGTAATCGAGTACCTCCTTGGGAGGAGGAAGGTTACCAAAGCTGTCGTAGTAGGTTATATCGTTGTTATATTTTGATAGAGCAACCCAATGAGTGCCTTCATTCCGGATTGTGTCTAAATTAATTATAATATTCTCGACGGGTAATGGATGGGGCGGTAGGTTATCACGGGAATAAACGCCTCTAAAGTCTTTAATGTGTAGCTTCCCTATCCTATTAATCTCAAGGTCGGTTAGCTCGACCGATGGTAAACGAGTTATAAAATGAGGAATTTTTTTTTTTTTAAACGTCCACCTCTCCAGGGATTAAGGAATAGACCGTAACCTTTTCTACATGGTTTCAAATATAACCATCCATCTATCTGTTTACCTTCCGAGGATAAATTGTGTCTTTTTTCCTCTTCTAATTTAGCTCGAGCATTTTTTGTATCGTCAATATCTTTCACAACGCTCTGCCGCATATTTACTTTCAGCTGTACTTTTTAGCAGATTTCCCTTGAGGGAAATCAGCTATTGAGGTCGTACTCATGACGGAATTTTTGACATTTTTCTTCAAATGTTCATCGATCCTACCTAGTAGATGACGAAAATGAGGTCCGTTCAAAACTGTATATACTATATATATATATATATATATATATATATATATATATATATATATATTTGTCTGTTACCGCTCTAGCAGTCGCAATGTTTGTTTGATCGTTACCAAACTCGATGTTTAGTCGTTTGATGTAGAAAGAAAGATCAAGTTCGTACACATTTGAAATCGGACCAGTGGGAGGACGGGTGTAGAGGGGGGGGAGATTTTTGAAAATTCGATATATCTCCGTTACTATAGTCGGATCAAAAAAGTGTATAGAATCAATCTTATTTATTGAAAATTAAATATACTATAAACATTGTTGTATAAATTTATTCTGTATCCTGAATATTAACCGAGATATTTGCATCGATCTATCTATCTATCTATATATTCAGCGCTACGATTTTAGCTGGCCTGCCTGCTTGTTTACAATTCAGCCGCTTTCCGTTGTAGAGATTATTTACTTGTATTTTAAATTGACTGAAAGCTTCTCATTACCATTTATATTTATTCACTCAGCATTCAAGGTAGTGTTGCATGTATGTAAATTTATCCTGCTTAGTTTACGCAGCCGCTACGTGACGGACATTTAGCAGATTTCCCTCAAGGGAAATCAGCAATAGAGGTCCTACTCATGACGCGATTTTTGAAATTTTTCTTCAAATGTCCATCTATCCCACCCAGGAGTTGACGAAAATGAGGTCCGTTCAAAACTGTATATATATATATATATATATATATATATATATATATATATATATATATATATATATATATATATATATTTGTCTGTTACCGCTTTACCGGCCGCAATTTTTGTCTTATCGTTTTCAAACGTGATATATAATCGTTTTACACAAAAAGAAAGATCAAGTTCGTTAACGGCTAAAATTGAAACAGGTGGAGGGGGGGTTAGAGGGGGAGAATTTCGATATTATGCGTCGGACCGAAAAATTGTATTGAACCATTCTTATGGCAAATATAATGTTCTATAAATACTGTAATGTACATTTTTTCACTTTCTTGATTAGGTATTTGCATTTTTTAGTTTTCGGTCTTCAGTCAACCCCCACTCCTACTCATCTCATATTAACAATATTCTATGATGTTATGAAACTCTTTATTTGAAGCTTAAATACCAAATATTGTTCTCATTGAACTTTTAAGTTTTGAGATAAATGCAAATACGTGGTGCACGTGGGAAATCTGCTTAGTTAACGCAGCCCCTGCGTGACGGACCTTTTCAACATTACGCCACAATGGAGATGATTTTAAGCAAGCGTTGATCTCATCAGCGTATGTTGAACGTGGAATGACGGGAAGTGTTTGTCTGAAATCACCTCAAAGCACCAACCGAGTGCCGCCAAATAGTTTGTCGTTGTTTTTAATATCTTTCTATGTCCTGTTCAACGCTTCAATTGAACGTTTGTGTGCCATTGTACATTCATCCCAGATGATAATTTTACAGTGTTTAAGCACGTTGGCCATGGACGATTGTTTTTTAATGTTACACACAGCGTCAGGGTTATTTTAAATATTTAGTGGCAGCTTACATACTGAATAAGCTGTTCTGGCTCCATCCAATAAAGTTGACGCAATGCCCGATGAGGCAACGGCCAATGCGATGCCCCCCCCACCCCCCCCCCCCCCCACCCCCCCCCCCCCCCACCCCCCCCCCCCCCCACCCCCCCCCCCCCCCACCCCCCCCCCCCCCCACCCCCCCCCCCCCCCACCCCCCCCCCCCCCCACCCCCCCCCCCCCCCACCCCCCCCCCCCCCCACCCCCCCCCCCCCCCACCCCCCCCCCCCCCCACCCCCCCCCCCCCCCACCCCCCCCCCCCCCCACCCCCCCCCCCCCCCACCCCCCCCCCCCCCCACCCCCCCCCCCCCCCACCCCCCCCCCCCCCCACCCCCCCCCCCCCCCACCCCCCCCCCCCCCCACCCCCCCCCCCCCCCACCCCCCCCCCCCCCCACCCCCCCCCCCCCCCACCCCCCCCCCCCCCCACCCCCCCCCCCCCCCACCCCCCCCCCCCCCCACCCCCCCCCCCCCCCACCCCCCCCCCCCCCCACCCCCCCCCCCCCCCACCCCCCCCCCCCCCCACCCCCCCCCCCCCCCACCCCCCCCCCCCAAAAATGAAATTGACTCTCTTTTTATAAAGAGAATAGGAAGATTCTAGATTTTAGGAATTCCTTATATAATTTACAAATCACTCAAAAATTCTAATGTTTCTTACACAAAGCAACTTATAAAAAAAAGTTGGTTCATCAAGCACATAGCTAAGAAAAATAATTTATAGAATTGTAAAAAGGAAAATACGAAGTCATATTTTTCAAGCAATAATCATTGAGCTAAAAGATGATAACAATTATATAATTGCTTAAGTAACACCAACAGCGTTTATCATCAGCTGTTTACATAATAACAAATGATACTGATCAATAAATGTGGAAAACACGAGATTGCCTTTAGCAATGAAATGTATTAACTTTTATTTTATATTAATTAAATTAACTTTAGGAATAAATTAAATTGATTTGAAGGCAATGTTACTTCAAATAGTTTTATATATTTATGTTGGAAATAAACATTCCAATATTTTTATTTAATGCCATCAAACAGGTCACAAATCATTAAATGTATTCATGAACTGATTTGTAGAATAATTTAATTATTACCTAAGTAATGTAAAAAATATTAATATTAAAAATTCATTTAATAATAATTTTTAATTTATAATTTACTTTCGTTTATTAGCTTGTGTCGCCCATTGAAATGTTAAATAAATAAACAATGAGCATTATGGAATCAGTGACTTAGATGTATTCATACTATGGTACAATAACCCAAAATACCCGGAAAATCTCAAGTAGTAATTTACCTTTTTCATATAAGTTTTCAATAAGTATATAAATGATAGAAAATTTAATTACAGGAATTTAATGCCTAATCCTTTAGATTTATGAGAATGAATCTCAGAATTTAAATTTTAGGGGGAAAAGTTAAAATTTAGACAAATAGAGATAGGAATGGAGCTCAAAAATCTCTATACCTATCAGTAAGCTTTAAAAGTGCTGTAGATGTTTTTGAGAGATACAAAACTGTTTAACACATATTCTCTCTATCTTTAATAAGAATAGAGCAATTAGCAATTTTGAATATCTCTAAGCCCACAGTAACTTACTTAATAAAACTATCATGTTAACAGACCGAAACAAGGGGAATTTGTTAAAAAATGTATGTTAGGAGAAGGAAATGAGTGGGATAGAGTAAGAGGTAGAGCAGGCTAGAGAAAAATATCTCTAGCTTCGCTGAACCAATATAAACAATTTTAGTTTGTGCTATCAATTTCATACCATTTTAAAGTTTATCCCCAATAAAACTTACTTTTCTCTTCTATTTCAATGGCATTGGAAATATAGAAACTGCCATAAAAAGAAGTACAGGGCCATTTACAAAGAATGTACTGATTTCAAAGCTTTATGGTGCTTTACACCAGCATCGCAGGAGAACACGTTGTGATGCGATGGAACATGATGGTGATGATGACACCATAAAACTTCAACACCGGTTAAATAGATGTGTCTTTATTGCAATCTTGTATTACTGTCTGTTAATAAGATATAGCTTAATGAAATCGGTTCATTCTTTTTGAAAGACCCTGTATTTAAGCATTGTGTACAAGTGAATCAGGGGTGAAGAATGGGGGCGTCTAGACGAGGGAAACACTAATCACTAAGACTCAAATTGAAAATATATGACCATCCATGTTAAATAAGTTATATCCTACATTTTTCTCGAGAGACTAATTTCAACTATTTTTTTTTTAATTTTCTTTAAACTTGTAAAATTCATAAATAGACCATTCGTTATATGAACAGTAAAAATTCTAATTTAATGTCAAGGAATTTTGAATATAATGCATTTATATTGAGAATATAATAATTTGAGCTCTGGTCATGCCACAAGAGAATGACATATTTTGGGGGCAAAAAATAAATACATCATATAAAATGATGGACACGTAGAAATCTCTTCACAATATGAAGAAGTTTTAAATTATAAACATTCATCAAATCCCATGGCTAATGTACCTCAGAGCAGTAACTCAATATCCACAGGGTTAGTCTTTTGGCAAAGGAGAGACCTCAGTCGCTAAATTGCTAATTTTCAAAGGCATTTCTATAATATCTGTCAATTTTTTTATATTATGTAATAATTTGATAAATTTTACTGGGCAGGGAGGGGGGGGGGGTTGACTCACTACTGAATGAGCAAAACAAGTTTGAGAGCAAGGTTTGACATCAATTTTCAGTGTTGAATCACAGAAAGTTGGCTATTTGAGTCTATAGTTGTGCACATCTAGTCTGATTTATTTCTTATAAACCAATATGAGAAGATGATAGTGTACAGGCAGAGGTTCACATCAAACCTTGAATATTTAAGTGAATTACATTTGGGAAATCAGCAAAGGACCAGGTATTAATCCATGAACACAACCTGATACCCAGGAAATTGAGTCATAAGAAAGTTAAAAAAGAACAAAACAAAAAAAACAAAAACAAGAGTTAGCACCTACAATTAATATAAATATAACATAGTCACACAACATTAATAATAGGAAAATCAATATTAAAAGCTAAATCAAATATCATTGTGAAATAAGACGAAAATATTACAATTAAGAAAGTTGTCTTTTTCCATTCTGTTCCATTTCATAATTGCTATTGAAAGCGACATTTTTATTAAATGTCTTACATAAATACAATATTTATCAAAATATTAGGTTTAATTAAAAAAAAAATAAATAAAACTCTGAAATTCCTGTAACACCCCCCCCCCCCCACTTCTCCAAATTCATTATGAATAGCAAACTTTCCTTGGCTATACTGGTCTACTAGTATGGTAAAGGTTCTTCCATTCTGGGTGTTAACATTGTTTAAAGTAGGTTTTAAAATAAAAATATAAAAGTATATATCCAATAAGAAGTTGTCAAAATACCTTCTTTCCATTGACAAAAAATACCAAAGTCGAAGAAGGGGGTTTGCCGACCATGGTCAATTGAAGAGGCCAGCAGGACACAATTCAAACACTAACAGTCAATAAACTAATTTGCGAAGCTAATAGCTAAAGGCGAAGAATCTGCAATATTCCTTATCACAACTTATTGATAAGAAGGTGAGAGAGATAGAGGAGAGAGCTAGCGCATAACTCCAACTGACTTGTTATTGGATTGAAGGCCTTCTAACCGGTCTCCCCACTCCATCTCGGCTGCTGCTGTACCTCTCTCCCTCCCACCTCAGAACTACAGACCTACGATAGCTAAGTCCATATGATATGCAGATTTCCCTTCAAGGGAATATACATATATATATATATATATATATATATATATATATATATATATATATAACAGTGATTCAACAAACAAATTATCGGCCCCTCTTTCTGAGCTGTAGCTTAATCCTCTGTTTATATTCGGCCAGCCTCCTATATCTGCAATCCCCTGTTTTATTGGTAATATTATTTTTTCTTATTTTATTTTGTTTATATTGTATATAGAAATTTCATCTGAATTGAATGGAGGAAATTTGAGAGGGTACCTCAGGTGAGATCGCAGCTTAATTTTTTAGCTAATCCATTTTATTTATAAATGATGGTTTTACATTTTTTAGCTAGATGTTATTTCGGCCGATAAGGGGTGGACAAGTTTCAGGTCATCTTTGGTAGCTAATCCACTATTCAATTAATGTCTTGCCGTGCACAATGTTCATCTGTGCTGTAGCTAATTCCACTGTTTGAATCGGCAAGGCAACAGTGTTTCATTTGTGCTCGATAACTGTCCACTGGTCTGTTGGATGTGGCAAAATTTTTCATTTGGGGAAATAATTTATATTCGACCTGACACAGTGTTCATCTTGTGCTCGAGCTAATCCACCGTATGTTTATATTCGGCCGGGCAAAAGTGTTCATCTTGTGCTCGAGCTAATCCACTGTTTATATTCGGCCGGGCACAGTGTTCATCTGTGCTCGAGCTAATCCACTGTTTAATAATTCGACCTGGGGCACAGTGTTCATTCCTGTGCTCGAGCTAATCCAACTGTTATATTCGACCTGACACAGGTGTTCATCTGTGCTCGAGCTAATCCACTGTTTATATTCGACCCGCACAGAGTTCATCTGTGCTCGAGCTAAATCCACTGTTTTTATTCGGCCTGGCACAGATGTTCATCTGTACTCGAGCTAATCCCACTGTTTATATTCGGCCGGCACAGTGTTTCATCTTGTGCTCGAGCTTAATCCACTGTTTTATATTGGGCCGGGCAAAATGTTCATTTGGGCTCGAGCTAATCCACTGTTTATTATTCGACCTGACAACAGTCGTTCATCTGTGCTCGAGCTAACCCCCTGTTTATATTCGGCCGGGCACAGTGTTCATCTTGTGCTCGAGCTAATCCTACTGTTTATATTCGGCCGGGCACAGTGTTTGTTTGTGCTCGAGCTAATCCACTGTTTATATTCGACCTGACACAGTGTTTCATCTGTGCTTAAGCTAATCCAACTGTTTATATTCGGCTAGGCACAGTGTTCATCCTGTGCTCGAGCCTAATCCACTGTTTATATTCGACCTGACTCACAGTGTTCATCTGTGGGCTCGAGCTAATCCACTGTTTATATTCGGCCGGGAAGTGTTAATCTGTGCTCGTAGCTAATCCACTGTTTATATTCGGCCGGGCACCAGTGTTCATCTGTTGCTCGAGCTAATCCACTGTTTATATTCGGCTGACACAGTGTTCATCTGTTGCTCGTAGCTAATCCACTGTTTATATTCGACAGAGCACAGCGTTCATCTGTGCTGTAGCAAATCCACTGTTTATATTCGGCCGGGCACAGTGTTCATCTGTGCTGTAGCTAATCCACTGTTTATATTCGGCCTGACACAATGATCATTTGTGCTCGAGCTAATCCACTTGTTTATATTCGGCCTAGGCACAGTGTTCATCTGTGCTCGTAGCTTAATCCACTGTTTATATTCGGCCTGGCACAGTGATCATCTTGGGCTCGAGCTTTAATCCAATGTTTATATTCGGCCTAGGCACAGTGTTCATCTGTGCTCGTAGCTAAATCCACTGTTTATATTCGGCCTGGCACAGTGTTCATCTGTGCTGTAGCTAATTCCACTGTTTATATTCGGCCATGGCACAGTGATCATCTGTGCTGTAGCTAATCCACTGTTTATATTCGGCTGGCACAGTGTTCATCTGTGCTCGTAGCTAATCCACTGTTATATTCGGCCTAGGACACAGTGATCTTCATCTGTGCTCGTAGCTAATCCACTGTTTATATTCGGCCTGGCACAGTGTTCATCTGTGGGCTCGAGCTAATCCACTGTTTATTATTCGGCCTGGCACAGTGTTCATCTGTGCTCGTAGCTAATCCACTGTTTATATTCGGCCGGGCACAGTGTTCATTTGGGCTGTAGCTAATCCACTGTTTTATATTCGGCCGGGCACAGTGTTCATCTGTGCTCGAGCTAATCCACTGTTTATATTCGGCCGGGCACAGTGTTCATCTGTGCTCGAGCTAATCCACTGTTTATATTCGACCTGACACAGTGTTCATCTGTGCTCGAGCTAATCCACTGTTTATATTCGGCCGGGCACAGTGTTCATCTGTGCTCGAGCTAATCCACTGTTTATATTCGGCCTGGCACAGTGTTCATCTGTGCTCGAGCTAATCCACTGTTTATATTCGGCCTGGCACAGTGTTCATCTGTGCTCGAGCTAATCCACTGTAGCGATGCGGCCCGGCACAGTGTTCATCTGTGCTCGAGCTAATCCACTGTTTATATTCGGCCTGGCACAGTGTTCATCTGTGCTCGAGCTAATCCACTGTTTATATTCGGCCTGGCACAGTGTTCATCTGTGCTCGAGCTAATCCACTGTTTATATTCGGCCTGGCACAGTGTTCATCTGTGCTCGAGCTAATCCACTGTTTATATTCGGCCGGGCACAGTGTTCATCTGCTGTAGCTAATCCACTGTTTATATTCGGCAGGGGACAGTGTTCATTTGTGCTGTAGCTAATCCACTGTTTATATTCGGCCGGGCACAGTGTTCATTTGTGCTCGAGCTAATCCACTGTTTATATTCGGCCGGGCACAGTGTTCATTTGTGCTCGAGCTAATCCACTGTTTATATTCGGCCGGGCACAGTGTTCATTTGTGCTGTAGCTAATCCACTGTTTATATTCGGCCGGGCACAGTGTTCATCTGTGCTGTAGCTAATCCACTGTTTATATTCGGCCGGGCACAGTGTTCATCTGTGCTGTAGCTAATCCACTGTTTATATTCGGCCGGGCACAGTGTTCATCTGTGCTGTAGCTAATCCACTGTTTATATTCGGCCGGGCACAGTGTTCATTTGTGCTCGAGCTAATCCACTGTTTATATTCGGCCGGGCACAGCGTTCATTTGGGCTGTAGCTAATCCACTGTTTATATTCGGCTAGGTACAGTGTTCATCTGTGCTGTAGCTAATCCACTGTTTATATTCGGCCGGGCACAGCGTTCATTTGGGCTGTAGCTAATCCACTGTTTATATTCGGCCGGGCACAGTGTTCATCTGTGCTGTAGCTAATCCACTGTTTATATTCGGCCGGGCACAGTGTTCATCTGTGCTCGAGCTAATCCACTGTTTATATTCGGCCGGGCATAGTGTTCATCTGTGCTCGAGCTAATCCACTGTTTATATTCGGCCGGGCACAGTGTTCATCTGTGCTCGAGCTAATCCACTGTTTATATTCGGCCTGACACAGTGTTCATCTGTGCTCGAGCTAATCCACTGTTTATATTCGGCCTGGCACAGTGTTCATCTGTGCTCGAGCTAATCCACTGTTTATATTCGGCCTGGCACAGTGTTCATCTGTGCTCGAGCTAATCCACTGTTTATATTCGGCCGGGCACAGTGTTCATCTGCTGTAGCTAATCCACTGTTTATATTCGGCCGGGCACAGTGTTCATCTGTGCTCGAGCTAATCCACTGTTTATATTCGGCCTGGCACAGTGTTCATCTGTGCTCGAGCTAATCCACTGTTTATATTCGGCCGGCACAGTGTTCATCTGTGCTGTAGCTAATCCACTGTTTACTATATTCGGCCCGGGCACAGTGTTCATTTGGCTGCTGTAGCTAATCAACTGTTTTATATTCGGCCGGGCACAGTTGTATATGCTCGGTGCTGTAGCAAATCCACTGTTTATATTCGGCTTGACACAGTGTTCATCTGTGCTGTAGCTAATCCACTATTTATATTCGGCCGGGCACAGTGTTCATCTGTGCTGTAGCAAATCCACTGTTTATATTCGGCCTGACACAGTGTTCGTCTGTGCTAGTGGAGTAGCGACAACCATGACCACCTGTTACCTAACAGCCAGCCTTCTCGTTACGTAACATATCTATATGCTGATACTGCTCTACTCTACAGCAGATAGCCTGACTTCTATTATAGATATTTCAATGCAGTTTATTAGCTGCACCGCCCTGACTAATTCAAATCATTTCATTTTATTAGCAGATATACCTACCTGAAGGAAAATCAACTATTGAGGTTGTTTTCATGACCCGATTTTCGAACAATTGCCTCAAATGTCCATCAATCGTACCAAGTAGATGACGTAAGTGTGGTCCGTTAAAATAAATACACACACGGACGTACATACACACACTCACACACAGATATATATATATATATAAATATAGATATATTGTGGAGGGTTGTTTTTCGGTTAATTCTCTGTTACTTACAACCTCCGGCATGGAAATATTTTAATTAGAACCAATCTTATCCTAAAATTTATTTTCCTATAAATGTGTGTCCCTATACATATTTTCTCTAATATGAATTCATTAACGGTGATATTTGCATTTCTTTCTTAGTTTTCTTTCTGCATTCTAGCAACCCCCACTTCTTCTCTTATGTCAGAATGAACAATAAGCTCGGTTTGTATATCGTGAACCACTTTATTGTAAGCTTAAATACAAAAAGTCCGTCACGCAGGGGCTGCGTAAACTAAGCAGATTTCCCATGTGAAGTTATACAATAGAGAAATCTGCATGCTGGTAACACAACACCACCTTGATTAAATACAAACGGTAATGAGAAATCTTTCAGTTAATTAAAATAAATTCCCAACTGAAACGGCTTCTGAATTGTAAAAATAATTTATATTTTATAACTCAAATTTTAGTAGTACAAGAACTAAAGAAGGGGGGGCGGCGGATGAACAGAACGTATTTGCATAAATCTCACAAAGTAACAAAGGTAAGGTAAGGTTAGAAGAAGCTTCCACCTGAGCCGAGTACTTACGAAAACGGCCGAACTATACACGACCACAGACTTCATAAAAATGCCAATATCTCGATTAATATTCAAGATAGAGAATAAATGTATATAACAATATTCATTGTAAATTTAATTTGCAATAAGATTGGTTCTATACAATTTTTCGATCCGATGGATAATAACGGAGATATTTTGAATTTTTGAAAAAAACCCCTCTAGGGGTGGTTTAGAGTAGTCCAAGAACTAAAGAAGGGGGGGGGCGCGGATGAACAGAACATATTTGCATAAATCTCACAAAGTAAAGAAGGTAAGGTAAGGTTAGAATCGACAGGTAAGGTTAGAAGGAACTTCCACCTGACCCGACCGGTTACGAAAATGGCCTACCTAATCCGAACTATACCCCACCAAATGTCTCACAGACTTCATAAAAATGCACATATCTCAGTTAATATTCAAGATAGACAATAAATGTATATAACAATATGTATAGTAAATTTAATTTGAAATAAGATTGGTTCTATACAATTTTTCGATCTGACGCATAATTACGGATATATTTTGAATTTTCAAAAATTCCCCCTCCCACTGGTCCGATTTCAGCCGTTAACGACTTGATCTTCCTTTTTACATGAACCGATTAAATATCGAGTTTGGTGACGATTAAACACCGTTAGAGTGTTAACAGACAAATATATGTGTGTGTGTATATATTATATTATATTATATATATATATATATATATATATATAATATATATAAAAATTGTAACCTCTGTCTGTACATTGATTTTTTTCGCGAAATTTCACGATAACTTTTCGTTTCACATGTCATAGACACCATAACTGCATTTTGTTTCTTTGGTGTCTGTTTGTTTGTTTGTTTGTTTGTTTGTTTGTTTATTTGTTTGTTTGTTTGTTACCTTTTCACGCATAAACGGCTGAACCGAATTTTATGAAACTTGGTATGTATATTACTACTAGCCCAACTTAGACTTTAGGCTATATTAATATTCTCTAAGACGAACAGGAGTGGGGGTTATAAGGGAGGCCTGAAATTAAAAATAGCGATATTTCGATTCCTATTGCTTTTTCAGCAAATATGCACATAACAAAAGTTGTTTATTTTGTAATTTAAAGTAGCTTTTTTTATATGCATTTTTGACGTATACGGAAGCATAAATGAGTTATACGCTATAAACTAAAGCGGGAGTCCACAATTTTATTTGGCACTAAAGACTAAACCGAATTAAACCAAACTCGGTATGTGAATTAGTACTAACGCCTTCCTTATAATAAGCCATTCTAACATTTCTAGGGACGGGGAGGAGAGGGGGTTATAAAGGAGGCCTGAAATTAAAAATAGCGATATTTCGTTTCCTATTGGATTTTCGGCAAATATGAACATAAAAAAAGTGGTTTATTTTTCTATTTAAAGTAACTTTTGTTTTATTCACTTTTGTGTATAGAAAAGTATAAATTAAGCTATATTAAAAATTTTAGGTTCAAGGGGATGGGGATTATAAGAGAGGCTGAAATGAAAAACTCGGTTTTTCTATTTTCTATTTGTTTTTCGGCAAACATGCACATAACAAAAGTGGTCTACTTTATTATTTAGAGTAACTTATGTGTGCATTCACTTTTGTCGTAAAATGAAGTAAACACGGGATATACGCTAAACGGGAGTCAATAATTATATTAGTACTCATTTAAGGGGTTTTAATAAATGAATACTATGACCAATGATGTTATGTTTTCGTCTTATATGATAGTTCAAAGTATGATTCGGATTAGTGAGGTATAAATCTTCGTCACCCCCTCCTCATTATTTATTTTTCCTAGAAAATAGCTTTGTTATTTATTTCCAATAGAAATATAAACTATAAGAGCATTTCCATTATTTAATTTGTATAATGTACCTTGATGTTATTGAAACAAATATGTGCTATCATAATAATTAAACGTTAATGGTAATGTCATTAAAAAATGATATTTTCAGGGTACCTCCATTATTTAATTCTATCCAGTAGATAAATTATTAAAATAATCTTTTGAATCAATAATTTAAGTAGAAGAATTTTGAGAAGTCTCATCAGGAGCGGAAGATGAATGGAGCCTTACTAGATAATTCAGTTTACTAATTTCCCGTCTGGCATTACTGAAAGTAGTTTCCAGTGTGATTCACTATTACAAATATAATCTTACGTCCAAAAACTTTGCCTAATATTATATGAGCTCGGATTGGCTTTTGAAAGGAATTATGTTCATTATAGATAATATTTAATTGTAATAAATGCTACCCATGGTTATGGTTTGAATTACGAGTATTGAAAAAAGGTGAGTCAAAACGTGTAAAGGGATAGATTAGGAACATATTTTCATTTATTCTTAAAAACTAAAATTTCTATTATATCAATCCCCTGAAGTTACCCTTCAGGGTTGGCTATTTCGGAAAAACCTTACGTCTTGGATGGAAGTGTAATTGTCCACATAGAAGACTTGCTATCAAAATACCATCATTAGTAAGTCAACAATGATTTCCCGGGCCTCGCCGGGTACCTTAGCTAGTCTATATATATATATATATATATATATATTGTGGAGGTTTTTTCGGTAATTCTCTGTTATTATACCTCGGATGGAAATATTTTATAGAACCAATCTTATCCTAAATTTATTTTCCTATAAATGTTGTCCTATACATATTTTCTCTAATATGAATATTAACGGTGATATTTGCATTTTCTTAGTTTTCTGCATTCAGCAACCCCCACTTCTTCTCTATGTCATATTAACAATAAGCTGTTATATCATGAACCACTTTATTGCAAGCTTAAATACAAAAATTCCGTCACGCGGGGGCTGAGTAAACTAAGCAGATTTCCTAGTAGTAAGTTTTACAATACAGAAATCTGCATACTGGTAACACAACACCACCGTGATTAAATACAAACAGTAATGAGAAATCTTTGAGTTAATTAAAATAAATTCCCAACTGAAACGGCTTCTGAATTGTAAAAATAATTTATATTTTGTAACTCAAATTTTAGTAGTACAAGAACTAAAGAAGAGGGTGGCGGATGAACAGAACGTATTTGCATAAATCTCACAAAGTAACAAAGGTAAGGTAAGGTTAGAAGAAGCTTTCATCTGAGCCGAGCACTGACGGAAATGGCCGATCTATACCCGATCACAGACTTCATAAAAATGCAAATATCTCTGTTAATATTCAAGATAAAGAATAAATGTATATAAAAATATTTATAGTAAATTTAATTTGCAATAAGATTGATTCTATACAAATGTTTTGATCCGATTCACAGTAACGGAGATATTTCGAATTTTTGAAAAAACCCCTCTAGGGGTGGTTTAGAGTAGTTCAAGAACTAAAGAAGGGGGGGGGGCGGATGAACAGAACATATTTGCATAAATCTCACAATGTGAAGAAGGTAAGGTAGGGTTAGAAACGACAGGTAAGGTTAGAAGAAGCTTCCAGCTGAGCCGACCGGTTACGAAAATGGCCGACCTATAATCCGAACTATACCCGACCACATGTCTCACAGGCTTCATAAAAATGCAAATATCTCAGTAATTATTCAAGATAGAGAATAAATGTATATACTAATATTTATAGTAAGTTTAATTAATAAGGTTAGTCTATACAATTTTTCGATCTGACGCATAATTACGGATATATTTTGAATTTTCAAAAATTCCCCCCTCCCACTGGTCCGATTTCAGCCGTTAACGACTTGATCTTCCTTTTTACATGAACCGATTAAATATCGAGTTTGGTGACGATTAAACACCGTTAGAGTGTTAACAGACAAATATATGTGTGTGTGTATATATATATATATATATATATATATATATATATATATATATATATATATATAAAATTGTAACCTCTGTCTGTACATTGATTTTTTTCGCGAAATTTCACGATAACTTTTCGTTTCACATGTCATAGACACCATAACTGCATTTTGTTTCTTTGGTGTCTGTTTGTTTGTTTGTTTGTTTGTTTGTTTGTTTATTTGTTTGTTTGTTTGTTACCTTTTCACGCATAAACGGCTGAACCGAATTTTATGAAACTTGGTATGTATATTACTACTAGCCCAACTTAGACTTTAGGCTATATTAATATTCTCTAAGACGAACAGGAGTGGGGGTTATAAGGGAGGCCTGAAATTAAAAATAGCGATATTTCGATTCCTATTGCTTTTTCAGCAAATATGCACATAGCAAAAGTTGTTTATTTATTTTGCAATTTAGAGTAACTTTTGCTATATGCACTTTGACGTATACGGAAGCATAAATGAGTTATACGCTATAAACTATAGTGGGAGTCCACAATTTTATTTGACACTAAAGACTCAACCGAATTAAACAAACCTCGGTATGTGAATTAGTACTAACGCCTTCATTATAATAAGCCATACTAACATTTCTAGGGACGGGCAGGAGTGGGGGTTATAAGGGAGGCCTGAAATTAAAAATAGCGATATTTCGTTTCCTATTGCTTTTTCGGCAAATATGAACATAACAAAAGTAGTTTATTTTTCTATTTAAAGTAACTTTTGTTTTATTCACTTTTGTCGTATAGAAAAGTATAAACGAGATATACACTAAAATCTAAATAAGCTATATTAAAAATTTTAGGTTCAAAGGGGAGTGGGGATTATAAGAGAGGCTGAAATGAAAAACTCGGTTTTGCTATTTTTCTATTTGTTTTTCGGCAAAACATGCAACATAACAAAAAGTGGTCTTACTTTGTTATTTAGAGTAACTTATGTGTGCATTCAATTTTGTTGTAAAATGATTTAAACACGGGATATACGCTAAACGGGAGTCAATATTTATATTAGTACCTTATTTAAGGGGTTTTAATAAATTAATACTGTGGGAACAAACTGATGTTATGTTTTCGTCTTATTTGATAGTTCTAAGTAATATGATTCGGAGTAGTGAGGGATAAATCTTCGTCACCCCCACCTCATTTATTTATTTTTCCTAGAAAATAGCTTTGTTATTTATTTCCAATAGAAATATAACTTATAAGAGCATGTTCCATTATTTAATTTGTTATAATGTACCTTGCATGTTATTGAAACATTATAAGTGCCTAGAATCACATATTAATTAAACGTTAATGGTAATGTCATTATGACAAAAAACAATATGCGTTTAAACAATTATTGCGTATATGATATGGGATTTTTTTCAGGGTACCTCTATTATTTAATTCCTTCCAGTAGAATAAATTATTAAAATAATGTTTTCGAATCAATAATTTAAGTAGTAGAATTTTGAGGAAAGTCTAATGCGGGTGCGGAAGATGAATGGAGCCTTACTAGTTAAATTGAGTTTACTATTTACCAGTCTGGCATTACTGAGAGTAGTTTCCAGTGTGATTACACTATTAAAAATATAATCTTACGTGCAAAAAATTTGCCTAATATGTATATGAGCTACGGACTTGGCTTTTGAAAAGGAAATTATGTTCTTTATAGATGATATTTAATTGTAATAAATGCTACCCATGGTTATGGTTTGAATTACGAGTATTGAAAAAAGGTGAGTCAAAACGTGTAAAGGGATAGATTAGGAACATATTTTCATTTATTCTTCAAAACTAAAATTTCTATTATATCAATCCCCTAAAGTTACCCTTCAGGGTTGGCTATTTCTGAAAACCATTACGTCTTGGATGGAAGTGTAATTGTACACAATGAAGTCTTGCTATCAAAATACCATCATTAGTAAGTCAACAATGATTTCACGGGCATAGACGGGTACGTTAGATAGTATATATATTTATATATATAAATATACATATATATTGTGGAGGTTTTTTCGGTAATTCTCCGTTATTATATTTTGGATTGAAATATTGTATAGAACCAATCTTATTCTAAATTTAATTGCCTTTAAATGCTGTCCTATACATATTTTCTCTAATATGCATATTAACCGAGATATTTGCATTTTCTTAGTTTTCTGCATTCAGCAACCCCCACTTCTTATCTATGTCATATTAACAATAAGCTGTTTATATCATGAAACACTTTATTTTAAGCTTAAATAGTAAATAAAGTCCGTCACGCAGGGGCTGCGTAAACTAAGCAGATTTCCTAGTTCAAGTTTTACAATAGAGAAATCTGCAAACTGGTAACACACCACCGTGAATAAATACAAACGGTAATGTGAAATCTTTCAGTTAATTAAAATAAATTACCAACTGAAACGACTTCTGAATTGTAAAAATAATTTATATTTTATAACTCAAATATTAGTAGACCAAGAACTAAAGAAGGGGGGGGGGTTGGATGAACAGAACGTATTTGCATAAATCTCACAAAGTAACAAAAGTAAGGTAAGGTTAGAAGAATCTTCCACCTGAGCCAAGTACTTACGAAAACGGCAGAACTAACTATACACGACCACAGACATCATAAAATGCAAATATCTCGGTTAATATTCAAGATAGAGAATAAATGTATATAACATTATTTATAGTGTATTTAATTTGCAATAAGATTAGTTATATACAATGTTTTGATCCGATTTAATTATAGTAACGGAGATATTTAGAATTTTTGAAAAAACCCCTCTAGGGGTGGTTTAGAGTAGTCCAAGCACTAAAGAAGGGGGGGGGCGGATGAACAGAACATATTTGCATAAATCTCACAAAGTAAAGAAGGTAAGGTACGGTTAGAAACGACAGGTAAGGTTAGAAGAAGCTTCCAGCTGAGCCGACCGGTTACGAAAATGGCCGAACTATAATCCGAACTATAGCCGACCACATGTCTCTCAGACTTCATAAAAATGCAAATATCTCTGTTAATATTTAAGATAGAGAATAAATGTATATAACAATATTTATAGTACATTTAATTTACAATAATATTGGTTTTATACAATTTTTCGATCCAACGCATAATAACGGAGATATTTTGAATTTTCAAAAATTCCCCCCTCCCTTTGGTCCGATTTTATCCGTTAACGACTTGATCTTCCTTTTTGCATAAAGCGATTAAATATCGAATTTGGTGACGATTAAACACCGTTAGAGTGTTAACAGACAAATATATGTGTGTGTGTTATATATATATATATATATATATATATATATATATATAAAATTGTAACCTCTGTCTGTACATTGATTTTTTTCGCGAAATTTCACGATAACTTTTCGTTTCACATGTCATAGACACCATAACTGCATTTTGTTTCTTTGGTGTCTGTTTGTTTGTTTATTTGTTTGTTTGTTTGTTACCTTTTCACGCATAAACGGCTGAACCGAATTTTATGAAACTTGGTATGTATATTACTACTAACCCAACTTAGACTTTAGGCTATATTAATATTCTCTGAGACGAACAGGAGTAGGGGTTATAAGGGAAGCCAGAAATTAAAAATAGCGATATTTCGTTTCCTATTGTTTTTTCAGCAAATATGAACATAACAAAAGTTGTTTATTTTGTTATTTAGAGTAACGTTTGTTATATACACTTTTTTCGTATACCGAATTATAAACGAGATATACGGTAAAACCTATAGCGGAAGTGAACAATTTTATATGGGACAAAAGACCCAACCGAAATAAATAAAATTCGATATATGTATTAGCACTAACGCCTTCATTATAATAAGCCATACCAACATGTCTATGTACAGGCAGGAGTGGGGGTTATAAGGGAAGCCTGAAATTAAAAATAGCGATATTTCGTTTCCTATTGGTTTTTCCGCAAATATAAACATAACAAAAGTTGTTTATTTTGTTATTTAGAGTAACTTTTGTTATATACACTTTTTTCGTATACTGAATTTTAAACGAGATATACGCTAAAACCTATAGCGGAAGTGAACAATTTTATTTGGGGAAAAAAGACCAACCGAAATAAATAAAACTCGGTCTGTGTATTAGCACTAACGCCTTCCTTATAATAAGCCATACTAACATTTCTCGGGACGGGCAGGAGTGGGGGTTAAAAGGGAGGCCTGAAATTAATTATAGTGATATTTCGTTTCTTATTGGGGTTTCGGCAAATATGCACATAACAAAAGTAGTTTATTTTTTATTTAGAGTAATTTGCTCAACAATTCTGTTCAATATGAACTACCAGGTACCTCAACTGGAAAAATTAATTCAAATCAATGTTAATATTTTGTCGTAATAGCTGAAATCTATGCATAAAAACATTGAATAAAGCCTTGAAAAAAAAATACCATCACCATACCAGCCTCAAATCAATCCCCGGGCGAAGCCGGGTATCTGAGCTAGTATATATATATATATATATATATATATATATATATATATATATATATATATATATATATATATATATATACTAGCTCAGATACCCGGCTTCGCCCGGGAATTCATTTGAGGCTGAATGGTGATGGTATTTTTTAGCAGGCTTTACATTGCACAATATTTTGACATTTACCCGTTCCAGTGTTTAGGATTGATACCCGGTCTTGCCGGTGATGTGCTAATAATAGAATTATTTGTTCGATAAGGCATCACAGTCTTTTATATTATATTTCCCGTCTCTTATTCCTGTACAGATGGTGAATTTTTATTTCAGGCCTCCCTTGTACCCCCCTCCCGTTCGAACCTAAAACATTTAATATAACTTATAATCATGGAAGAATTAATGCTAATTGACATACCGAGTTTTGTTAAGTTCGGTTCAGCCGTTAGTGCCCGCTAAAGTTGTAACGTATAACTCATTTATACTTAGGTATACGACAAAAGTGTATATAACAAAAGTTACTCCAAATAACAAAATAAACAACTTTTGTTATGTTTATATTTGCGGAAAAACCAATAGGAAACGAAATATCGCTATTTTTAATTTCAGGCTTCCCTTATACCCCCACTCCTGCCCGTCCATAGAAATGTTGGTATAGCTCATTATAATGAAGGCCTCACTGCTGATACACATACCGAGTTTTATTTAGTTCGGATGAGTCTTTTTTGGCAAATAATATTGTTGACTCCCGCTATAATGTTTAGCGTATAACGCATTTAGGCTTCGGTATACGACAAAAGTGTATATAACAAAAGTTACTCTACATAACAAAATAAACAACTTTTGTTATGTGCATATTTGCTGAAAAAGCAATAGGAAACGAAATATCGCTATTTTTAATTTCAGGCTTCCCTTATAACCCCCATTCCTGCCCGTCCCTAGAAATGTGAGTATGGCTTATTATAAGGAAAACGTTAGTATTAATTCACATAGCGAGTTTGAATTAGTTCGGTTGAGTCTTTTGTGCCAAATAAAATTGTGGACTCTCGCAATAGTTTTTAGCATATAACTCATTTATACTTCCGTATACGGCAAAAGTGCATATAATAAAAGTTACTCTAAATAACAAAATAATTAACTTTTATTATGTGCATAATTGCCGAAACCCCAATAGGTAAAACGAAATATCACTATTTTTAATTTCAGGCCTCCCTTAACAGAACCCCCACATATCCTGCCCATGACCCTAGAAATTTTTGGATGGCTTATTATAATTAAGGTGTTAGTGCTAATTACACGTACCGATTTTTATTTAGTTCCATTGGGATCTTTCGTGGCAAATAAAATTGTTACGTCCGTCTATAATTTTTTAGCGTATAACTCATTTATACTTTTCCGGTATACGAAAAATAATTTTATATAACAAAAGCTACTCAAAAAAACAAAATAAACATACTTTCGTTATGTGCGTATTTGCTGAAAAACCAATAGGCAACGAAAATATCGCTATTTTTAAATTCAGCCCTCCCTTAAAACCCCCACTCCTGTTTCTCAAAGAGAAATATTAATATAGCCTAAAGTCTAAATTGGGCTAGTAGCAATATACATACCAAGTTTCATAAAATTCGGATTCAGCCGTTTATGCGTGAAAAGGTAACAAACAAACAAGCAAATAAACAAACAAACAAACAAACATATAGACACGAAAGAAACAAAATGCAGTTATGGTGTCTATGACCAGTGAAACGGGAAAGTTATATCGTGAAAATTTCGCGAAAAAAATCAATGTACAGATCAGAGGTTACAATTTTATATATATACTAGCTCAGATACCTGGCTTCGCTAGGGAATTTCATTTGGAGGCTGGATGGTGTTGGTATTTTTTTTGGCAAGGCTTTACTTTGCACAATATTTTGACATTTACCAGTCCCAGTGTTTAGGGATATATACCCTTCGTCTCTGTTTAATTGTTAATTAATAAAATTAATCTGTTATTTAAGACTTCAATCTCCTCAATAGTTTTATATTTTCCCGTCTCCTGTGCATGTAGTTTTGTTTATATAACATAATGAACATTAGAATTCATAATCGTAGAAAGTCTTCTGTCTTCCAAACCATGTCTGAATAAAAGTTCCTTGTCCCTTGAATGCCGGTACTTTTTTATACAAAAGGCTTAATGGTCGTTGACAGCGGTTTATTAGGTACGTCTTCCATAACCGCTATTAAAAATACTCTTTTAGTAAACTGTATATTAATATTGGTTTTGTTACAGTATAGTCAAATCAGACATTTAAACGGGGGCAGAAGTTCATAAATACCAGAAATAACTTGGTTTAGGCAATTCTCCCCAGGCGTTCATCCTTTTTAAATTATTATTTTACTTACTGATAATTAAAAGAAATTCAAACAAAATTCCGGAGAGGAATATACACTACATTGCTATAAGCATCGAATTAACATGTAAAACATAGACCAATATGGAGGTCGCGGCAGGGAAGCGGACAGAACTGATTAGGACAAAGGAAAGTAGCCTCGACACCTGTCCCTATGGACCAGTGCTGCCAAACACCATTTAGATAATATCAGATCCTGTAAATGTGACATGAAAATTATTATGAAACAAAATCAGATTACATTTTCTTCACAATACTAAACAGCTTACTGTTTGTTCAAAGGGTTATTTTTCACGTTACTAATTAACCCAACCTTGATATGAACCCATCCCAGTGCATTAAATGCCCCCTTACTGGATAAGGGAAAACAGACGTCGTTTCTCAATGAACTAAAGTTTGGGATAAGAGAGGGGGGGGGGGAGGTCAGGTCGGGGGAGGTAAGTATACTTTACTTATGTGCAATCTGTTGTATAGCGTTACTAATAATAAACATCAGTATTTGACAATTATTAAAGGAGAAGAAAATTTTAACATTGGATTTGAATTAGATTATCCCGGTGAGGTACCTTGGTAGTTCAATTACTCTTGGGAATAAACTCTTGAGCATATCAAATTCCTGGAGGAATAGGAAGCAAATTGAAAACTATTTTTATCAAAGTGCATCCAAGGAGGCTTCTAACTGCAGATCTACATTGAAGAAGTCATCGTGTGAGCTTTTAGAAGAAGCCCTTTTACTGTGGTTTTGCCAGGCAAGAGAGCAAGGATTCCCGGTAAGTGGTCCAATAATTCAAGAGAAAGCATTGTCTCTTAATTTAATATTAAATTCGCCTATAGAGAAATTTGAGGCGAGTAAAGGTTTGCTAAGTCGTTTTAAAAACAGACACGCGGCATAAGAGCACTCGCCATTTCCGTTCAGCAGACACGGAATCTGCGACGAGATTTATTAGTAATAGTTTTTCTTTTTTAGTAAAAAGTCCCATAAATCTATGCGCGGACCAAAGTTACAATGCTGATGAGACCGGTTTGTGGTATAAAGTGTTGCCCCAAAAAACTCTAGCGACGAATATGGAAAAAAATCGGTTAGTTGGTTTCAAGGGTGTTAAAGAATAGGGTCACTGTTTTTGGTTGCGCGAATTGCAAGTGGAGAGGATAAACTAAAGTTAGTTTTAATCGGAATAATCAGCCAAAAAACTAGAAGCCCTCAAACACGTCAATTTTTAATAACCTGCCGGCCTTGCTCTCTCCCTAACATCAAAAATCTGCGTGGATGAGTGCTGAAATTTTCGAGCATTGGTTTCAAACATAATTTTTTTGTACCACACGATCAAAAATTTTCTTAGGACGAAAAAAAAACTGCCTCATAAAGCCCTGCTTCTCATTGATAATGCACCATCACATCCCGACGAGAGCGTCTTAAGCGTGGGCGAGATTAAGGCCATGTTTTTCCCACCAAATGTTACATCATTGATCCAACCCATGGATCAAGGAGTAATTTCGGCATTTAATTACAAAAAGAAGCTCTTAACTACAATGTTATTAGATAACGATAAAGGGCTAATAGAACAACTAAAAAAGATTACAATTAAAGATGTCATTTACATGGCAGCTAATTCCTGGGATTCAGTACCCAACACCACATTAAATAAAGCCTGGAAAAACTTATGGCCTGAAGTTACCTATAGTAGTCAGCCAAACGAAGAGCCACCAACAAATCTGGAGTTGTGCTCTTTGTTAAAAGATCTTAACTCCCAAGATGTAATGGACTTCGAAGTTACGGATTGGGTCAATGAAGAATCATTAAAGAGATCAGCGGTCCTAACGGAAGAGGAAATCATTAATGAAATAATGAAAACAACTAACGAAGAAGAGCTTGAAGGAGACGAGGTATCTATCCCACGAAAGTAAGCCATGAGGAGGTTTCAACCTACTTGACAGATCACTACTCTATTTAGAAGGCAGAGGTGATGTGCCTTCATATGAACTGATGATGTTAAGGAAGTGGAGAGACACTGCAGCTACTGATAGAAGCAGTTGTTTTTAAAACAAACAACAATAAATGATTTTTTTAAATCAAAATAGTTTTCCGATTTTCCATTAATTTTTTTTTTGTGTCCGATGTTATTTTATACTACATATGTATGTATGTACATACATTCTACTTCTATTATTAATTTATGATTAAAAAATGTAAATATGAATATAATCATTAAACTTATAGGTAGGTACTAGTTTTTATTCTAAAAACCTTACATTTTCAGCTGGTATTAGTAGGTTCCGATTAACCGAGAATTTCGATTAACCGAGGTAACAGCGGTCCCGATCGACTCGGTTAATCGGGTCCCTACTGTGTATATATATATATATATATATATATATATATATATATATATATATATATATATATAGTTTTGAACGGACCTCATTTTCGCCACCTCCTGGTTGGGATCGATGAACGTGTGAAGAAAGTTTTCGAAAATAGCTTCATGAGTACGATCTCAACAGCTGATTTCCCTAAAGGGAAATCTGCTAAAATCAAAATATATTCGTTATTATGAATCGGATCGTAAAATGTTATATATCTAATTTTTAGCAGATTTCCCTTAAGGGAAATCAGCTATTGAGGTTGTACTCATGACGGAATTTTCGACATTTTTCTTCAAATGTCCATCGATCCTACCTAGTAGATGACGAAAATGAGGTCCGTTCAAAACTGTATATATATATCTATATATATATATATATATATATATATATATATATATATCTATCTATCTATATATCTATATATATATCTATATATCTATCTATCTATATATCTATCTATTTGTCTGTTACAGCTCTAGCTGTCGCAATTTTTGTTTAATCCTTACCAAACTTCATATTTAGGCGTTTTTATGTAAAAAAGAAAGAACAAGTTCGTTAACGGCTGAAATGTGACCAGGTGGCGGGGAGGGGGGGTTTAGAGGGGAGGATTTTCTAAAATTCTAAATATCTCCGTTACTGTACTTCGGATCGAAATTTTATACAGAATCAATCTTATTACAAATTTAAATTTACTATATAATATTGTTATATATCTTTTATTCCTCTATCTTGAATATTTACCTAGATATTTGCATTTTTCAGTTTTCAATTCCCCATTCCACCGAACCGCCACTTCTTACTTCATGTTACGTAAAAACAATACTCTGATACATAATAAATCACATTATTGGAAGATTAAAATACCAAAAATTGTATTCTAGAGACCTTTTATAATACGAGAAACTCATGCAAAAATGCACTGGTGACTCTCCCCCCCCATCTTAAAGTTTTGGACTTCTAAAATTTTATTGATTGAGATATCAATTAATCTGACCCATTATTACTTACAGTACTATATATAGTATAATAGTTCTCATTAAAATTAATGTGTTATATTCTGAATATATTTCAGTAATTGTTTTTCTTTCCGGAGTGAGTTCCGGGACCCGTTTTGTTTACATTCTCTAACCAAAACGCTTCCTGTTCGGCAGGCTATTGAAAGTTGGATGGAACATTTCTTATTTCCGTTTGGTAATTATTCACGGTGTTGTGTTAGCAGTATGTATATTTATCTATTACTAAACTTCACGAGGGAAATCTGCTTAGTTGGGTGATTACGCAGGCCGCGTGCTGCGTGACGGACTTTTTTAGCTATGAAAACTGCAATTGTTGTTCTATGCCTACTTCGAGCTCAAGTATTAGCAGATTTCCCTTTAAATGTCCATCGATCCTACCTAGGAGATGAAGAAAATGAGGTCCGTTCAAAGATATATATATGTGTATATACATATATATATATATATATATATATATATATATATATATATATATATATATATATATATATATATATATTCCTGTTAGCGCACTAGCGCCCGTAATTTTTGTATGATCGTTACCAAACTGGATATTTAATCGTTTTATGAATAAAAAAGAAAGATTAAGTTCGTTAATGGCTGAAATCGGACAGGTAGGAGAGGGGGTTAAGAAGAGGGATTTTCTAAAATTCAAAATATCTCCGTTATTATGCATCATATCGAAAAATTGTATAAAACCAATCTTATTGAAAATTAAATTTACTATAAATATTGTTATGTACATTTATTCTCTACCTTGAATATTAACCGAGATATTTGCATTTTTATTATGTGTAACGGGCGAGATATGGTTCCCGCCGAAAGTTAGTTCGACCTCATTTTCGTCATTTCCTGGGTAGGATCGATGGACATTTATAGAAATTTTTTGAAAATCGCGTCATGAGTACGACCTCAATAGCTGATTTCCCTTAAGGGAAATCTGCTAAAATGAATGTTTGTTTGTATGTCCTTTATAGAATCGTAAACGGCTGAACCGAATTTTATGAAACTTGGTATGTATATTACTACTAAAACAGGTTAGGTTTCTGACTATATTAATATTCTCTGAGACGAACAGGAGTGGGGGTTATAAGGGAGGCCTGAAATTAAAAATAGCGATATTTCGTTTCCTATTTTTTTTTCGGTAAAAATGCACATAACAAAAGTTGTTTATCTCGTTATTTAAAGTAACTTCTTTTTACACTTTTGTCGTGTGTACCGAAGTATATATGAGTTATATGCTAAAAACTATAGTGGGAGTCAACAATTTTATATGGCACAAAAGACTCAACTGAACTAAACGAAACTCCGTACGTGATTTGGTATTAACACCTCCTTGATTATAAGCTATATTAAAATTTCGAGGTAAGAACAGGAATGGGGGTTATAAAGGAGGTGTGAAATATAAAATTGCGATATTTCGATATCTATTAATTTTTGGCTAACGTGCATGTCACAAAAGTTGTTTGTTTTGTTATTTAAAGTAACTTTTGTTATATGTGATTTTGCCGTATAACGAAGTATAAATGAGGTGTACACGAAAAACTATTGAAGGAGTCAACAATGTTATAGGTCACGAAAGATTAGAATCTATGATTCTATATTATAATCTATGATTTTATATTTATAATCTATGATTATGTTGTATATAAAAAACGATACGTGCGCTGGAAACGTGTAATATAAAAAAAGTCCGTCACGCAGGGGCTGCGTAAACTAAGCAGATTTCCCACGTGAAGTAATACAATAGAGAAATCTCCATACAAGAGCCCAACACTTACGGCAAAGTGCCGAACTAGGTTTTGGCGGGAAACTCAAAAAACCGGTCCCGGCCCAAATTTAATAAAAATGCAAATATCTCGGTTAATATTCAAGATAGGTAATAAATGTATAGAACAATATTTATAGTAAATTTAATTTGTAATAAGATTGATTCTATACAATTTTTCGATCCGACGCATAATAACGGAGATATTTCGAATTTTCCGAAAATCCCCCCTCTAAACCCCCCCTCCCACTGGACCGATTTCAGCCATTAACGAACTTGATCTTCCTTTTTACATAAAACGATTAAATTCCGAGTTTGGTAACGATCAAACAAAAATTGCGGCCGCTAGAGCGTTAACAGACAAATATATATATATATATATATATATATATATATATATATATATATATATATATATATATATATATATATATAGATATAGATATATATATAAAATTTTGAACGGACCTCATTTTCGTCATCTCCTGGGTAGGATCGATGGACATTTGAAGAAATTTTTCGAAACTCGCGTCATGAGTACGACCTCAATAGCTGATTTCCCTTAAGGGAAATCTGCTAATATTGGGTATTTTTTAGAATTAAGTACATAACAAATACTTTTATTATTAACACATCCCCAGTACTCCGGGTACTCGGGTGTAAATCCTAAGCATTGAGAAAATGTAAAATTCCGTCACGCAGGGGCTGCGTAAACTAAGCAGATTTCCCCTGTGAAGTTTTACAATAGAGAAATCTGCATACTGGTAACACAATACCACCGTGATTAGATAATGAGAAATCTTTCAGTTAATTAAAATAAATTCCCAACTGAAACGGCTTCTGAATTGTAAGAATAATTTATATTTTAATAAATCAAATTTTAGTAGTCCAAGAACTAAAGAAGGGGGGGGGGGCGGATGAACAAAACGTATTTGCATAAATCTCACAAAGTAAGGAAGGTAAGGTAAGGTTAAAAACGCCAGGTTAGAAGAAGCTTCCGCCTGAGCCGAGAAATGACGAAGATGGCCGACATAATCCGAACTATACCCCACCACCGACTTCATAAAAATGCAAATATCTCGGTTAATATTCAAGATAGAGAATAAATGTATATAACAATATTTATAGTAAATTTTGATTTGCAATAAGATTGGTTCTGTACAATTTTTCGATCCGATGCATAATAACGGAGATATTTTGAATTTTCGAAAATCCCCCCTCTAAAGCCCCCCTCCCTCTGGTCCGATTTCAGCCATTAACGAACTTGATCTGTCTTTTTACATAAAACGGTTAAATATCGAGTTTCGTAACGATCAAACAAAAATTGCGACCGCTAGAGCGTTAACAGACAAATATATATATCTATATATATATAAAATTGTAACCTCTGTCTGTACATTGATTTTTTTCGCGAAATTTCACGATAACTTTTCGTTTCACATGTCATAGACACCATAACTGCATTTTGTTTCTTTCGTGTCTGTTTGTTTGTTTGTTTGTTTGTTTATTTGTTTGTTTGTTTGTTACCTTTTCACGCATAAACGGCTGAACCGAATTTTATGAAACTTCGTATGTATATTACTACTAGCCCAACTTAGACTTTAGGCTATATTAATATCCTCTGAGACAAACAGGAGTGGGGGTTATAAGGGAGGCCTGAAATTAAAAATAGCGATATTTCGTTTCCTATTGCTTTTTCAGCAAATATGCCCATAACAAAAGTAGTTTATTTTGTAATTTAGAGTAACTTTTGTTATATGCACTTTTGCCGTATACGGAAGTATAAATGAGTTATACGCTAAAAACTATAGCGGAAGTCCAATATTTTACTTGGCACAAAAGACTCAACCGAACTAAACCAAACTCGGTATGTGAATTAGTATTAACGACTTCCTCATAATAAGCCATACTAACATTTCTAGGGACGGGCAGGAGTGGGGGTTATAAGGGAGGCCTGAAATTGAAAAAGTCCGTCACGCAGGGGCTGCGCAAACTAAGCAGATTTCCCAAGTGCTGGTATAACACTTATGATCTCATATTACCACATATTCTCTATTTATATGTAAAAAAAAAACTAATAAGTAAAAGTAGGGGGGGAGGGGTAACTGAAGTCAGAGAACAACAAATGCAAGAGTAACCAAAAAAATACAGTTCTGTGTGTTAAGAGTAATCTCATATATTTTGCGATTATGGAACATTTTTTATACTTTTATAATATTTTTGGTTTGCTAACTCATAATATTGAATATCATACTTTCTATTATATAGATTAAACAGTTGGTATTAAAATGTCATATTTCAATACTTACTGAAGTCCATATTGTTTTAATAATTGAAAGGAAATAAAAATAAACACTCAAATATTTTATTATTTTGTATTTATTTAAGCATTAGAATAATACATAGGTTCACAAACTATAAATAGTGCATATTTTTCTCTCAAGAAATTGACAATTTTATTAGACGATATGGAGGCATGCCATATCAAAATATTTTAATTCTCTTGTTCCTCTTATTTATCTCATAAGAATGTCTCCTCTCATTTTTTATCAAGTGACAGCTGGTACCTGTGAAAAAGAAGTAGTAGTAATAAAAAAAATATAGTATGACAATAATTATTTTAAGAAACATATTTTTAATAAAATGAGAGGATATTGACAGAAATATCATAACAAATGAACTAAGTGTGTTTAGCCGCTACACTACAGAGTTAGCCGTTACTATAGAACTATGTTCTCAAAGTACGCCCTTCCCATTCTCCCAAACCGGGGACCCAGTTGCCAGGTTCGCCTTGGAAGCCAGTGCATCGTTTCCATGCCCACCGCGAGGAGGTACACACCGTGGACACATATATACAATATATACAAAACATGCAAATACTTAACTTAAAACTACAAATTATATACAAATATTTACAGTATTTTTAATACATGCATATATACATACATGGCCTATTAGTAAGTAATCTATAATTGAAAATTATGGTGAACTGATGCAATGTTATATCTTTAAAAATGTTTAGAAGTTATCAACGTAATTAGTATCTATGATATGTATTTTAAGCTTTTGTCAGGAGGATTATATATGCATCACTGCTCTCCTGAGGTAACGCGCAATATGTCACGACAGTATCATTAGTCTTGACCCAAATGTCTTTATTATGCTTCATTTGGCAAGTGTAATGACCTGAATCTATGCCTTCTCCATGATGAGATATTATAGCAGAAATGTTATATTTTTGGCCGGATATTATTATAGTGTCTGTATCTATGTTACTGAGAACACATTTTTTCTTAACGAAGATGCCATTACTTGATCTTTGAAATAAAACAAGCTGTATTACAAGGAGCAATGGAGAGTCAGGACTTACAATCACAGATGTCCTGCTCTCATAAGAGTTTCGCGATTGACAGTGACTACATGGAGCATCAACAGGCTTCCATAATTCGTAGTCTGATGCTATCATGGAAGCTATTGTAGTTTCAGTAGTTTCTACTGTAACTGGGAGCACTAAATTTGTCTGGTAGTGTTGAGTAGAATATCCACACAACGTGCATCGGTACTCAATACTCAGTGTGTGAGAAAGACTTTGTTCAATACCGGGAAATGCTTCAGCCAACCTTGTAAGAAACTCGACAGCATCCTGCTGTTCACTACATGAAAATTGTGGCGAATTTGTAATTAAAGCTACTTCTTCTCTTAATTTTGAAGAATCGAGTTCTTGGTGGCCACCATAATAAGCTCTTGCTAGAGAAGTAATCTCATTGTGACTACTGTCGCTTAAGATAGCATTGTGAACTACGTCTAAGTTGAACAATGCTTGGCATATAGAGTTAGCATAACAAGAGACACCATCCTTGTTAGCAAAACCCGGGGGTAATGGTGGCAAAGTCCTATCTGATTCGGTAGTAGCAATAAAGTCTGCCTTACCTACAGTGGAGGGAGGAGTATCTGATAGGGGAGTAGTACCGGATCGCGGTGAGTCCATTGGAGGGCATACATGGGAGGTGACTTTAGTCATTTCAGCAACTTCTTTATTATCATCTGACAAACAGACATTTGGAATGGAGGAGGAGGGTGTAGGAATTAAACAAACTATAGGTTTGTGATAACTGAAATAAGATTCATAATATGCTGCATCCAAATGATTAATATTGGAGAAGCACACGTCTAACTGAGTTAATTCATCAGTGGATGGGGTGTCAACAATTTTATTTACAATATTTTTCTTTAGCATAACACTTGGAAAAAACTGAGGGAGTCTTTTGAGAAGGTCAACATTAAAATCTCCCAAAAAAATGAAATTTTGAATTCCACTCTGAGAAGCAATTTGAAAACAATTATTGAGTGGGTCTTCTATAACTTTAAAGGGGGTAGATGGGGGCTTATATCCAGCACAGATATAAATGTCTTCGAGTTTTAAAAGAACTATATTAAAATACTTTAACTTGTCTTCACAGTTGAAATGGGCCAAGATTTGAATTTTAGACTTCAAATCATTTTTACAAAAGACAATGAGACCATAAGCATGGCGGTAACTTTTTTGTACATCAATACGATGCACTTCTACAAATGTGGGGAAAATAAAGGAATCATCCTTTTTGGACCATGTTTCCAAAAAAATCATTACGGAAGCTGACAAAAAGCATTCATCGGCAGCAATATCATCAAAGTGTTTATTTAGTGATTGGACATTATGACATATTATTGAAAGACCTAAAAAATCTTGTGTGAATGGGACACTGAACCTAATACGTTTAGTTTCTAATGCATTTTTGATTGTGCTTATGACTAAGTCACCTTCCTGTGGAGGAGAAGGGGGTTTGAAATCTCCCATTATGTATAGCCCGCTAAGCTTAGTTGCTCTGCTGAAGGCAACATACAGCTCATTACGCCTCATTCCCTTCCTAACGTTCACAACCACAGTTTCATATGTTCCACCTTGACTTTTGTGAATTGTGATGGCCTCTGCAGGAACCACTGGGAATTGTTGCCTACAGACTAAGGCTGGTGAGCTGTCCCATGGTTTAATGTTTCGCGAAACCTTATTGATTGGGGTCCAGGTATTGTCGAGTTGGAGAGATTTAGCTATTTTGGAAAAGGCAACTCGACACTCTTTTCCAACATCTTTTTCCTTGAAATATATCCATAAACGGACAACTTCACTATGGGCATTGACTTCAATATACTTAAGAATGCCAACTGCACCATTTACAATACCATCAGCTACACTAATATTATTTGTAACCATGTAATGGACCCCAACTGCCAATTTTAAAGCTGTTGGTAGGCTGTATGTTTTATGAAGAGCAGCAGTCTTGACTGATTTGAGTAACTTTTCTTTTACTGAGGGTGAAACATTACCCATAACTCGGTCTACTGCATTAGAAACAGTAACATTTGTGCAACCCTCAAATACGGACTCATTAAACTCACTGACTTCAGCATTAGTTCTATACAATCTCAACGCATTATTGGGAATCATGTGGGATTTTGGTACTACTCTTGTTTGAAATAATTTAACCTCATCAGGAGACAAACAACCATTTGCTAAATTATTCAATGCAATTGCAAACAAAGCATCATCTTTTTGTCTCATGATTTCGGTAAGCTTATAAAATGAGAACATATCCCATAATGGGTTCCCAATAAGTTCACCATATTGGTTAGATGGGTCAGATTGAAAAATATATCTGTCCCCTACCGGAGCTAATTGATTGAAATCACCAAATAGCAAAATCGATTTACCAGCGAAAGCAACATTAGATCTAAATATTTGTCTAAGTCTTTGATCAATCTGATTTAGAACTTTCGAACCAATCATACTGACTTCATCCATAATAATCAGTTGTAACTGGTGAAGCTGGGAAAGCAGAGTGTTACAGACACTGCTGCTAAGGGGAGGCAAACCATGACTAAACTGATTCAATGGTAGTGCAAACGCAGAGTGAAGAGTTATGCCCTTAATTGCATACGCAGCCTTTCCTGTTGGAGCACATAGTAATACTTTGATGGCATCTAAAGCTACACCACCAAACTTATTTAAATGCCTCAAAACTGTTTGGTGTATTGTCTCTATAAGTCGTGACTTTCCAACCCCTGCACCTCCAAGAACACATTCATAAATAGGACATTTGCTTGTTTTAATTAAATGAAGGAGATGCATTAAATATCTTCGCTGTTTATCATTTAATGACCGAACTAATTCACTGTATCGTTCGTCACTAACTAAATGCGGGATAGGAAATGTTATATCTTCTGTTGTCTTGTTTCCAAGGGCATTTCCAATATCAACTAATATGTCGCCCTCATCAGTTCGGTCCCGAAGAACTTCAAACTCATTCTGTTCATTGCTTTTGCCTTCAAGCATGTCATCATCAGTTTCACTTGTCCAATTCTCGTGATCTTTTATGGCTCTTTCAATAATGCTTTCATAGTCATCATTGCCAATGTTAAAAACAAATGTTGCTCTGTTCTCAAGAAGGAGCTCTTTGCAAGCAACAAACTTTTCTTTTATATCAACATTCAACAGGTCATTTTCTTCATTTCTCCAAGGAGTGAAAAGCATCAGCTGTTCTCTGAAATAATTGGATTCGTCATTCTCAATGTTGAATCTAGTGTAACGGATTACTTTAGCCTTTTGTCTTTTAGAAATGAAGCCACTTTTGTCATTAAGGGGAAAGCATTTGTCAGAAATTTGGCCTTCTTCAGGGTCACTGAGTTCTCCATCGGACTCAAGGTTTGTTTTACCTTTAAAAGAACTTGAGTATTGGTAATAAGCTGCAAATTCTGCTAGACACATTCTATCTAGGCATGCTGGACGCTGAATGTAGTGATCTAAAATATTCCTGTGAAAAATGTCAGTTGAATTTGGTGGTAAGAGTTTTAAAGCTTCATTGCTTTTCAGGATTAAAACTCTACTTTCTGGCTTGCCAGTATTAACGAAGACACATGATCTGCTGCTCATGGAAAGATTCATCCCTAAAAGGTAATAAACAGCCTCTTGAGCAGAAAATTCACTGGCGTTTAGAAATTTATTTCCCATGGTTCTGAGTTGTTCACGAATTGTTAAATTTCCACGTTTTACTTCTTTAATAGCATCTTGAAGTAATCGAGACATTCCGCGTTTAGATTTATTAATATAATTTAATACATACATGGCACAAGACCATGTGTCCGTGATAAATTGTAGATCCATATTTGCTTTATGTGCTTCCAATATATCTCTGTTAAAATTATTTATTTTAATATCACAAGGGGAACGTTTAAGGAAAACTGTAGGGCGTTTGATAGTGGAACGAATAGTAAAAATATACTGTTCCACTGTCATAGACAGTTTGGCGAGGAAATCTGTATAACTCATATTTGTGCCTTCTTTGTAAAATATTTCTAAGAGGCATTTTATTGTGTTCACATTTGTTTTTAATGACTCATTATTTTGAATTAAGTCAGTCTCAGGGAGAGGTTCTAGGATTATTGTTTCCATCATTGGGAAGAAGGGAATGCCAAATCTGCATTTTTTTCCTTTGTGGGTTTTTCTCCTACATGTAAATGTGTGTTTGTGCCTCTGAAATAGAATGAGTTCCTCAGGCAAATTAGACGATGAGCAGGAAATAAACCTATCAATAAATGCAGCACACATCTGGTTATTTTCACCATCACCATCTTTATAATGTGGTGCATCATGTAACCATATGAGTCCATGCAAGTGAGGACTTCCACGTTGCTGAAACTCAACACGAAAATAGGAATCAGTGACATGATGCTCTGCAAAAAACATGTTTTTACTTCTAATCAGTGTAAGAAGTTTGTTTAACCGGTACTCAAAATATTTTGCACATGTGACAGGGTCCTCTTTAATAAGGCGAGCCTTTTCTTCATAAGACAGGCTTAGGGCTTCAGCCTCACTGATATCATCCTTATCAATTACCTTTTTCAAAATGACTAGGAGTTCAGGCCATTTGGTTTCAGCTGGTGATAGGGTGATAAAGAATGTTGGTGGTCCTAATTGTCGTATCATTGCAAAAACCTCTCTCTTTTTTTCCTCCCAGAATGCAGGAGAACCCCTGTCAGGTGAAAAAAGCTTAAATCCACTATCATGGATGGCTAACTTGTTCTTATAATCATCAGATAAGGCTTGTTGAGCACTCAGACAAGGGGCACCTTTTGTCTTCCTCAAACAAAAACCAATGCTAGAAGCTATTTTCTGAGCACGCAATTTTATGGAAGAATAAAATAACTTTGCTACACAAGCACATCTTCTATCTGCTCGCATTGTTTCTGATTTTACCCAGTCCTGATAGCTGAGATGTTTGGGAATGACTCTTAATTGCCCTGCATAAATTTTTATAAAACTCATTGATTCTGCATAGGTATCCAGAAACAATGGAAGAGGTCTAAAGTTCTCTCCAGGAGCAAAAACGATAGCCTCTGATAGGAGTACAGTCTCATTATCAGGAATATTAAAGGGCTGTTCATCTGTCTCACTATCGGAACTGTCTACGATTTGATTCTCATCTTCCTTCTCACCATTTTCTCGCCCTGAAAAGACAAGGTGAAGAGGGTAATTTTGATTTATTTCTTCTAGGGTCCAATAGTAACTCCTGCTTCTTTATAAACTGGACAGCTTTTTAAACATTCTAAAGCATCATAAATTACATTGGGGCGAACCATCTCAAAAAGATAGTTACTTTTAAATGACTTTTTCTTTTTTAATACGACAGGAACCATATCAGTTTCAGAAGGGAGCCTTGGTAAAATGTTAATACTCTCTTCTACACTAGCCGGGACATTGACCACACGGCCTCTAACTGTATATTGCTGATTTCCTCCGACAGAAAATATTTGCATAAAAGGAACCCCGGATGCTTAAAATTGTTGCTCAAGTTGTGTCAGTACTCTGAGAGCAGGAAGAATCTCAGGGAAGACAATTTCACTATAATAAAGGAAATTTTGGAATTTTATTATTAGAAATATTTTGCTTGCATGATAGACACAAGTAACCGACATTCGTTGCACTAATCATATTTGGACAACATTTAGCAATAAATTCAGATGATACGTTTGAAGACAATAGGTCATCTACTGAGTAATACTTAACCGAATGCCTAAACCACAAACGACTACAAACAGGGTCACAAAACCCCAAAAACGGTCCATCTTTTTTTAATGTTCTCTTTCATAAGCGCTCAAGCAGAAGAGAACATTTTTTGGATTAATTTTTTTCTAGCATGCCTATTGTAGAGTAACAAGCCCAGTGTGCGTTCATGTTGCTTTCTTCTATTTGTAACAAAGCGTAATCTTCTTTGATGGCATGATTCTCAAATTTTGATCTATGCTTATTTAAGGTTCACTGGATCTAAGGTAGCTCCTATACGCCTGTGCTATTCAAAGCCCTTCTCTGTGAATACATTTTTTTCTAATGTCTAGACGAGCTAATTTGTGGCTTTCTTTATCTCTGTGGAGTCTGTACTCTAGCAATCTGAGAAGATCAGACAACTTAGCTTCCTGAGAAGCTTTAAATCGGTTGATATATGCCTCTCTTTTTTCAGGAATTGCCAGTCTTTTCTTCTGACTTTCTTGTCCTTCTTTTTTCAGGAATTGCCATTCTTTTCTTCTGACTCGCTTTTTCCCTCTCTCGCTGTTCTTGTCTCTTTTCCGGATCAGAAAGTCTATTCTTCTGACTCACTTTTTCTCTCTCTCGCTGTTCTTGTCTCTTTTCAGGATCAGAAAGTCTTTCCATTTGGCAAACTTTTTCACGGATACGTTGTTCTTCTCTTTTATTGAGATTGCTTAGGCGGAGGGAATGACTGATCTTATCACGGATGCGATGCTTCTGTCTATTGATAGGATTTACTAGTCTGTTCATTTGACAGACTGGTCTAGTCTTTTTAATTGACTAAGTTTTTCCCTCTCCTGATGTTTTAGTCGTTTTCCTTCATCAGAAAGCCTTTTCTTCTGACATTCCCGAGAAACTTGTAAATTAGTCAACCTGATTTCTTCATTTTTGCGTTTAATAGATTTTGAGGCCCGATCAATTTCCCGCAATTTGTCTCTAACTTGTTCGTTTTTCCGGTATCTAGTCATAGAGTTTTTAGCAGAAACTCTCTTTTGAGATGCACTTTTTTTTTTTAATTTAGGCATTTTGTAGTATTATATTGAAGAAATTAATAAGAAATAGATGAATAAGAATTAGATTAGCCAAAGAATTGTAAGTTCAGAATTATAAAATACGAAAAAATCTTTAAATTATAACTAAAGTTAAACTAAAATGAAATAAATACATAAACGTGGTGGTGTGGAAGTTATATAGCTGAGCGTAGAAATTCCCTTAGGCAGCTGACTATCTAGTAATATTTCGCACATTCACTGATGTGAAATGAATGAATACTTCATATCCTGAAAATGAAATAAAAATTAAATGCTTAATACAATTTTGTTAAGTGTGTTATAAACAAAAAGAAATAATAAGTTAAATAGAATTAAAAATGTAATTAGTAAGAAGAATATTATATCAGGATTATTAAATGTATTTTAAATAGTATATCTGTAGAAGGAATGGTTCAACGGATAACTTTTTATTATTTACACCCACTGTGTTGTAATATGATGGATAAATTATTATATTTATATTGGACATAACATTATTATATAAAGGATATTCTCAATAATGATAAATGCTTAGGATTTCACACTTATTAAATTCAATTTTTTAACTAAATTGTTTTTATTGTATTTGAAAAGAAATTACTCATGACATCTGATATTTAATACTACTTATAAAACTGCTGTTTATTTTTAGGCATTTTAATTTTGTATTCTATATTTATGCTGATTTTATAAATAAGCAAACATTCATTATCTTTACTAACTTGGAAGGAGCTACTCTTTACAAGCAAGTGCCATGGCTGCTGGGTAAAGTAGGCGACACCCATGCAGAAAATCACGGGTCGAAACTACTGTGAAGTAAAGAAATTTTTCTTAAATTTTTGGTTGTCATTTTTTTTTCTTCCGTTTTTAATTTTTTTTGTTTTAAAAAAAAGCTACCAAAGGTAATGGTTTTTTCAATTTTCATTGTCCAGAAAAACAAAAAAAAAAAAAGTCCGAAAATTTTTTTTTTTATTTATAATTGATAAAATTAATTACTTTTTAAATGCAAAATTATTTGTTTATTTATAAAAACGTACCGTAAGAATGTTTAAACACTCATTATTTGAATAATCGCATTCCATAATAAAAGACAAAAGTAAACAACAAAGGAAGTACTTACCTTTAAAGATAGCAGCGCTCGGAAGATATTTTTCCACTAACTACACTCAATAATATCACTGGGTACATGCAAGTATGTTCTGTTGACCCCCCCCCCGTCTTAAATTTTTGTATTACAAAAATTTGAGTGATTGTTATAAAAATTATTCTGAATCATTATAAATTGCAGTAATAGATATAGTTAATAGTTTGTCAATAAAATTAATATGTTATATTCAAATATATTTCTTTAATTGTTTTTCTAAGAATATTTCTATATCTGTCAACCCTGAAAGGTTACCTAACCTGTTTGTTTAAAATTGATAATTCCTTGGTAGAGGTTATTTTCATTAAACACAAAAGAGTTCTTTTTATCATTTTTAATTGTTGTTTTATTTTCAGTCTGGTGTGAGGTGTTTCAAATAATAAAGATCCAGTGATATTATTAAGTGTAGTTAGTGGAACAATTATTATTATTATGCGAGATACATGTATGTTATGTCCCCCCCCCCCGTCTTAAATTTTTGTATTACAAAAATTTGAGTGATTGTTATAAAAATTATTCTGAATCATTATAAATTGCAGTAATAGATATAGTAAATAGTTTGTCAATAAAATTAATATGTTATATTCAAATATATTTATTTAATTGTTTTTCTAAGAATATTTCTATATCTGTTCATCCGTGGAAGGTTACCTAACCTGTTTGTTTACATTTGACAATTCCTTTGTGGAGGTTCTTTTCATTGAACACAAAAGAGTTCTTATTATCATTTTTAATTTTGGTTTTATCTTCATTCTGGTGTGAAGTGTTTCAAATAATAAATACCCAGTGATATTATTGAGTGTAGTTAGTGGAAAAATGCCTTACAGTACATATTTATAAATAAACAAATACTTTTGTATATTTATTTAAAAAGTAATTAACTTTATCAACAAAAAAATAAAAAAAAAAATTTTTTTTGGACATTTTTTTTATTTTGTTTTCTGGACATGAAAAATTTAAAAAATAATTACCTTTGGTAGCTTTTTTTTAAAACAACGTCCGTCACGCAGGGGCTGCGTAAACTAAGCAGATTTCCCAAGTACTGGTATAACACTTGTGATCTCATATTACCACATATTCTCTATTTATATGTAAAAAAAAAAGCCGATGAGTAGAAGTTAGGGAAGGAGGGAGGGTTTACTGAAGGCAGAAAAGAAGAAATGCAAGAGTTACTAAAAAAATATAGTTCTGTGTGGTAAAAGTAACCAAATATATTTTGTGATTACGGAACATTTTTTATACTTTTATAATATTTTTGGATTGCTAACTCACAATATTGAATATCATAATTATATAGATTAGAACAGTTGGTATTAAAATCTCATATTTGAATACTTACTTACTGAAGCCCACTATTGTTTAATAATTGAAAGGAGATTAAAATAAACACTCAAATATTATATTATTTTGTATTTATTTAAGCATTAGAATAATACAAAGGTTAACAAACTATAAATACAGTATACTTTTTCCCCAAAAAAATTGACAATTTTATTAGATATGGAGGCATGCCATATCAAAATATTTTAATTCTATTGTTTCTCATTTATCTCATAAGAATGTCTTCTCTCATATTTTATCAAGTGACAGCTGGTACCTAAAAAAGAAGTATTAGTAATAAAAAAAATATAGTGTGGCAATAATTATTTTAAGAAACATATTTTTAATAAAATGAGAGGATATTGACAGAAATATCATAAAAATTAACTAAGTGTGTTTAGCCGCTACACTACAGAGTTAGCCGTTACTATAGAACTATGTTCTCAAAGTACGCCCTTCCCATTCTCCCAAACCGGGGACCCAGTTGCCAGGTTCGCCTTGGAAGCCAGTGCATCGTTTCCATGCCCACCGCGAGGAGGTACACACCGTGGACACATATATACAATATATACAAAACATGCAAATAATTAACTTAAAACTACAAATTATATACAAATATTTACAGTATTTTTAATACATGCATATATGCATACATGGGCTAGCAGTAAGTAATCTATAATTGAAAATGATGGTGAACTGATGTAATGTTATATCTTTAAAAATTTTTAGACGTTATCAACATAATTAGTATCTATGATATGTATTTTAAGCTTTTGTCAGGAGAATTATATATGCATCACTGCTCTCCTGAGGTAACGCGCAATATGTCACGACAGTATCATTAGTCTTGACCCAAATGTCTTTATTATGCTTCATTTGGCAAGTGTAATGTCCTGAATCTATGCCTTCTCCATGATGAGATATTATAGCAGAAATGTTATATTTTTGGCCGGATATTATTATAGTGTCTGTATCTATGTTACTGAGAACACATTTTTTCTTAACGAAGATGCCATTACTTGATCTTTGAAATAAGACAAGCTGTATGACAAGGAGCAATGGAGAGTCAGGACTTACAATCACAGATGTCCTGCTCTCATAGGAGTTTCGCGATTGACAGTGACTGCATGTAGCATCAACAGGCTTCCATAATTCATAGTCTGATGCTATCAGGGAAGTTATTGTAGTTTCAGTATTTTCTACTGTAACTGGGAGCACTAAATTTGTCTGGTAGTGCTGAGTAGAATATCCACACAACGTGCATCGGTACTCAATACTCAGTGTGTGAGAAAGACTTTGTTCAATACCAGGAACTGCTTCAGCCAACCTTGTAAGAAACTCGACAGCATCCTGCTGTTCACTACATGAAAATTGTGGCGAATTTGTAATTAAAGCTACTTCTTCTCTTAATTTTGAAGAATCAAGCTCTTGGTGGCCACCATAGTAAGCTCTCGCTAAAGAAGTAATCTCATTGTGACTACTGTCGCTTAAGATTGCATTGTGAACTACGTCTAAGCTGAACAATGCTTGGCATGTAGAGTTAGCATAACAAGAGACACCATCCTTGTTAGCAAAACCTGGGGGTAATGGTGGCAAAGTCCTATCAGATTCGGTAGTAGCAATAAAGTCTGCCTTAACTACAGTGGAGGGAGGAGTGCCGGATGGGGGAGTAGTACCGGATAGCGGCGAGTCCATTGGAGGGCATACATGGGAGGTGACTTCAGTCATTTCAGCAACATCTTTATTATCATCTGACAAACAGACATTTGGAATGGAGGAGGAGGGTGTAGGAATTAAACAAACTATAGGTTTGTGATAACTGAAATAAGATTCATAATATGCTGCATCCAAATGATTAATATTGGAGAAGCACACGTCTAACTGAGTTAATTCATCAGTGGATGGGGTGTCAACAATTTTATTTACAATATTTTTCTTAAGCGTAACAGTTGGAAAAAACTGAGGGAGTCTTTTGAGAAGGTCAACATTAAAATCTCCCAAAAAAATGAATTTTTGAATTCCACTCTGAGAAGCAATTTGAAAGCAATTATTGAGTGGGTCTTCTATAACTTTAAAGGGGGTAGATGGGGGCTTATATCCAGCACAGATATAAATGTCTTCGAGTTTTAAAAGAACTAAATTAAAATACTTTAACTTATCTTCACAGTTGAAATGGGCCAAGATTTGAATTTTAGACTTCAAATCATTTTTACAAAAGACAATGAGGCCATAAGCATGGCGGTAACTTTTTTGTACATCAATACGATGCACTTCTACAAATGTGGGGAAAATAAAGGAATCATCCTTTTTGGACCATGTTTCCAAAAAAATCATTACGGAAGCTGACAAAAAGCATTCATCAGCAGCAATATCATCAAAGTGTTTATGCAGTGATTGGACATTATGACATGTTATTGAAAGACCTAAAAAATCTTGTGTGAATGGGACACTGAACCTAATAGGTTTAGTTTCTAATGCATTATTGATTGTGCTTATGACTAAGTCACCTTCCTGTGGAGGAGAAGGGGGTTTGAAATCTCCCATTATGTATAGCCCGCTAAGCTTAGTTGCTCTGCTGAAGGCAACATACAGCTCATTACGCCTCATTCCCTTCCTAACGTTCACAACCACAGTTTCATATGTTCCACCTTGACTTTTGTGGATTGTGATGGCCTCTGCAGGAACCACTGGGAATTGATGCCTACAGACTAAGGCTGGTGAGCTGTCCCATGGTTTAATGTTTCGCGAAACCTTACTGATTGGGGTCCAGGTATTGTCGAGTTGGAGAGATTTAGATATTTTGGAAAAGGCAACTCGACACTCTTTTCCAACATCTTTTTCCTTGAAATATATCCATAAACGGACAACTTCACTACGGGCATTGCCTTCAATATGCTTAAGAATGCCAACGGCACCATTCACAATACCATCAGCTACACTAATATTATTTGTAACCATGTAATGGACCCCAACTGCCAATTTTAAAGCTGTTGGTAGGCTGTATGTTTTATGAAGAGCAGCAGTCTTCACTGATTTGAGTAACTTTTCTTTTACTGAGGGTGAAACATTACCCATAACACGGTCTACTGCATTAGAAACAGTAACATTTGTGCAACCCTCAAATACAGACTCATTAAACTCACTGACTTCGGCATTAGTTCTATACAATCTCAACGCATTATTGGGAATCATGTGGGATTTTGGTACTACTCTTGTTTGAAATAATTTAACCTCATCAGGAGACAAACAACCATTTGCTAAATTATTTAATGCAATTGCAAACAAAGCATCATCTTTTTGTCTCATGATTTCGGTGAGCTTATAAAATGAGAACATATCCCATAATGGGTTCCCAATAAGTTCACCATATTGGTTAGATGGGTCAGATTGAAAAATATATCTGTCCCCTACCGGAGCTAATTGATTGAAATCACCGAATAGCAAAATCGATTTACCAGCGAAAGCAACATTAGATCTAAATATTTGTCTAAGTCTTTGATCAATCTGATTTAGAACTTTCGAACCAATCATACTGACTTCATCCATAATAATCAGTTGTAACTGGTGAAGCTGGGAAAGCAGAGTGTTACAGACACTGCTGCTAAGGGGAGGCAAACCGTGACTAAACTGATTCAATGGTAGTGCAAACGCAGAGTGAAGAGTTATGCCCTTAATTGCATACGCAGCCTTTCCTGTTGGAGCACATAGTAATACTTTGATGGCATCCAAAGCTACACCACCAAACTTATTTAAATGCCTCAAAACTGTTTGGTGTATTGTCTCTATAAGTCTTGACTTTCCAACCCCTGCACCTCCAAGAACACATTCATAAATAGGACATTTGCTTGTTTTAATTAAATGAAGGAGGTGCATTAAATATCTTCGCTGTTTATCATTTAATGACCGAACTAATTCACTGTATCGTTCCTCACTAACTAAATGCGGGATTGGAAATGTTATATCTTCTGTTGTCTTGTTTCCAAGGGCATTTCCAATATCTACTAATATGTCTCCCTCATCAGTTCGGTCCCGTAGAACTTCAAACTCATTCTGTTCATTGCTTTTGCCTTCAAGCATGTCATCATCAGTTTCACTTGTCCAATTCTCGTGATCTTTTATGGCTCTTTCAATAATGCTTTCATAGTCATCATTCCCAATGTTAAAAACAAATGTTGCTCTGTTCTCAAGAAGGAGCTCTTTGCAAGCAACAAACTTTTCTTTAATATCAATATTCAACAATTCATTTTCTTCATTTCTCCAAGGAGTGAAAAGCATCAGCTGTTCTCTGAAATAATTGGATTCGTCATTCTCAATGTTAAATTTAGTGTAACGGATTACTTTAGCCTTTTGTCTTTTAGAAATGAAGCCACTTTTGTCATTAAGAGGAAAGCATTTGTCAGAAATTTGGCCTTCTTCAGGGTCACTGAGTTCTCCATCGGACTCAAGGTTTGTTTTACCTTTAAAAGAACTTGAGTATTGGTAATAAGCTGCAAATTCTGCTAGGCATATTCTATTTAGGCAGGCCGGACGCTGAATGTAGTGATCTAAAATATTCCGGTGAAAAATGTCAGTCGAATTTGGCGGTAGAAGTTTTAAAACTTCATTACTTTTCAGGATTAAAACTCTATTTTCTGGCTTGCCAGTATTAACGAAGACACACGATCTGCTGCTCATGGAAAGATTCATCCCTAAAAGGTAATACACAGCCTCTTGAGCAGAAAATTCACTGGCGTTTAGAAATTTATTTCCCATGGTTCTGAGTTGTTCACGTATTGTTAAATTTCCACGTTTTACTTCTTTAATAGCATCTTGTAGTAATCGAGACATTCCACGTTTAGATTTATTAATATAATTTAATACATACATGGCACAAGACCATGTGTCCGTGATAAATTGTAGATCCATATTTGCTTTATGTGCTTCCAATATATCTCTGTTAAAATTATTTATTTTAATATCACAAGGGGAGCGTTTAAGGAAAACTGTAGGGCGTTTGATAGTGGATCGAATAGTAAAAATATACTGTTCCACTGTCATAGACAGTTTGGCGAGGAAATCTGTATAACTCATATTTGTGCCTTCTTTGTAAAATGTTTCTAAGAGGCATTTTATTGTGTTCACATTTGTTTTTAATGACTCATTATTTTGAATTAAGTCAGTCTCAGGGAGAGGTTCTAGAATGACTGTCTCCATCAATGGGAAGAAGGGGATGCCAAATCTGCATTTTTTCCCTTTGTGGGTTTTTCTCCTACATGTAAATGTGTGTTTGTGCCTCTGAAATAGAATGAGTTCCTCAGGCAAAATAGACGATGAGCAGGAAATAAACCTATCAATAAATGTAGCACACATGTGGTTATTTTCAGCATCGCCATCTTTATAATGTGGTGCATCATGTAACCATAGGAGTCCATGCAAGTGAGGGCTTCCACGTTGCTGAAACTCAACACGAAAATAGGAATCAGTCACATGATGCTCTGCAAAAAACATGTTTTTACTTCTAATCAGTGTAAGAAGTTTGTTTAACCGGTACTCAAAATATTTTGCACATGTGACAGGGTCCTCTTTAATAAGGCGAGCCTTTTCTTCATAAGACAGGCTTAGGGCTTCAGCCTCACTGATATCATTCTTATCAATTACTTTTTTCAAGATGACTAGAAGTTCAGGCCATCTGGTTTCAGCTGGTGATAGGGTGATAAAGAATGTTGGTGGTCCTAATTGTCGTATCATTGCAAAAACCTCTCTCTTTTTTTCCTCCCAGAATGCAGGAGAACCCCTGTCAGGTGAAAAAAGCTTAAATCCACTATCATGGATGGCTAACTTGTTCTTATAATCATCAGATAAGGCTTGTTGAGCACTCAGACAAGGGGCACCTTTTGTCTTCCTCAAACAAAAACCAATGCTAGAAGCTATTTTCTGAGCACGCAATTTTATGGAAGAATAAAATAACTTTGCTACACAAGCACATCTTCTATCTGCTCGCATTGTTTCTGATTTTACCCAGTCCTGATAGCTGAGATGTTTGGGAATGACTCTTAATTGCCCTGCATAAATTTTTATAAAACTCATTGATTCTGCATAGGTATCCAGAAACAATGGAAGAGGTCTAAAGTTCTCTCCAGGAGCAAAAACGATAGCCTCTGATAGGAGTACAGTCTCATTATCAGGAATATTAAAGGGCTGTTCATCTGTCTCACTATCGGAACTGTCTACGATTTGATTCTCATCTTCCTTCTCACCATTTTCTCGCCCTGAAAAGACAAGGTGAAGAGGGTAATTTTGATTTATTCTTCTAGGGTCAATAGTAACTCCTGCTTCTTTATAAACTGGACAGCTTTTTAAACATTCTAAAGCATCATAAATTACATTGGGGCGAACCATCTCAAAAAGATAGTTACTTTTAAATGACTTTTTCTTTTTTAATACGACAGGAACCATATCAGTTTCAGAAGGGAGCCTTGGTAAAATGTTAATACTCTCTTCTACACTAGCCGGGACATTGACCACACGGCCTCTAACTGTATATTGCTGATTTCCTCCGACAGAAAATATTTGCATGAAAGGAATTCGGGGCGCTAAAAATCGTTCCTCAAGTTGTGTCAGTGCTCTGAGAGCAGGAGGTATCTCAGGGAAGACAAGTTCATTATAATAAAGGGAAAATTTGGGAATTTTATTATTAGTAATATTTCGCTTGCATGATAGACACAAGTAACCGACATTCGTTGCACTAATCATATTTGGACAACATTTAGCAATAAATTCAGATGATACGTTTGAAGACAATAGGTCATCTACTGAGTAATACTTAACCGAATGCCTAAACCACAAACGACTACAACAGGCACAAACCCAAAACGGTCCATCTTTAATGTCTCTTTCATAAGCCTCAAGCAGAGAACATTTTTTGGAATTATTTTTTCTAGCTTGCCTATTGTAGTAACAAGCCAGTGTGCGTTCATTGTGCTTTCTTCTATTTGTAACAAAGCGTAATCTTCTTTGTTGCATGATTCTCAATTTTTGTCTATGCTTATTAAGGTTCACTGGATCTAGTAGCCTATTCGCCTGTGCTATTCGAAGCCTTTCTCTGTGAATAGATTTTTTTCTAATGTCTAGACGAGCTAATTTGTGGCTTTCTTTATCTCTAAGTCTGTGCTCTAGCTTTCTGACAGGATCAGACAACCTAGCTTCCTGAGAAGCTTTCAAACGGTTAATATGTGCCTCTCTTTTTTCAGGAATTGCCAGTCTTTTCTTCTGACTCACTTTTTCCCTCTCTCGCTGTTCTTGTCTCTTTTCAGGATCAGAAAGTCTTTTCTTCTGACTTACTTTTTCCCTCTCTCGCTGTTCTTGTCTCTTTTCAGGATCAGCAAGTCTTTTCATTTGGCAAACTTTTTCACGGATACGTTGTTCTTCTCTTTTATTGGGATTGCGTAGGCGGAGGGAATGACTGACCTTATCTCGGATGCGATGCTTCTGCCTATTGATAGGATTTACTAGTCTTTTCATCTGACAGACTTTTTCCCTCTCCCGATGTTCTAATCTTTTGTTCGGGTCCATAAGTCTTTTCCTCTGAGAAACTTTCTCCCTCTCCTGATGCTCTAACCTTTTGTTCGGGTCCATAAGTCTTTTCCTCTGACAGACTTTGTCCCTCTCCTGATGCTCTAACCTTTTGTTCGGGTCCATAAGTCTTTTCCTCTGACAAACTTTCTCCCTCTCCTGATGCTCTAACCTTTTGTTCGGGTCTGAAAGTCTTTTTAATTGACTCAACTTTTCCCTCTCTTGATGTTCTTGTCGTTTTGCTGCATCAGAAAGCCTTTTCTTCTGACATTCCCGAGAAACTTGTAAATTAGTCAACCTGATTTCTTCATTTTTGCGTTTAATAGATTTTGAGGCCCGATCAATTTCCCGCAATTTGTCTCTAACTTGTTCGTTTTTCCGGTATCTAGTCATAGAGTTTTTAGCAGAAACTCTCTTTTGAGATGCACTTTTTTTTTTTAATTTAGGCATTTTGTAGTATTATATTAAAAAAAATAAAGAATAAGAATTAGATTAGCCAAAGAATTGTAAGTTCAGAATTATAAAATACGAAAAAATCTTTAAATTATAACTAAAGTTAAACTAAAATGAAATAAATACATAAAGGTGATGGTGTGGCAGTGATATAGCTGAGTGTAGAAGTTCCCTTTGGCAGCTGGCTATCTAGTAATTATCTTGTACATTCACTGATGTGAAATGATTGAATACTTCATATCCTGAAAATAAAATAAAAATTAAATGCTTAATAAAAGTTTGTTAAGTATGTTATAAACACAAAGAAATAATAAGTTAAATAGAATTAAAACTGAAAATAGTAAGAATAATATTATATCAGGATTATTAAATTTATTCTAAATAGTATACCTGTAGAAGGGATTGTTCAACGGATAAGGTTTTATTTATTGATTTACACCCATTGTGTTGTAATATAATGGATATATTATTATATTTATATTGGACATAACATTATTATATAAAGGATATTCTCAATAATGATAATGCTTAGGATTTCACAATTATTAACTTCAATTTTTTAACTAAATTGTTTTTATTGTATTTGAAAAGAAATTACTCATTACAGCTGATATTTAATACTACTTATAAAACTGCTATTTATTTTTAGGCATTTTAATTTTGATTGTAAATTTATGCTGATTTTATAATATTAAATTATTTTGATAATTGTCAATTGGAAATATTATCTTTTTATGGTTATTAATGTCACTTTCCGGCTGATTTTGAAATGGAAAGATTCATAGGGAAAAGACCATAAATGGAAATCTATTTAATTTATGAATAAGCAAACATTCATTATCTTTACTAACTTGGAAGGAGCTACTCTTTACAAGCAGGTGTCATGGCTGCGGGGTAAAGTAAGCGACACCCATGCTGGAAAATAGGGATCGAAACTATCGTGAAGTGGGGAAATTTTTCCTTGATTTTCGTTCTATTATTTTTTTTTCTTCCGTTTAAATTTTTTTTTTTAAAAAAAAAAAGCTACCAAAGGTAATGGTTTTTTTATTTTTCATTGTCAAGAAAAACAAAAAAAAAAAATCGTCCGAAAATTTTTTTTTTTAATTTATAAGTGATAAATTTAATTAATTTTTAAATGCAAATGGAAAATTATTTGTTTATTTATGAATACGCACTGTAAGACATTGTTAAAACACTCTTTATTTGTATAATCGCCTTCTATAAAACAAGACAAAAGCAAACAACAAAGGATGGACTTACCTTTAAAGATAGCAGCGCTCGGAAGATATTTTCCCACTAACTACACTCAATAATATCACTGGTTCTTTATTATTTGAAACACTTCACACCAGAATGAAGATAAAAGAACAATTAAAAATGGCAATAAGAACTCTTGTGCCCAATGAAAATAACCTTCACAAAGGAATTGTCAAATGTAAACAAACAGGTTAGGTAACCTTTCACGGATGACCAGATATAGAAATATTCTTACAAAAACAATTAAAGAAATATATCTGAATATAACTTATTAATTTTATTGAAAACTATTTACTATATCTTTAATGCAATTTATAATGAATCAGAATAATTATTATAACAATCACTCAAATGTTTGTAATCCAAAAACTTAAGCCGGGGGGGGGGGACATGACATACATGTATCTCGCATAATAATAATAATTGTTCCACTAACTACACTTAATAATATCACTGGATCTTTATTATTTGAAACACCTCACACCAGACTGAAAATAAAACAACAATTAAAAATGATAAAAAGAACTCTTTTGTGTTTAATGAAAATAACCTCTACCAAGGAATTATCAATTTTAAACAAACAGGTTAGGTAACCTTTCAGGGTTGACAGATATAGAAATATTCTTAGAAAAACAATTAAAGAAATATATCTGAATTTAACTTATCAATTTTATTGAAAACTATTTACTATATCTTATAATGCAATTTGTAATGATCAGAATGATTATAACAATCACTCAAATTTTTGTAATACAAAAATTTAAGACGGGGGGGGGGTCAACAGAACATACTTGCATGTAACACGTATAATAAAGGTCTCTTAAAAACAATATTTGGAATTTAAGTTTCAAGTAAAGTGATCTATTGTATAACAGAGTATTCTACATGTGACATGGTTAGGAGTAGGGGTTTCCTGAAGGCTGAAAACTAAAAAATGCAATTATCTCGGTTAATATTCAAGATAGAGAATAAATGTATATAACATTATTTATAGTAAATTTAATTTGCAACAAGATTGGTTCTATACAATTTTTCGATCCGATGTACGGTAACGGAGATATTTCGAATTTTCGAAAATCCCCCCCTCTAAACCCCCCCTCCCACTGGTCCGATTTCAGCCATTAACGAACTTGATCTCTCTTTTTACGTAAAACGCTTAAATATGAAGTTTGGTAACGATCAAACAAAAATTGCGACCGCTAGAGCGTTAACAGACAAATATATATATATATAGATATATATATATATATATATATATATATATATAATTTTGAACGGACCTCATTTTCGTCATCTACTGGGTAGGATCGATGGACATTTGAAGAAATTTTTTAAAAATCGCGTCATGAGTACGACCTCAATAGCTGATTTCCCTCAGGGAAATCTGCTAATAGCGATATTTCGTTACATATTGCTTTTTCAGCAAATATGTACATGACAAAAGTTGTTTATTTTGTTATTTAGAGAAACTTTTTTTATATACACTATCGTCGTTTACCGAATTGTAAAGGCGTTATACGCTAAAAATTATAGCGGGAGACAACAATTTTATTTGGCGCAAAAGACTCAACCGAACTAAACCAAACTTGGTATGTGTATTAGTACTAACGCCTTCCTTATAATAAGCCATACTAACATTTCTAGGGACAGGCAGGAGTGGGGGTTATAAGAGAGGTCTGAAATTAAAAATAGTAATATTTCGTTTCCTATTGGGGTTACGGCAAATATGTACAAAACAAAAGTTGTTTATTTTCTTGTGTTTTAGAGAAACTCGCTTTGTTATATACAATATCGTCGTATCTCTCGAAGTATAAAGGCGTTAGTTACGCTCAAAAATTATACCGAGGAAGTCAACAATTTTATTTGGCACAAAAGACTCAACTGAACTAAATAAAACACTCGGTATGTGTATTAGCACAAAAGACTCAACTGAACTAAAACAAAAACTCGGTATGTGTATTAGCACTAAACGCCATCCTTAATAATAAGCCCTAATAACATAAAATTCTAGGAACGGCGGCAAAGAGTGGGGGTTATAAGGGAGGCCTGAATTTACAATTTTTTTTCATTAACAAAATCCAACAGAAACGACGGGTATTAGCCCTAAACACTGGGATTATTGTGTAATAAGCGAAAGATCTTGCCAAAAAAATACCATCCACCAATCAGCCTCAAAACAATTAACGGGCGTATCCGGTGTATAGAGCTGTTATATATATTTATCTCCCTCCCCCCCTCCCATATATGTATATAAAATTGTATCTCATCTGTCTGTACATTTGATTTTTTTCGCGAAAATGTCAGCATTCCTTTTCGTTTCACATCGTCTTAGACCTCCATAAAATGCATTTTGTTTCTTTACGTGTAAGATAGAGTTTGTTTGTTTGTTTGTTTGTTTGGTTGTTTGTTTATATTGTTTGTTTGTTTGTTTGTTTGTTACCTTTTCATCGCTCTCTCTCTGGGCTGAACCGAATTTTATGAAACTTGGCAATGTATTATTAAAATCTAACCCAAACTTAGGACTTTAGGCTATATATAATATCCTCTGAGCATCTCTCTCTCCAGGAGTTGGGGGTTATAAGAGAGGTAGCAACTTAAGAAAATACGCGATAACTATGTTTTGCTATTGCTTTTTCAGATCTCTATGAATAAGATAAAAGGTAGTTTATTTTTTAATTTAGAGTAGCTTTTGTTATATACACTATTGTTGTATACCTAAGTATAAATGAGTTATACGCTAAACACTATAGCGGAAGTCAATAATTTTATTTCGTACAAGGGACTCAACCGAACTAAATAAAATTCGATATGTGTATTAGCACTAACGCCTTCATTATAATAAGCCATACCAACATGTCTATGGACAGGCAGGAGTGGGGGTTATAAGGGAAGCCTGAAATTAAAAATAGCGATATTTCGTTTCCTATTGGTTTTTCCGCAAATATAAACATAACAAAAGTTGTTTATTTTGTTATTTGGAGTAATTTTTGTTATATACACTTTTGTCGTATACCTAAGTATAAATGAGTTATACGATAAAACTTTAGCGGGCACTAACGGCTGAACCGAACTTAACAAAACTCGGTATGTCAATTAGCATTAATTCTTCCATGATTATAAGTTATATTAAAATTTTTGGGTTCGAACGGGAGGGGGGTTATAAGGGAGGCCTGAAATAAAAATTCACTATATTTACATGTATAAGAGACGGGAAATATAAAAATATCGAAGACTGTGAAGCCTTATCGAACAAATAATTCAATGACAAAAGTAAAAAATAACATCACCATTCAGTCTCAAATGGATTCCCGGGCGTAGCCGGGTATCTGAGCTAGTAATATATATATATATATATATATATATATATATATATATATATATATATATATATATATATATATATAAAATTGTAACCACTGTCTGTACATTGATTTTTTTCGCGAAATTTCACGATAACTTTTCGTTTCACATGTCATAGACACCATAACTGCATTTTGTTTCTTTGGTGTCTGTTTGTTTGTTTATTTGTTTGTTTGTTTGTTACCTTTTCACGCATAAACGGCTGAACCGAATTTTATGAAACTTGGTATGTATATTACTACTAGCCCAACTTAGACTTTAGGCTATATTAATATCCTCTGAAACGAACAGGAGTGGGGGTTATAAGGGAGGCCTGAAATTAAAAATAGCGATATTTCGTTTCATACTGCTTTTTCAGCAAATATGCCCACAAAATAAGAAAATTATTTTGTAATTTAAAGTAACTTTTGTTTATGCACTTTTGCCGTATACGGAAGTATAAATGAGTTATACGCTAAAAACTATAGCGGGAGTCAACAATTTATTATGCACAAAAGATTCAACCGAACTAAACCAAACTCGGTATGTGAATTAGTACGAACGCCTTCCTTATAATAAGCCATACTAACATTTCTAGGGACGAGCAGGAGTGGGGGTTATATGGGAGGCCTGAAATTAATAATGGCGATATTTCGTTTCATACTGCTTTTTCAGCAAATATGCCCAGAACAAAAGTTATTTATTTTGTAATTTAGAGTAACTTTTGTTATATGCACTTTTGCCGTATACGAAAGTATAAATGAGTTATACGCTAAAAACTATGGCGGGAGTCAACAATTTATTAGGCACAAAAGATTCAACCGAACTAAACCAAACTCGGTATGTGAATTAGTACTAACGCCTTCCTTATAATAAGCCATACTAAAATTTCCATAGGAAGCACGGGCAGGAGTGGGGGTTATATAGGAGGCCTGAAATTAAAAATAGGGGGGGGGGGGGGGGGGGAGGGGGGACGATATTTCGTTTCCTATTGCTTATTCAAGCAAATATGCCCATAACAAAAGTTGTTTATTTTGTTATTTTACAGTAACGCTGTTATATACACTTTTGCCGTATACGGAAATATAAATGAGTTTATACGCTAAAAACTATAGCGGGAGTCCACAATTTTGATTTTGGCACAAAAGACCCAATCGAAACTAAACCAATACTCGGTATGTGAATTAGCACTAACGCCTTCCTTATAATAAGCCATACTAAACATTTCTAGGAACGGGCAGGAGTGGGCGTTATAAGGTAAGGCCTGAAATTAATAATAGTGGTATTATCGTTTCCTATTGCATATCGGCAAATATGCACATAACTAAAGTTGTTTTATTTTGGTTTATTTAGAGAAAACTTTTGTTAAATACACAATTGTCGTATACCGAAGTATAAAGGCGTTGGTTCTCTATAAACTATAGCGGGAATCAACAATTGGGAGGACAGTAAAGAGTAGGCTTACATAAAAAATTATTGTTATTATTAACAAATGCCAACAAAGGGTATTAACCCTAAACTCTGGGGACAGTAAAGCCTTGCCAAAAAAATTCCATCACCATTCGGCCCTCAAATCAATTCCCGGGCGAAGCCGGGTATCTGAGCTAGTATATATATAATTTTGAACGGACCTCATTTTCGTCATCTCCTGGGTAGGATCGATGGACATTTGAAGAAAATTTTCGAAAATCGCGTCATGAGTACGACCTCAATAGCTGATTTCCCTTAAGGGAAATCTGCTAAAATATTGTTCAAAGTAAAGCCCAAAAAAAATATCATTATCATTCAGCCTCAAATGACTTCCCGGGTGAAGCCGGGTACCTTAGCTAGTAGGTTATAAGAATGCAACCGAACAGAGAGTTTCTACTTGTTATACTAAATTATTAGATGCGATGCACCTGTTGCACACATGACTAGATCATGACTCATTCTTAGCTATGAATGTTTGCTGTCACAGTTTGCACAGCCTTGTCAAAACACATCATGTATTCTACCTACCTACACAAATAACACACAACTGAAGAATACTAAATGAATATATGATAATAAAAAAGTCCGTCACGCAGGGGCTGCGTAAACTAAGCAGATTTCCCACGTGAAGTTTTACAATAGAGAAATCTGCCTAATAACAACTGTAGTAGTAAGAAACCTCTAAACCTAAAACATTATTTAGGGCGTAATAACCCAGTAGTTTATTATTATTATTATTTATTAACGTCCACTTTTTGCAACTTAGGCTAATTGGGACGGGTTATCTACAGGTTACCACCCTTTTCTAGCCAGGGTGGGATTTTAGGACGTTATTTAATGAATTTCGTCACTAAATAATTTCCTTTGCCCAGGCAAGAATCGAACTCGCCACTCTAGGTTTACCATATGAGCTAAAGGTCAACGCTTTAACTCGCATGGCAAACCTGAGCCCCCCCAGTAGTTTAAAGCCCCAAAAAACAGTTAACCTAACCTCCAAACCTATTCACGAGGGACAAATAGTTATGGAAATGGCCACCAGAGCTCTCGTCGGAAAGTCCGAACATAGCCTGGTGACCACACGCAGAATACAAATGCAAATATCTCGGTTAATATTCAAGATACAGAATAAATGTATATAACATTATTTATAGTAAATTTAATTTGCAATAAGATCGGTTCTATACAATTTTACGATCCGATGCATAATAACGGAGATATTTCGAATTTTTGAAAATCCCCCCCTCTAAACCCCCCTCCCACTGGTCCGATTTCAGCCGTTAACGAACTTGATCTTCCTTTTTACATGAAACGATTAAATACCGAGTTTGGTGGCGATTAAACAAAAATTGCGACCGCTAGAGTGTTAACAGACAAATATATATATATATATATATATATATATATATATATATATATATATATATATATATACTAGCTTAGATACCCGGCTTCGCTCGGGAATTCATTTGAGGCTGAATGGTGATGGTATATTTTTGGCAAGGCTTTACATTGCACAATATTTTGACATTTACCCGTTCCAGTGTTTAGGGTTAATACCCGTTGTTGGCATTTGTTAATAATAAAATTATTTTTTTTATGTAAAACTTCACTGTCCTGCATATTGTCATATTTCCCGTCTCCTGTGCATTATGCATAGATTTGAATTATTAAGGAGAAAATATTGATATACATTTGAATTAATTTTTTCAGGTGAGGTACCTGGTAGTTCATATTGAAAAGAAGTGTTGAGCAAATTTCTCTAAATAACAAAATAAACAACTTTTGATATGTGCATATTTGCCGAAAACCCAATAGGAAATCATTATTATTAATTTCATGCCTCCCTTATAACCACCACTCCTGCCCGTCCCTAGAAATGTTAGAATTGCTTATTATAAGGAAGGCGTTAGTGCTAATACACATAATGAGTGTTTTATTTAGTTCGGTTGAGTCTTTTGTGCCAAATAAAATTGTTGTCTCCCGCTATAATTTTTAGCGTATAACGTCTTAATATTTCGGTATACGATGATAGTGTATATAAAAAAAAAAGTTTCTCTAAATAAAAAAATAAACAACTTTTGTTATGTGCATATTTGCCGAAAATGCAATAGGAAGCGAAATATCACTATTATAAATTTCAGGCGTTCCTTATAACCCCCACTCCTGCCCGTCCCTAGAAATGTTAGTATAGCTTATTATAATGAAGGCGTTAGTACTAATTCACATAACCAGTTTGGTTTAATTCGGTTGAGTTTTTAGTGCCAAATAAAATTGTGGACTCCCACTTTAGTTTATAGCGTCTAACTCATTTATGCTACCGTATACGGCAAAAGTGCATATAACAAAATTTACTCTAACTTACAAAATAAACAACTTTTGTTATGAGCATATTTTCTGAAAAAGCAATAGAAAATGAAATATCGCTATTTTTAATTTCAGGCCTCCCTTATAACCCCCACTCCTGTTCGTCTTAGAGAACATTAATATAGCCTAAAGTCTAAGTTGGGCTAGTAGTAATATACATACCAAGTTTCATAAAATTCGGTTCAGCCGTTTATGCGTGAAAAGGTAACAAACAAACAAACAAATAAACAAACAAACAGACACCAAAGAAACAAAATGCAGTTATGGTGTCTATGACATGTGAAACGAAAAGTTATCGTGAAATTTCGGGGAAAAAAATCAATGTAAAGAGACAAACAAACAGACTCCAAAGAAAGATCGATGAGTATATATATATATATATATATATATATATATATATATATATATATACAGCTTTGAACGGGACTAATTTTCGTCATGTCCTGGGTAGGATCGAGGGAAATTTTTTGAAAATCGTGTCATGAGTACGACCTCAAAAACAGATTTCCCTCTAGGGGAAATCTGCTAAAATCCAATACATTTTTTTTTTCAAATGTACAATGGTCTTTTAGCGTTCTTTGTTAAGTATATGGAAAACGAATGTTTATAACCCAACACTGATTTTTATTAGCAGATTTCCATTAAGAGGAATCTTACACATGACGCAACCCGGGAATTCATTTGAGGCTGAATGATGATGGTATTTTTATTTGGCAAGGCTTTACTTCGCACAATATTTTGACATTTCCCAGTCCCAGTATATAGGGTTTATTCACGTCGTTGCTGTGGATTTTTAAATAATTAACTTATGTAAGGCTTCACTGTCCTCAATATTGTTGCGAAAATTAAATACGTGAATAATCCTTCAGAGAGAGAGAGAGAGAGAGAGAGAGTCGTGTATTCTGGAAGTGCGAGATAGATCAAAGAAGCCGACAGAGGGTCGAGCCCCCTACTAGACCCGCCCAGCCCAGCGTCGAGGGGTCCAGACAAGTCCCCTTTGATGTATGCCGACGACTTATATAAATAACCTGCCAGCCGCGAGCGAGTCAGTTTTATTCTCACCTGTCTTGATGTTCACATCAGTGCTACAGTGCAGTGCGGTAAAGTGTTTTTATGTGAAGAACAGTGTTGTGCCGTGACTGTAAGTAACAGTTTAGTGCCGTGTTTAAGACAGTGCAGTGCCGTCTTTTTGTGAATTTCAGTGACCGTGAGTGAATTATTGGACTGTGACTCATTAAAGAACAGTGACGCTATCAGTGCATACCGTGAGTAGCAATTAAGAACAATTACCCAAGTGTATTGTGCATTGATAAATAAATTGTGCAGTGATAAAAACTGTGAAACTTGTGTGTTTAATTTTGCAATCCAAAGAACTCTTATTAAACACGTTTATTACTGGTTTTGGTAATAAATTATAACAATATTTTATATTTCCCGTCTCTTGTTAGTTTTTTAGCAGATATCCCTTAACGGAAATCAGCTATTGAGGTCATACCGATTTTCGAAAAATTTCTTCAAATGTCCATCGATCCTACCCAGGAGATGACGAAAATGAGGTCCGTTCAAAATTATATATATATATATATATATATATATATATATATATATATATGTCTGTTAACGCTCTAGCGGTCGCAATTTTTGTTTGATCGTTACCAAACTCGATATTTAAACGTTTTATGCAAAAAGACAGATCAAGTTCGTTAATGGCTAAAATCGGACCAGTGGGAGGGGGGGTTTAGAGGAAATATCTCCGTTACCATACGTCGGATCAAAAGATTTTATAGAACCAATCTTATTGTAAATTAAATTTACTATAAATATTGTTCTATACATTTATTATCTATCTTGAATATTAACCGAGATATTTGCATTTTTATGAAGTCTGTGATCGGGTATAGTTCGGATTATAGTTCCGGGGGGATTTCGGCCATTTCCGTCATTACTCGGCTCAGGTGGATGCTTCTTCTAACCTTACCTGTCGTTTTAACCTTACCTTCGTTGCTTTGTGAGATTTATGCAAATACGTTCTGTTCATCCGCCGCCCCCCCCCTTGTTTAGTTCTTGGACTACTAAAATTTGAGTTATTAATATATAAATTACTCTTACAATTCAGAAGCCGTTTCAGTTGGGAATTTAATATATTTTAATTTATTTAATATTTTAATTAACTGAAAGATTTCTCATTTGTATTTAATCACGGTGGTGTTGTGTTATCAATATGAAGATTTCACTATTGTAAAACGTCACAAGGGAAATCTGCATAGTTTACGCAGCCCCTGCGTGACGGACTTTTTTTCTTTCCCGATGAAGAATATGTCTATCTACCTGTTCAGCTCTGAGTTGTTGACAGACCTTTTTGTTTACCATTCAGAGCTTTCCGTTTAGAGATTATTAAAGTTGAAATATTTCTCATTGCCGTTTGTATTTATTCACTCAATATTCATGGTGGAGTTAAGTGTTAGCAGCAGGCAGATTTCTGTATTGTATAACTTCCCGTGGGGAATCTGCTTAGTTTACGCAGCCCCTGCGTGAAAGACTTTCATTGAACAATAACCCTTACTCCGCATGAAGCGTCCTCGGTCCTGATTTAGTTCGGGCATCAATATACGAACTGTCTTCAGAACTACTGTCACTCCTAGACGTCCTTTAACAAGTAATTTCCATGAAGTAAGATTATGAATGGTCGCTAATTAAAAAGATCTTTTTGTTTTCATTTGGTGAATATATGATTTTTTAAACAGCTCAATGCAGTATTTATAAGTCGTTGCAGTTGGAAGTAGTCAGAATCAGAAAACATGTTCAAGGGAATAGTTCTTTTCTTGCTAGCTGCAGCAGTCGTAAGTATAACGTTTTTTTTTTCTTTTTCCAAAATTAACTTTTGTTGTTAATCTCAAAAACATAATGCATTAGTTAAGGGAAATCAGAATTGTGCTTAGGGGGGAAATATTGAAGTTGTACTTATGGTGCGATATTTGAAATATGCCAGTAATCCCAAAATTCAAAATGTCACTGTTGTTATGCGTCTTATCGATAAGTTGTATAACACGAATCTTATTCCAAATTTTATTTTTCTTTAAATTTCTGTCTTGAATATTAACCGCTATATATTTTTGATTGTGGAGGATTAGCCAACAAACTAGGTGCTCGCACAGCGGTGGTCCCGTTTTTCCCTGGGCTACGTCCTTGGAAGCACTGCACGCCGACGACTGCATCCTGTTCGGAGAGTGGCCATTTTCCTAAAAGTTCCAAAATTCATATTGCCAGCCCGAAGTACCCGCAGGGTCATCCAGTGCAGGACTCTGCTTCCCACGCCAATACTCCTAAGCTCCTTCTCAGTCCACTTGGCCCAAATTCCTTTATATGTAGCAGTGACTGGAATGACCCTACGCCTCCTCGCCAGACTGCTCGTGGCAGCGCTCAGCACCCACTCCTTGCCATACATCTCCACTTTCAACTGACTGAAGGTCTCGTCCTTAATGAGCGTTGTCACGACAGTGACATCCAAGATGACCAGCTCTACCTCGTTGGCAATGATAATGTCCGGCCTGCATACCTCGCCCTGCTGTCTGACGAGTGTCTTCTCCACGAAGACCCTCCATCCTCTCCTCCTCACCAAGAAGCGTCACTACTGCATGATGCCTTAACGTGACCGCATTGCCGGGCAGTGGTTGACAGCATGCACTTGTGTCTCATCTCTTCCACAGCCCAGGCTGCATTTGGTTAAGCCATCCGTCCTCCTGCCAATCCCACGTGACAACCGGACACGGACCGGGAGTGCTCACGCGTACAACCTCAGGTACTGGACGTAGTCACGCCCTCACATATCGTGGGATCTTCCTACCGACCAAGCCGAAGAGGCCCCCACCTCTCCACACCATTCAGGTCACTCCCATCAACTGTGGAATAGAGGTTTTCAATCTCCCGGCACCTTGGATGTGGAGGACATTCCCACTGCCACGGAAAGTCATAGCTCAACGAGTCTCGGACATCATCGCCGAGCCCACAATTTTCGAGAGCTTCATCCACCGTAGAAGCGACTTGCTCTAAAGTACGGCATCAATACCTTAAACCGAGACCACCGAATCTCGCCGGAGCATGGAAAAGGGAGCACGGAGTATCGTGAGGTAGCCTCAGCCATCTCCGAACAGCAGACCTCACTGCCTCATCGATGGCCTTCAATGTGTACTGATAGGTGACGCCAAATGTACCCCTATGAAAAATCCCCGGTAGAAAAAACGTTCCTAGGAACGGCATCTTCTGCTGTGGTTTGGGAGGAGCCCTAAAGATACTCTCAAGCCCAGGCCCTACATTGGAATGGTCACGCACCAACCCCGAGTGAGATACATAACCCCCAAGTCCCGCTTATGTCCCTCCGCGCAATGGGAGCAAACCTCCGCCCTCCTGCATTGTTTGGCCACGCGGCCGCATAGGTCTGGCACCGGGTCACCCCCACAAAGCCATCGATCCTACAGCAGGCGAATCCGACATGAACCCTATCGACTGACCTCAGAAGCCTTCGAGCTGCAGCACTAACATTGATCACCATGTGCACCACTGGGGAAGACCTGTTCCCCGATTTGTGCGACAGGGTAGCCCACTCATCACCCGCGATCCCCAGTCATCCCGGGGCCCTTATAGAACGCAGAACCTCACGCAGCGACATGTCTCACGGGACATCATAGACTATAGTAGTGGGCTCCTACGACTCACCAGTGATGCCCTTAACCCCGCCTTCAAAAGGGCTTCACACTTTACAACTCCCTCGTGCCCCTGCCAGCGCCAACTCAACAGCCTTCCCCCTGCCCCGCATGGAAACCACCTGCCACATCTCCCCCACAGGCTTGATAGCTTTCTTGATCGCCTCCTTAATGGAAGCAGCATCCCCGAACCTCGCGTCCTCCGCCGATGCCGGAAAAAACTCTGTGTATGTGTGTGTGTGTATGTATGTATGTATATATATATATATATATATATATATATATATATATATATATATATTTGTCTGTTACCGCTCTCGGTAGAAGCGTTTCATAGAAAACTGAAGATCAAGTTCATTAACGGCCGAAATCGGACTAGGAGGAGGAGGTTTGGGGGGAAGGAATTTCGATAATTCTAACTATCTCTGGCACTATACGCCACATCGAAAATTTTTATAGAACCAATCTTGTTGCAAATTAAATTTTATATAAATAATATATACATTTATTCCCTATCTTGAATATTAACCGAGATATATGCAGTTTTCAGCCTTCAGTAAACCCCCACTTCTACTCATGTTACGTAAAAAATACTTCGTTATATAATAAATTACTTCATTCGAAGCTTAAATACCAAATATTGTTCTCGAGAGACCTTTATTATACGAGATACATGCAAATATGTTCTGGTGCCCCAAGAAGGTTTAGTAGTTAACACATAACTTAAGACAGGGGCTTAATTTCTTGGACTACTAAAATTTGATTGATTGAGATAAAATTTATTCTGATTCATTATAAATTACAGTTCTAGATATAGTGAATAGTTTCTGATATATTGCAGTAATTGCTTTTCTTTCCGATGAGAGGTTGGCAGACCTGTTTGTTTACATTTCAGACGCTTTCCGTCTAGAAATTGTTAAAACTTACTGAATGATTTCTTGTTACCGTTTGTTTTTTATTCACTTTGTATTCAAGTGTTACCAGTATGTAGATTTATCTATTGTTAAACTTCAGGAGGGAAATCTGCTTAGTTTACGCAGTCCCTTCGTGATGGACTTTAAATATTTTCAACTTTCAGTAAACCCCCACTTATTATAATCTGATTTTTACTTTGATTAACTGGAAACCTCTCGTCCAGCACAAGTATTAATTTCCTAATATAGGATTCTTCGTACGGAAGAAATAAATAATAAGCGGTTAAATGACCACCCCTGAGTGGCGGACTTTTACTAAACCCCGTAAGTCATAAATCAACTGATAAATATTCCCTAGATTTGATCACTAACTCACGTTCCCTTGGATTTGTTTCTTGGAATGTAATTTCCTCCTCAATATTTGTGTATCTCCTTTTGAGGAAACACATTTCCCACGCTCTTCATACCACAAAGCATAGCGAACTGTTTAGTTCTTGTACTGCAATCGTAGCTGACTCACACCTGCCTTTAAGTGCTCTCTGCCCATTCCAGGTACCGGTAGTGGCGGCTTCAAGTCTTTTTTGTTCAATTTTATTTTCGGTAATAGTTTTCTGAAAATTTAGAAAGACCTGGATTGCAGGAGGGGGGGGGGGAGGGTTCCCGGTATAGTCAAATGGGTTCTTCTCAGGACTATATTTTCACAACCTCTAAACCTTCCTAGTTTTTTTTCCCAATTAAAATATTTTTTATTATTATTAATATGTAGGATTATTATTTATACAATGCTATCTAATATATTCCTTGTTATTCATGGGTTTAGAAAGCCCTGGCCTCCGCCCTCTGGCGGCCACTAACTAGGCTTTTCATTTCTCTGTTTCCTCTGCTAGAGATGAACAAACTTATCGCTGTTGCTTTTGTATCTTATGTGCGCCAGATCCTTTTTTGTCGGTTTTGGCGCAAGGCACCTTCTCTCTCACTCCATTGGAATCCACTGCGTTACCAAGTTCTATTCTCCAGATCAGTTATACACTCCGAATTCAGCGCTTACTTCTCCAGCCTGCCCAGGCGGAGGCTTGCTGAGGTTTCCCTCACTTCTTGTTCTTCATCCCATTCCTTTTTCCTCACCCTCTAGTGCCGTTTTCCCACAGGATAAAAGCTCCTGAGATAAGGATGATTTATTACAATATTTTTTACTATATGTCATGTTGGCTAAACGGGAATGGCACACACACAGCTGGTTGGTACAAAACGCATATTTATTAAATAAATACATATAGGCCAACTTCTCTACTATGCTATATCTACGTTATATACATATATACCTATACTACGACTTGCAACATACACTAAGACTTAACGCTAATTACATTACAACACACATACCTCTGGGGCCAAGGCAAACAGAAAGAGCCGTAGCACTAGTACATCACAAAAACGGTTCACTCTCTGAAAGCTAGCAATACAATGCGTCCTTATTTCCAGTAGTGCTTTGGCAGCAGTCTACTTGCTTTTCCCCCTGCTCGCTCGCTCTCATTACAGCACACTGTTCTGTATCTAAACACAAATCACTACAACACACTATATATATCCACTTGTAAGTTGTCCCCACAACACCATCCATGACACTTCACACAATCTAGTATACCGGCAGATTACAAGTAGCGATTAGCCATTGTAGCATAAAGTGGACGTAAATCAAACCAATCAAACAGGTAGCGATTATTGTAGTGGCCAGGACACCTGTTGGCCATACTCAATCTTTTATCCAGGCTGGGAACTTTTAGCAAGTAGGATTCAACCAATCCTAGTATCACTAAACTGCCTCACCTGACACTCACATCTAACACCCAACAGACATTTAATAAAAACACTGAAAATTAACTGACGAGCAGATTTGTCACTATAGAAACAGTGGTTAAGTTGAATACTGAGACGAATAAGGTAATATCCAATTAAAATCAGGAGTTATTAAGGACTACATGATATTCTGATTTCTAGGTTGTGGCTGGTAGACAGCATTCCTCTGGAGGCGGTGGATCTGGTTCCTCTGGTGGATCAAGACGTGCTTTACGCACTGGTAGCGGATCTGATCCAACCAGTGGGTCAGGATCTGGTCAGCCTAATGTAGGAGGAGCATCTAATCCAACTGGTGGAATTACATTCCCTAGTGGAGGACTGTCTGGATTCCCTGGTGGAGCAGCATCTGGACTCTCTGGTGTAGGGATACCTGATTTCCCAGTTGGATCAGCATCTGGTTTATCTGGTGGAGGGCTGCCTGGTTTCCCAGTTGGAGCAGCATCTGGTTTATCTGGTGGAGGGTTATCTGGGCTCCCCAGTGGTGGGCAATCCGGTTTCCCGGGCGGAGCAGCAACTGGTACAACTACCGGATGAGGATCTTCATTACCAGTGGAAACGGTGACTATTTAAGATAACTCTCAGGTGCTCGTGAACTTAACCATACCTGTTGCAGCGGCTAGGAGTTTCACTTGACGTTCCTAACACCGACTGTTTTTATGATTGCCAATTTTTGGTTATACTTACCTCTTTTGTGGGTACTACTAATACTACTAGAACGAATACTTTAGTTACTCAACGAGGGAGATCTGAAGTAACAGCTGCTTAGAGAGAGAGAGAGATGGCCGAAGAGGATGTGGTGCACCTCTTGAGGCGATGTCATAGATGGCTGACTGGCAGCTGGGCCGGTGTGATGAGCTGTACCTATAGCTGGTATTAATAGGTGTTGCCTGAATGAAGGACTAGGCCGAACTGGTCTGGTTCTGTTTGGCCGAGGCTAGGCTTAATCCCCGCAGGCTGGGAACTGCCTAGATATCTCGGCGATAAGTTCTTTTGGGCATTATCCAATGGCGTCTCACTTAGTCTCTATCTCTCTCTCCCGTTCGGGTAGGTCTGTCTTCTGGTGGCAGCTACCCGCACTAATTTGCACTCTATTAATACATTAATCTAACTAGTGTTTGGGGACTCAGGTTGGCCGTGTGTGAGTTAAGGCGTTGGTCTTAATCTCGCCTGGTAGACCGTAGAGTGGCGGGTTCGATTCCCGCCCTGGGCAGTCGAAATTTATTTAGTGACGGACGCATTAAATAAACTCCTTAGTCCCAGCCTGGCTAGAAAAGGGTGGTAACCTGTAGATAACCCGTCCCGATTAGCCATAGTAGCATAAAGTGGGCATAAAAACAACCAATCTAACTAGTGTTATACATTGTATTATGTTGCCAGTCCTTAACCTGCCATAAATGTCCTATTAGCAGATTTCCCTTAAGGGAAATCAGCTATTGAGGTCGTACTCATGACGGAATTTTCGAAATTTTTCTTCAAATGTCCACGTCGATCCCTAACCAGGAGATGACGAAAAATGAGGTTCCGTTCAAATATTTCTATATATATATATATATAGATATATATAAATAATATATATATATATATATTTGTCTGTTAACGCTCTAGCGGTCGCTATTTTTTTTATCGTTACCAAAACTCGGAATTTAATCGTTTTATGTAAAAAGGAAGATCAAGTTCGTTATTGGGCTGAAATGGGAACAGTGGGAGGGGGGGGTTTTAGAGGGGGATTTTCGAAAAATTCGAAATATCTCCGTTACCATTACGTTCGGATCCAAAAAAATTCTATAGTAGAACCAATCTTATTGCAAATTAAATGTTACTATAAATATTGTTCTATACATTTATTCTGTATCTTTAATATTAACCGAGATATTTGCATTTGTATTGTAAGTGTGGTCGGCTATGTTCGGGAGTTTCCGCCGAGCGCTAGTATGGCAGGTTCACTAACTATTCGTCCTCGTGAGAATAGGTTACTACTACTGTTATTATTAGGCAGATTTCTCTATTGTAAAACTTCACGTGGGAAATCTGCTTAGTTTACGCAGCCCCTGCGTGACGGACTTTATTGTTTTCTAATGAATGATCCTTACTGATGTAGCGGCGAGGTACTCGCGAATGAATAACCTTGACGGCTAGTCATAATTTCCATATGTTCGCGAGTATCTCGCTGCTATACGTTGCTATAGGTAAGTCCCTATAACTTAGTGATGTTAGACTTAGTGAGTCTTCTATCGGCATTCGCGTTGTGAACCGTGTTTAGGTTAGTGCGTGTTTATAAACTGGGAAATATCGGAGCCTGAAGTGTGGCCGTGAATGGACCTATTTGTTAATAACTTTTTCATATTTTAATTTACTGTTTTAATATATGTGATATAGTTAAATTGGCCTTGACTTCTTTCTTTACCGTCTCGGCTTCGCCCTACACATTGGTGATCACCGACGTGATTTCTACACTTTACACGTGGAGTACGCCATTTTAAATTATGCACTTCAGTGACTTATTTGACTTACTCACAATGGAAAGGTGATGAGATTCGGGACTCCACGGCTCACAATCCCCAGCATAGTTGAAGTAACTTCTATGGCCACTATTACGTCTCAGATGCCAAATTTTTTTAAAGCTGAACCCAGAGATAGTTATTTCTTCAGTGCGAGACTGTTTTCGAGTTATACAATGTCCGTATCTCTTTAAAAAAATTTTCGTCCTGTGGTTTCGCAACTGGATAGGAGGTTATACGTGATGTAATTGACCTCGACCGTAAACCCCCCCTGATGAAAATCCATATGGACCCCTCAAGATAAGGGGATCATGAATAGCTTCGGGAGTCCGGGATGAGAATGTCAGATTTAGAAAACTCCTCGAAGATCAACGACTAGGAGACCGCCCGACCATCTTCACTTCCTGCGCGAACTCCAGCAACTCGGAGGTCTAACCGCGGTAACGCACCGACGAGCTGATTAAATCAATTTGGCTGAAGGGATTGCCCAACGCATGCAGATAGCAATTGGCCGCTACTGAGGCAGCAAGATTTAGCAAATCTCAGTCACATAGCGACCGCATTGCTGAGGTTGGTGATCCCTAGAGCCTGCGAGGTGGCAGCATTGAAACCTTCCAGTCCCTCTCACAGAGATCGGCTACTAGACGCCCTGGAGAAACTCACCGAGCGAATCACAGCCCTGGAGACCCGCCAACGGGATAGGACACCAACCACAGCACTACGCCGACATAGTAAAACTAGAGATAGGCAGTTATGCTTTTACCATGAACGATTTCGCGATAAAGCAAATAAGTGCCGACCACCATGCTCATTGGAAGCACAATTTCCAGTTCCCACTAAGCAGGAAAACTAAATTTAGCGACGGCTGAGGCGGAACCCGTCGCTAATAACTCCCATCACCGCCTTTTCATTTACGATCGGCAAACCCGCATCCGATATTTGGTGGACACAGGAGCTGCCGTATCGCTTTACCCTGTGACAAAAACACCGAAAACCCCAGCGAATTCTCTTTATATGCGGCGAACGGCACCCTCATCCCAACCTATGGTGAAAAACTTATACAATTGGACTTAGGCTTGCGGCGGAAAATAGTGTGGCGATTCATCCTCGCGGAGGTACGTGCAACCCATAATTGGAGCGGACTTGCTCTACCATGTTCGAGCTGATGGTGGACCTAGCTGGCTGCCAACTGCGTTCGACAGGATCACAGGGTTTGCACGGACCAAAAGGAAGCCGGCTAATGTTCGCAGCACCGACAATTATATTCTGTCCCGGAAGGCCTCAGTGGTACAAACCGAACTTTCTCCAGATGTATACCCTAAGCCTCACAGTCAACCGAACCACGTTTAGTAAGAAGCACCGACTCATTCGTGTCGTTCATCACATAGAGACCCGAGGCGCGCCGGTCACCGCGAAAATCGCGAAGGTTACCTCCGAAAGGTACGCGGTCGGGAAACGCGAATTCGAACAGATGATGGAGGAAGGCATTATCCGTCACGTCAAGTAGCCCTTGGCCAAGTGCGCTACATATCGTTACCTAAAAAAGAAACGGCGATAATCCGCCCTTGCGGCGATTATAGGCAACTGAAATGCCAAAAAAATTCCGATCATTATGCCGTACCAAAACATTGCTGATTTCAATGTCAACCTCCATGGGAGAAGCGGGTTTTCAGCAAATTAGATTCTCAGAAAGGACTATTTCCAAATCCCTATAGCGGGAGAAAGAGAAATACAGAAGACGGACTGGTTATGCACCCTCGATTTGGGTCTCTATGAGTACGTGAGGATGTGTTTCGGCCTACGAAACGCAGCTCAAACCTTCCAGAGATTTCTAGAATCCGTTCTCCGTGGTCTCGACTTCGCCTTTCCCTTCGTTGATGAGATCTGCATCGGATCAGCCGACGAGGTCACCTGCGCCTGAGGGATCACCTGCGCTTCTGCACTCTGTTCGTCCTGGATATCACGTTTCGGTGTTCCTGCGCGTATCACTACAGATCAAGGGCGACAGTTTGAGTCCGACTTGTTCCACCAGCTCTCCAAGACGTTGGGATTCCAGCGCTGTAGGACAATTGCATACCACCCCGCAAGCTAATGATGTGTTGAGAGCTGGCATCACACCCTGAAAACAGAGCTTCTCACAGCCCAGCTCAACAGCAACAAATTGGACCATCTATTCCTGTCCATGGTACTCCTGGGACTACGTGCAGCGTACCGCTACCAAGTCCGCGATTGACAGCATAACACCAGCGTCGCAGAGATGGTTTATGGACAACCCTGTGACTGCTCTGGAGAACTGTTAGATACGAACTAAGCAGCGAGCCAGCACCGAGTGAAAGAGTTTGTCCATCGCGACTTCGAGAGCAGTTGGGAGCTACTGAGACCAGCATTCAATAGCAAATCCTCTGCAAAAACTTTTGTCCTCGACGTCACCTTAAAGACATCCTCTCATGTTTTCCTGAGGGATGTTACAGTACAGGGAGCCCACTCACCCCGCCTTATACTGGGCCTTGTACAAGGTTTTTAAAGAGGGTGCTCCAGAACCTAATGACATGGGGCCAGTTGCCTCAGGACCCTGGACAGAGACAGACGATTGACAGGCTGTAAAACCAGATTTCCTGCTACAGGTAAGAGGATTCCAGTTCCAGCCAGCCTCTTCCCTCAGCCGCAACACCACCGCCAGCTTAGGACCTTCCAATGACTTCGCCAAGGAAGATGACCAGCCTCCACCATTCCAAGTGACCCAGCGAGGGCGTTTGGTTAAGCCTACGGTTCGCTTCCTTGACGCAGTCATTGAGGGGAGGTGATGTAGCGGCGAGGTACTCGCGAATGAATAACCCTGACAGCTAGTCATAATTTCCATATGTTCGTGAGTATCTCGCTGCTATACGTTGCTATAGAGAAGTCCCTATAACTTAGTGAGGTTAGGCTTAGTGAGTCTTCTATCGGCATTCGCGTTGTGAACCGTGTTTACAAACTGGGAAATACCGGAGTCTGAAGTGCGGCCGTGAATGGACCTATTTGTTAATAACTTTTTTATATTTTAGTTTACTGTTTTAATATATGTGATATAGTTAAATTGGCCTTGACTTCTTCTTTACGTCTCGCATCGCCCCTCCACACTACCTAGCTTGATTACCACTCGTACATTGCGAAGAATAAAGATTCGATTCATTTATGCAAGAACTCATTCCATCATTTTCAACATACGACACAAACGTTAATGTAACACGTTAGAATTGGTAGACAAATAATTTATAAAAGTTTCCTCCATAATTCTGCTGTAATACCATAGCAGTGTTATGTTGGCAGTATTTAGCTAAAACAGTGTTGCCAATTTTTGACAGTCTAAAAAAATGGTATACCGTGGATATTTAATTAAGGTTACTCCAAGTAATTCAACACTCCTGTCAGTGGTAGAAACTCGTAAAGCAGAGCAGATTAGTAACATACATTTTCTTCATAAATATACAAAACAATGCACACTTTTTGTGAGTTATTCTCGTGAGACATTAACAGAGCTTAAGCCCGACTGGAAATTTGAAGTCGGAATTGTAAAGCTCAGTAGTTATGGATGAAAAATATAGCAAAATGCCTTCACACGCAAATGTTAAATTGAGATGTTTGTTCCTTGAACTAATGATTAATGTTATTCAAGAATCCACATTAATGAATATTTTCTGTTTCAGGTCGCTGATAAGGAGAATCATTTAGAAGAACACTCTGTTGTTACGATCTTGATAAAATTAAGTGATCATTAACATTTATATATATTATTTTTAAAAAATCCTCAAACACATACTACTAACCCTCAAAATAGTTACAGATAATTGTCCTCAGGAGTGTAAAAGTGCTGATTTATCCTTCCCCTGGTAACACTATTTTGACACCTTAGAAAGGTAACATGGGGTGACGAGTCACCCCAAGGGATTATTTAATCAATAAAGGAGATTAATTTTAATACAATGATATATTTACATTTTGACAATTATATTAAATTATTATTAATACAATCGACAAATGAAAAATAACTACTTGAAGCAGTTGCTACACACTTGCTTGCGATGCTCGCCGCACGTAGGTTTTCCGCATTTCCTGCAGTCAGTTTTCACTTTTTTGTCATTTGTTCGTGTGCATAGATGTAATTTTCACGATAAATATATATTTCCAGGTTTGTATATTGAACATTTCTTTCAACTATAGTTGGGTCAATAAGTAAGTTTAGGGCATCAAGTTCAGATGTAATGTTTGAATAGGGTTTTACTCCAGGGATTTTTACAATATTACGGGCTTGTGTTCTGCTTGGTTTAGGTGGTTTCAATAACCATACATGACCATTTTAGCAGATTTCCCTTAAGGGAAATCAGCTATTGAGGTCGTACTCATGACGGAATTTTCGAAAAATTTCTTCAAATGTCCATCGATCCTACCCAGGAGGATGACGAAAATGAGGTCGTTCAAAACTATATATATCTATCTATCTATTCTATCTATCTATCTATCTATCTATCTATATATAATTTTATCTATATATATATATATAGTAAATATATTATATATATTTTTCTGTTAACACTCTAGCGGTCGCAATTTTTGTTTAATCGTCACCAAACTCGGTATTTAATCGTTTTATGTAAAAAGGAAGATCAAGTTCGTTAACGGCTGAAATCGGACCAGTGGGAGGGGGGATTTTCAAAAATTCGAAATATCTCCGTTATTATGCACCGGATCGAAAAATTGTATAGAACCAATCTTATTGGAAATTAAATTTACTATAAATATTGTTATCCGACGGTCATTTATTCTCATATCCTTGAATTTTTATCCTGAGATATTTGCATTTGTAATCTGCATGTTTCGGACTTTCTGACCGAGAGCTTGGTGGCCAATTTCCATAACTATTCGTCCCTCGTGAATAGGTTTAGAGGGTTAGGGTTAACTGTTTTTTTGAGGCTAGAAAACTTCTTTTCTGGGGGGGGGTTATTACGCCCTAAATAATGTTTTAGGTTTAGAGGTTTCTTACTACTACAGTTGTTATTAGGCAGATTTCTCTATTGTAAAACTTCACGTGGGAAATCTGCTTAGTTTACGCAGCCCCTGCGTGACGGACTTTTAACCTTTTACAGTGTCCGAAGACGATGACGTTTCTTTATCCTTTTCTGAAGAGTATTCTTCTATTATGTCATCAACATCACTTTCTTCCAGTAGGATATCTTCTTCACCACTTGAATCATCACCAGGATTTACACAGCTTTCATCCTCTAGACAAGCTTTCACAAATGCGGCAAAATGTGGGTCATTAACATTGCAGGAATCCATTTTATGCAAATAAATGTTAAAAAAATTCGGCAACCGAGAAAGGTAACAGGGGTTACTAGTCACCCCAAGCACGTGATAAATCAAGTAAACAGGCCCTGACACGGGGACCAACACTCTTAATCGAACAGTGTACTAATCGTCCGAAAGTGAGTTGATTAGCAAGTGACTAAGGTTTGCCCTACCACGTCAACCAACAAAACATAAAAAAATAAATCTACGTGGGGAGACATATCACCCCAGTTACCGTCGAAAGGTTAATGTAAACAGAATTGAGATCCTACATGAGTGGTAGGTTGGTTATACTGGTCTTGGTGATACTTCCTTTGTGCTACTTACACTATTAACTTTACGTCATGGTGAGCTATTTAATCCATTAGCACTCTTTACCATCTTGACTACTTTAATGTTCAAAGTCATAAAATTTATAATGCATAAACTGTTGCTCTTAATACTGGTGGATTTGAAGTGAGGAGGAACTAAACAGCTACCAGTTTATCAGACAAATTAACCAACTATCAGTTCTGATGCTCCCCTGCCGGCCTCATATTGCTCAATGTTTACATGATTATGCTTTTAGTAATGCAGTGTTATTCTCAGAAATGTGAATTGTTTAATTATCATAAATAAATTATTTAAAATAATGAAGGCAGTTGTAGTAAAATTGCTGGGGAAGTGTACCGTTATTTCTGCTACTTATTATTAAGACTGATCCCTTAATATATTATACTTCAGGGAACATACGAGGGTCATTTTTAAAGTAAGAGCCGATCGTGTCAGGTGACGTCGGCCGGTCTTCCATTGCGTCTGCCAGTGATAGTTGTATGCTTATTCTGCTAAGTTTGTTGTCATGTCGATCAGCAATCCCGCCGATTGTCAAGTGTGGGCTGTTATTCGGTTTTTGAACGCCAACAAAGTTCGTCCTTCTGAAATTCACCGGCAGCTTGCTGAAGTTTATGGTGAAAGTGCAATGAATGATGGTAATGTTAGAAAATGGTGTAGACTTTTCAACGAAGGTAGAACAATTGTGCAAATTTCTCTGAATAACGGAGCGTTCGGTGCAGCTTTAGTGAACAGTACGTTTTAGGTTCAGTGCAGTGCCGTGTTTTTGTGAAGATCAGTGCAGTACAGTGTTTTTGTGAAGATCAGTGCAGTGCAATGTCTTTGTGAAGATCAGTGCAGTGCAATGCTTTTGTGAAGATCAGTGAAGTGGAGTGTTTTGTGAAAATCAGTTCAGTGCCGTGTTTTGAGAAGATCAGTTCAGTGCCGTGTTTTGTGAAGATCAGTGCAGTTCCTTGTTTTTGTGAAGAACAGTGCAGTGCTGCGTTCTTGTGAAGATCAGTGCAGTTCCGTGTTTTGTGAAGATCAGTGATTCGTGTAATTTTGTGTTATTGTACTGTGCAATAAGTAGTGAAGTTATCAGTGCATATTGTGATTAGTAGTGCAGAATAATTTACCAAGTGTGGAAAAATGTGTAGTGCACCATCAAATAAATTATTATCAGAAATTCCCAGAGAGTTTGAGTTGAGAAATCAGGAAGTTTCAAGGTCGGTAATTTATCACATTGTTACTGACAAACTTCACTACAAAAAAAATGTGTGCAAGATGGGTACCAAAGTTGTTGACAGAAGAATACAAAACAAAGCGAATGGCGAATTCTTTGTCCTTTTTGGAGCATTGCCACAAGGATGGTGACAATTTTTTGAGTCACATTGTAACTGGAGATGAAACATGGATTGCATACTACACTCCAGAGACCAAATGGGGGGCTCACCAGGACATATTTGCATGTATCTCGTATAATAAAGGTCTCTTGAATAAAATGTTTGGTATTTAAGCTTCGATTAATGTGATTTATTATGTAGCAGAGTATTGCTTATGTAACATGAGTAGAAGTGGCGGTTTGCTGAGGGCTGAAAATATCTCGGTTAATATTCAAGATAGTTAATAAATGTATATAACAATAATTATAGTACATTTCATTTGCAATAAGATTGGTTCTATACAATTTTTCGATCCGACATATGGTAACGAAGATATTTCAAAAATCCTCCCCTCCCCTGGCCCGATTTCAGCAGTTAACGAACTTGATCTTTCTTTTACATAAAACGACTAAATATCCAGTTTGGTAACGATAAAACAATAATTACGACGGCTAGAGCGGTAACACACAAATATATAAATAAATAAATATATATATATATATATATATATATATATATATATATATACACACACATATACATTTTTGAACGGACCTCATTTTCGTCATCTACTGGGTAGGACATTTGAAGAAAAATTTCGAAAATCACGTCATGAGTACAACCTCAATAGCTGATTTCCCTTTAGGGAAATCTGCTAAAAAAGCAACTGGACACTTCCCACTGGAAAATACTGGATCATCCATCTTACAGCCCAGACTTTCATCTCTTTCCCAAACTTAAAGAATTTCTCGGAAAGCAATGATATGCTGAAAAAAACAGTAACGAACTGGTTTAATGGTCAGGCAGTGGAATTCTTCGATGAAGGTAATCAAAAGCTGGTGCCACTGCTTCATAAATCCTTGAATATTCAAGGCGACTATGTCGAAAAGTACAAAAATGTACATATTTTAGTTTTTGATCTTAATTGTTATTAAATAAAATTTCCTTAACTCCATTACAAAACGTCTCTTACTTAAATAATGCCCCTCATACTATGTACCATTATGAATATAGTTTACATTCCAGACACACATAAGGGTGTTTTAGTAATGGTTATTATGTATTATCTGTCATAATTAGGGGCTCAGGTTGGCTGTGCGAGTTAAGGCGTTGGTCTTAATTTCATGAGGTAGACCTAGAGTGGCGGGTTCGATTCCCGCCCGGGGCAGTAGACATTTATTTAGTGACAGACTCATTGAATAAACTCCTTAGGCCCACCCTGGCTAGAAAAGGGTGGTAACCTGTAGATAACCCATCACGATTAGCCATAGTAGCATAAAGTGGACAAAAATAATAATAAACAAAGCAATCAGCCACAGTTGGGCTTTAGACTGGTTTTGGGATACAGAATACAATCCATGGTTATGAATTGTAAGTAAATCCTTGCACAAGAAATACTTTTATTATTAAGACATAAGCAACACCTCAGCTAGTGGTTTGTGTATATATACATATGTATTCAAACACAGACTTGCCCCAATAAAATATTTTTGGGCTCAGGCTAGCCATGTGAATTAAAGCGTTGGCCTTAATCTTACATGGTAAATCTAGGGTGGCGAGTTCCGATTCCTGCTTGGGTAGTAACTATTTATTTAGTGATGAACTCATTAAATAAAATCCTGTCTCTCCCTGGCTAGAAAAAAGTGCTAACCTGTAGATAACCCCTCCCAATTAGCCACAGTAGCAAAAAGTGGACGTATTATAATAACGATATTTAAGTATTTTTCTAATAACTAATTAAAAGTTCTTAGCGATTAAATCATATTCATCTATACTAACCAACATCATTATCATAGACTGCCACAGTAACTGCGTGAGCACAATGATTTAAGTAAATTTATTAATATTTATGTTAACTTTATCATTCAAGTTCCACTTAGCACTAACAAACAATCTACAGTCTGCTATTAATTCATTCAATAGCCCTTCATAATTGAGACCATTTTCTCACATCTTAACCCCTTGAAATGAACAATAATTTTATATCGATTCATCTTTAGAAAATATAAAAAACATGTTTTCCCAGTCATTTAATTTAAAATTAAAAAATTCCACACTGGAATAAGTTTTAAAAAACACGGGCAACTGGGATAGCATTATTCATTATCTGAGAATAAAGGAAGGGGCGAGAAGAAAGGAAGTGGGTTATTGCCAACAAGAATGGGTTTAAAGGATATTTAATTAGATAAATCTAACACCAGATTACAAGTACAATCAACTTTAAACACTAAATAATAAAATGGAAGGTTTGTTAAGATACATCTCCAAGAAAATCCTGATATATTTGTCAATAATGAAAATAACAAATCATATACACTAACTACTTACATAATACTTAACGATATTGTCAAAGTTGACAAATGTAAATCAATAAAATATAGTTGTTCGTAATCTCTTAAAACTAATTATGAGGCAAGGAATAAAAAAAACCCAAAAGAAAAAACATCAACACAATAAAAAAAATATGGAATGGATATGATAAGATGGAAAATGTATTTGTGATTAATGTATACATAGAGATATATAATTAAGAAATATAAGAATACACAGATTAAAAGGTACTACAAACCAACTGCAAATCAGTCAACGCTTATATATCCATCTTTATTTTATAATACAATTACTTTACTCAATTCCACAAATCAATAAACCACAAGAATTATCTTTAATTAAGAACTTTATAATAATGAAGCAAAATGTTTAAGATTTAAACATAATGTGCAGACTACTCGATAGCATATCTCATATATAAGTTGAGAGTATCCATCTGGTTAGGGATGAGAGGGTGGCCCGGTGGGAGGATGGTGAAGCCCAGGAACATGAACGTTCTCACTAATTGCTCTGAAACACAATCAAAAAAGCACAAAGTTAAGTCATTTTATTCAACTAATGTAATTCAAATTCACATTCTTCTCTCTCTCCCCTCCGCCTCTAATTCTTTTTTTTGTTGTTGTCAGGAGATAATTCTTATGGAACAAAAAATTAAGAAAGTTGCGTGGAACATTACTGAATTAAAGAAAACTTAACCGTATTAACATTCATAATGCCTGAGATAATACAGCAATATTTCATTTCATATTGTTTTTCTTGGCAAACATTCACATAATAGAAGTTGTTTTTTTTTGCATATTTAGACTAACTTTTGTTTTATACTTTTTTGTCAAATAACGAAGTATAAATGAGGTATACCCTAAAAACTATAGCGGGAGTCAACAATTTTATTGGGCACAAACTGAAATGAACTAAACTGAACTCTGTAAGTGAATTATCGTCAACTCACCCATGAAAATAATTTATATTAACATCTATAGGGGTGAACAGGTGGAGGGGGGTTCTAAGCTACGACATGAAAAATCACCATAATTCGTTCCGCATTAAAGTGCACATAAAAAAAAGGTGTTTATTTTGTTATCTAAAGTAACTTCTGTTATAAAAATGTTCGCTGTGAAACAATTTTATTGCCCCTTCCATCTGAAGCAGGGACCAGGATGAGGCAGGGAGAGCCAGGATGACACACTGACAAGATATGGGCCCCCACTCTCAGGATGAGGCAGGGAGAGCCAGGATGAACACACTGACAAGATATGGGCCCCCACTCTCAGGATGAGCCAAGCTAAACACACTAATAGGAAATTGCCTCTTCCAGCACAGGATGAGGCAGGGATCCAGGATGATGCAGGGAGAGCCAGAATGAACACACTGACAAGATATGGGCCCTCCCACTCCCAGGATGAGCCAAGCTAAACACACTAATAGGAAATTTCCCCTTCCACCTGTGGCAGGGATCCAGGATGATGCAGGGAGAGCCAGGATGAACACACTGACAAGATATGGGCCCTCCCACTCCCAGGATGAGCCAGGGTTAACACACTAATAGGAAATTGCCCCTTCCACCTGTGGCAGGGACCAGGATGATGCAGGGAGAGCCAGGGTGAACACACTGACAAGATATGGGCCCCCACTCACAGGATGAGCCAAGCTAAACACGCTAATAGGAAATTGCCCCTTCCACCTGTGGCAGGGATCCAGGATGATGCAGGGAGAGCCAGGGTGAACACACTGACAAGATATGGGCCCCCACTCTCAGGATGAGCCAAGCTAAACGCACTAATAGGATATAGGGCCTTCCACTCCAGGATAAGGCAGGGAGAGACAGGATGAACATACTGACAAGAAATTAGCCCTTCCCCCCAGGATGAGGCAGGGGGGGGCAGGCTAAACAACTAACAGGATATTGCCCCTCCCACCCCAGGATGTAGAAGGTGGTTATTTACTTCATACATTCTGATTGCCATTTAGCTGGGATTTGGCTTTGTGATCTTCTTATAAAGTTGTAACATCTAGGATTTTCGGATTATTGCCTTGCTAATAAATAAGTTATAACTAGGATGCTTTATAAGGAATGGTATTAAAAAAGAAAGAGAGGACCACTACTTACGCCTGTCACTCCTGTCTTTCTTCAAGCATACAATGATGTCTGTGCAATGGAGCTCTTCTTCAGCATATTCCAGCAAAGTGACAAATCTAAATTTGAACAAACGAAAAGAAAAAATATTAAAAAACAATTACTTACTAATTCAAGATGAATAAGTTCAGCTCACAATTGTTCATAATTTATGAATTACTCTCATTTTAAAGTGAACTGATTTAATGTTAATTTTTTTAAATAAAGAGGGTAATCTCAAAACTTTGAAATACCTCCTTTATTATAAGTCGGATCAACATATTTTATAGAACCAATTTTATTGTACATTTAATTACCTATGCCTACTGTCATATACATATTTTCTCTATCGTCAATATTAACAGAGATATTTGGATTTTTTAGTTTTCAGTCTTTAGTAAACCCGAACTCCTACTCATGTCATAATAACAATAACCTGTTATATCTCGAACCTCGTTATTTTAAGTTTAAATAACAAATATTGTTTTCATTTTTAATCATTTTATGTAAAAAGAAAGATAAAGTTCGTTAATAGCTGAAATCAGACCAGTGGTAGGGAGGTTTAGAGATGTGAAATTTCGAAATTCATCCGTTACTATATGTCGGATCGAAAAATTGTATAGAACCAATCTTATTGCAAATTAAATGTACTATAACTATTGTTATATACATTTATTCTATAACTTGAATATTAACTCAGATATTTAAATTTATCAGTTTTCAGCAAACCCCCACTCCTACTCATATCATATTAATAATAAACTCAATAGCATGGAGCACCATTTCATTCCATGGTTCAGCTCTTAGAGGTTGGTAGAACTGTTTGTTTACAATTGATGCTTTCCGTTGGTAGGTTATTAAAATTGACTGAAAGATTTATCATTACCATATGTATTTATTCACCTAATATTCACAGTGGTGTTGTGTGTACCAGTATGTAGATTTATCTATTGTAAAACTTCTCGTGGGAAGCTGCTTATTTTACGCAGCCAGACTTTTTCTTTGGGATAGCTGTTTCCATATGAAACATCTCTTCGCTATAAAGTGCATCAGAGCCAATTCCCTTCGATTTCAGACCATTTCCCTATTTTCCACATACAAGCTATAATTACAGTTGTTGAGTCTTTTAAATAAATTCATTTGTATTTGGTGTGTGTTTTTGTTTAGTAGAGATCCAACACCATAAATCACTTTGTGTACGTCTCCGGTGATAAAACTGTTCTTTATGAGCGTTTCAAGACAAACTGAGTAAAAACAAATTGAAATTGGAGTTATTAAAAAATTATGTTGATTAGGTCAATATGGACGATATTGGATATCATTTAAAATCTCTCTGAAATCATATATCTGTTTTATAATTTTAGTCATCCATACAGATATTAAATCATAATGGTTTATATCTCATTTTAAGACACAACAGAGTAATTATAAAAAAAAAAAGACCATCACGCAGGGGCTGCGTAAACTAAGCTGATTTCCCGCAAGATGGTTTACAATAGATAAATAAACATACAGGTAACACTACCTTGAATGTTAAGGAAATAAATACCAACGGTAACAAGAAATCTTTCAGTTAATTTACAATACAAGTTAATAATCTCTACAACGGAAAGCGTTTGAATTGTAAAAAAACAGGCCAGCCAACCTCGTAGTGCTGAATAGATAGATAGATCGGAAATACAAACAATTAACAAAATATATTTGAATATAACATATTAATTTTATTAAAAACTATTTAAATCGAATAACAACAAGTATATTGCCAGTATTAAAAAATGTACAATAATTATTAATTATTGGCCAAATATAAAGGCAGTTAAAAATATTAAGCCAGTAGTAAGAAGTGTAAATAAATAGAAATGTATTTATAGATTTAGTTAAGAAATAATTGTACAGAAAATTAGTAAATTTAATACCCTTAGGTTATGGCAAGAGCGGTATTTACAATATATTAGTTGATATGATTTAAGACATAAGAGTAAAACAGGGACTTGTAAACAGCATTATACTACTACTAGATAAGTTACCCGGTTTCGTCCGGGAATTCATCTGTGGTAGAATGATGGTGTTTTTTTGGCAAGTCTTTACTTTACTCTACACAATATATTGAAATTTCCCTGTCCCAGTGTTTAGGGTTTATGGCTATGGATTTGTTAATAATAAAATTATTTGTTATGTAAGGCTTCACTGTCCAAATATTTTTATATTGCATTGAGTTTTTTTTATAACGTAATGGACCATGTATTTCATAATCATAGAAAGTATTCTGTCTTCCAAACCATGTATGAATAAAAATTCCTTTCCCTTGATGTGGTACAAAGCCCAATGGTGATAGCTGTTCTAGGTATGTCATAACCGCTATTAAAAATACTCAAGTCTCGATTGTAAATTCTATATTCATAAAGGTACATAGTGTGTACATAAAGAATATCATATATTAACTACTAGAAATAACGGACTTGTAAACAGCTTTATACTACTATAAGGGGCATAATAACATAGTTGTTGATCGCCCAAATCATATTAATCCTAATGCTAGAATAATGAACTATAAAGCTGTGCTCTCACCCTTCCTTGGAGCCGTCTGGTAGTAGAGCTGTTGGAACTTGAATGTATAGCTTCTTCTCGAAGAGAAGAGTCTCCCAGACTGCTTCTGTCTGCTCCGTTAATCTAAGTACGAATGTGATCCTTATACTCCCCCCACGTGCGACTGCCTCTCCTAATCCTATTTCCTGCTCAAACATTCAAATATCTCAATTAGCAAATCTTATTTAAAAAACTAGACACAATTAAAATAAATATAAACTGGAGCTAAGCATGCCCTGCCCGGCTAATAGTGAGGAGACAGAGCACTGCCTTACCAATCTCCCTCTGAGGGCAGCCATAGCCTTACTTCTACCCCAATCCCCCACCCTACATTCTTCAATATACGTATTTTCATAGGGTCACAATGCTTCTTTATACTACGCAACTATAAATATGTTTCCTGTTTATATAATTTTTAATTGTCTTACCAATGAGCATTGTTCCTTATTAATGGACCATGTCTTTGTTCCAAAAGTACAATTCAGAAATTTTGTTTGAAGTATTATTAGAAATAACTGCCTATAATATGAAAGCCCATACTATTTCACTATACTCCACTCCACTCTATTTTTTTTAGGTTTCTCTTAAGGAATAAACCGACAAATATTTATATCATACTAGCTCAGATACCCGGCTTCGCTCGGGAATTCATTTGAGGCTGAATGTTGATGGTATTTTTTTGGCAAGGCTTTATTTTGCACAATATTTTGACATTTACCCGTCTTATAACCCCCACTCCTGCCTGTCCCTAGAAATAGTATGGCTTTTTATAAGGAAGGTGTTAGTGCTAATACACATACTGAGTGTTTTATTTAGTTCGGTTGAGTCTTTTGTGCCAAATAAAATTTTTCACATCCGCTATAATTTTTAGCGTATATCTCGTTTATAATTCGGTATACGAAAAAAGTGTATATAACAAAAGTTACTCTAAATAGCAAAATAAACAACTTTTGTTATGTTCATATTTGCCGATAGACCAATAGGAAACGAAATATCGCTATTTTTAATTTCTGGCTTCCCTTAAAACCCCCACTCCTGCCCGTCCCTAGAAATGTTGGTATGGCTTCTTATAATGAAAGCGTTAGTGCTAATACACATACCGAGTTTCATTTATTTCGGTTGGGTCTTTTGTCCCAAATAATATTGTTGACTCCCGCTATAGTCATAAGCGTATAACTCATTTAAACTTCGGAATACGATGAAAGTGTTTATGACAAACGTTACTCTAAATAACAAAATAAACAACTTTTGTTATGTGCATATTTGCGAAAAAACCAATAGAAAACGAAATATCACGACTTTTAATTTCAGGCCTCCCTTATAACCCCCACTCCTGTTCGTCTCAGAGAAAATTAATATAGCCTATCTCTCAAGTTGGACCAGACTGCTCACGGTGTGCCAATTTAATTTAAAATCGGTTAAATAGTTTAGGAGTCCATCGCGGACAAACATCGTGACAGGAGATTTATATATATTAAGATTTATATATATATATATATATATATATATATATATATATATATACTAGCTCAGATACCCGGCTTCGCTCGGGAATTCATTTGAGGCTGAATGTTGATGGTATTTTTTTGGCAAGGCTTTATTTTGCACAATATTTTGACATTTACCCGTCCCAGTGTTTAGGGTTAATACCCGTCGTTTCTGTGGATTTGTTAATAATAAAATTAATTTTTGATGTAAAACTTCACTGTCCTCCATATTGTCATATTTCCCGCTTCCTGTGCATTATGCATAGATTTGAATTATTAAGGACTAAATATTAACACACATTTGAATTAATTTTTCCAGGTGAGGTACCTGGTAGTTCATATTGAAAAGAATTCTTGAGCAAATTTCTCTAAATAACAAAATAAACAACTTTTGTTATGTGCATATTTGCCGAAACTACAATAGGAAACGAAATATCACTATTATTAATTTCAGGCCTCCCTTATAACCCCCACTCCTGCCTGTCCCTAGAAATAGTATGGCTTTTTATAAGGAAGGCGTTAGTGCTAATACACATACTGAGTGTTTTATTTAGTTCGGTTGAGTCTTTTGTGCCAAATAAAATTTTTCACTTCCGCTATAATTTTTAGCGTATATCTCGTTTATAATTCGGTATACGAAAAAAGTGTATATAACAAAAGTTACTCTAAATAGCAAAATAAACAACTTTTGTTATGTTCATATTTGCCGATAAACCAATAGGAAACGAAATATCGCTATTTTTAATTTCTGGCTTCCCTTAAAACCCCCACTCCTGCCCGTCCCGAGAAATGTTGGTATGGCTTCTTATAATGAATGCGTTAGTGCTAAAACACATACCGAGTTTTATTTATTTCGGTTGGGTCTTTTGTCCCAAATAACATTGTTGACTCCCGCTATAGTCATTAGCGTATAACTCATTTAAACTTTGGAATACGATGAAAGTGTTTATGACAAAAGTTACTCTAAATAACAAAATAAAGAACTTTTGTTATGTGCATATTTGCGAAAAAACCAATAGAAAACGAAATATCATGACTTTTAATTTCAGGCCTCCCTTATAACCCCACTCCTGTTCGTCTCAGAGAAAATTAATATAGCCTATCTCTCAAGTTGGACCAGACTGCTTACGGTGTGCCAATTTAATTTAAAATCAGTTAAGTAGTTTAGGAGTCCATCGCGGACAAACATCGTGACAGGAGATTTATATATATTAAGATATATATATATATATATATATATATATATATATATATATGCCTGTTAATACTCTGGCAGGTTTAATCAAAACCCGATATTTAAACATCTTAGGTAAAACTAAAGATCAAATTTGTTAGTGACTCCTGAAAGGGGGGGGGGAGAGTTAAGAGGGAATTTTGAAAATCCAAAATAACAATTGGGCAGAGGAGACAGGTAGAACATCAGCCAGTAATCCCCGGGTAGGCCGACCTCCTTAACGAGCAAGGACTACTACAGTGGCCACTTCTTATAATATAGTCCTAATAACTTATTCTCCAATTTTTTTAAAACTATTCTGTTATTATTAATAGACATTTATAGACTCCCTAACACCATTTTTAGAGAAATATAATTTCTCTGGTAGCCTTCGAAATGTGCCCTGTAAAGGGTTAAGAAGTGTTTACTAGCATATGTTTATAATCTTTTCTCTTGTATGCACACACAATAATTTCAATTTGAATATCATAATATTTAAAGGATCAAACAAATGCTCTATTTTCATCTAATTAGAAGGAGATTGTATCTGAAGAATATTTTGAAAATTACACGAGAAGGAGAATGGCTGATTAGCTTCTGGGGAATGGACTAAGCATACAAAGGGATATTTGTTCTCGGCAACTAATTGCAGCTGCTAATAAAATGTGCTACTTACCTGTGGTTTATTGTGTGGAGGCGGTTGACCGATTTGTAGCGGGGGGACATCAGGAGCACCACAGAGGCCATGTGCCCAGCTGCACCTTGTAGTGCGAGCTGGAATCGGCCTCCTCCTCTATATCAGCACTGTAACACACAACAAAAAATAATAATTAATATAACTAGTTAATTAGAAATAATTTAAATAGTTATATATTTATATATCGAGAAAACCTTATATAGTACATTTTAAAAGTTCAAAAATATAAGAGAAAAGAAAATCAGCTTTTTTCATTTCAGGCCTTCCTTATAAAGACATTCCTGTTCTTTCCTAAAAATGTTCATATAGCTTATAATCAAGGAAGTTCTAATACTAACCCACATACAGAGTTGCGTTAAGACATTTGTACCCAATAAAATTGTTGACTCCCTCTATAGTTTTTAGTGTGTATCTCATTTATACTTTGTAAAAATTTATATAACAAATGTTGCTTTAAATATCAAAATAAACAATGTTTGTTATATGCACAAATCAAAAAACCAATAGAAAACAAAATAGAGCTATTTTTCATTTCAGGCCTCCTTTATACCCCCCACTCGTGTCCGTACCTAAAATTTTAATGTATCTTATAATCAGAGAGGTGTTTATACTAAATTACAAACAGAGTATCGTTCAATTTGGTTCAGTCTTTTATGCCCTTTAAAATTGTTCACATATATACATAAATATAGATCATCCATATTATTTCCCTTAACTCTAGCAATAGCACCCATTTTGTTACATGTCCTAATTATTGTTGACGTAATATTTAGTTCACAATGCACCTAAGGGCCCCAAAATATATTAAACTGTAACTAATATATATATATATATATATATATATATATATATAAATATATATATATATAATTTTCTGTAATCTTATAATGTAAGTGTTCATATTAATTAGAATTAAATAATTAGCTCATAATGAACGATATTGGATACTCAGGAAATTGGATAACACTTATAATCTCTCCAAAGAGATATATTTGTTTAATAATCTTAGTTATCCATTCAGATATTAAATCATAATGGTTTATAGTTATCCATTCAGATATTAAACCATAATGGTTTATAGTTATCCATTCAGATATTAAATCATAATGGTTTATAGTTATCCATTCAGATATTAAACCATAATGGTTTATAGTTATCCATTCAGATATTAAATCATAATGGTTTATAGTTATCCATTCAGATATTAAACCATAATGGTTTATAGTTATCCATTCAGATATTAAATCATAATGGTTTATAGTTATCCATTCAGATATTAAATCATAATGGTTTATAGTTATCCATTCAGATATTAAACCATAATGGTTTATAGCTGTCCATTCAGATATTAAACCATAATGGTTTCTAGTTATCCATTCAGATATTAAACCACAATGGTTTATAGTTATCCATTCAGATATTAAACCACAATGGTTTATAGTTGAGGAGGTAACATTCAAACCGTGCTTTGTCCATTTGTTTCATGCAAAGTGTGCTTGGTCCAATTTATTATACTTATTACGCTAAACTATTTTAACAATGTATCTCATTGATAAAACATTTATTTAAACCATATAGGAGTATTTTTCATTACAAAAAACAAATATAATTCAATTTCATGGTTTCCTAAAAAGTACATTCATCCGGACAAAGCACGGTTTGAATGTTACCTCCTCAGTTATCCATTCAGATATTAAACCATAATGGTTTATAGTTATCCATTCAGATATTAAACCATAATGGTTTATAGTTATCCATTCAGATATTAAACCATAATGGTTTATAGTTATCCATTCAGATATTAAACCATAATGGTTTATAGTTATCCATTCAGATATTAAACCATAATGGTTTATAGTTATCCATTCAGATATTAAACCATAATGGTTTATAATGGTTTATAGTTATCAATTCAGATATTAAACCATAATGGTTTATAGTTATCCATTCAGACATTAAACCATAATGGTTTATAGTTATCCATTCAGATATTAAACCATAATGGTTTATATCTCATTTTAACACAACAGAGTCATTTTTAACCCTTTAATTGTGCAAAGCCACTATAGTGAATAGAGACACTTGAAAGACAGAGAAAGATGATAGTATGTGTATTGCTAGTTGAGTTAGGAGTGCTGGATTAGGTACTATTTTCCAGCATTTCATCTATTATCCTAAATATATCAGCTCCTTCTTTCTCAGCTACCCCCACACTTCCCCCAGCCCGAGTTGCCAGTCACCAACCAATTAAATTAGTCGAAAGTCTGAAAATATCTACCTAATCAATGATCATTGTGTTTTCATCACGATTTGCCTGAAATGTGTGTAAACCACCCGAGAAGCCCATATGAGCCTCCACAGACAAAGCAATTAAAACATGTTTAAAACTGATTTTCAAAAAATATATGTTGGTGAAATAATTGTTTCTTCAAAAAAGAGAAGTATTTATTTCATTTAACTCTCTTCATAACATTTACATGCTCTACATAAAGTAAAGTCATTGAGAATATATTAGAAAACCTAATTACAAGTAATAAGTAACTCAAAATATTATAAGACTAATAGCCAAAAAGAAATGATTTCAATAAGGAATCAGAGCAGCCTGATCGTAAAGCACAGCACTAAAAGATTAATGGTAAATGGTGTACATAAGTGATATGCATGTGTGTGTGAGTGCGCAAATACATGCTAAATTTAAATAATTATGCAGCGTTATGTGAGCTGAAACATTGGCTTTAATGCTGTTTGCCAAACCTAGAGATGTAGGCTCCATTCCCATGGTGGCAAGAGGTATTTGTTTAATCACTAACTTAGTATTAACTAAGTAGATTTCCCATGTATTTGCATTTATCTCAAAATTTAAAAGTTCAATGAGGACAATATTTTGAATTTAGGCTTCAAATAAAGTGCTTCATGACATAACAGCTTATTGTTAATATGACATAAGTAGGAGTGGGGGTTTACTGAAGGCCAAAAACTAAAACAGCAAATATCTCGGCTAATATTCAATATGGTGAAAAAAAAAAAAAGAAAAAAAAACGTACATAAAAACATTTATAGAACATTAAATTTGCAATACGATTGGTTCTATACAATTTTTATATCTGATGCATAATAACGGAAATATTAATAATTTTTAAATTCCCTCTCTAAGCCCTCCCCTCTCCCCATGGTTGGATTTTAGCCGTTAACGAACTTGAGCTTCATTTTTACACAAAACATTTCAATATTGAGTTTCGTAATGATCAAAAAAAAATTGTGTGATATATAATTTTGAACAGATCTCATTTTTGTCATCTCTTATGTAGGATCGATGGACATTTGAAGAAATATTTCGAAAATCCCATCAAGAGTACAACCTCAATAGCTGATTTCCCCCAAGGTAAATCTGCTAATAGTATTCCTGAATCGACCCAGCATAGTCAGAATAGCGTAAGTGAAAATGGAATTATTAATATTAATAATAGTCTGAAATGTACTGTATTTAGTGGGAGAGTGAAGAAGGAAGGGTGGAGTGATTGCTCTCCTTCGAGATGAATCAATCTCTTGACGATAATTGATATAGCCTTCATGGAATTAGTTATGATTCCATAATTCAATCGAGCTCTCCATTATAAGGGCCATATCCAACGCTCTCTCATTTATATTAATTAATAAATACATACTTTTTTTTTTATAAATTTGTTTTAAATAATATTTGTTAAGTGTAGAAAAATCTCGATGCATAAAATGGTTACTTTGAAAAGATCAAAACTTATTTTTTCTATTTATGGAAAATCTGATCAAAAAACTTCCAGTGCCTCGACTATACCCCCACTACCTGATTTATAATCATCTCAAATATCCTATTCTAAATGTAGTTTTTCTTTTTTTATTTTTCCCAATTTTAATTATATAATAAGATAAGACCAAAATTATTCCTTCATATAAAGAAGAGAATTCATGAAATAATCTAATGTTTTATTCTAACATCTGTTTTAATCTCAAGAGTGTGTGTTAAATGTTTTTCATTATTAAAATTATCAAAGAATGACAATATCAAAGTAAACACAAGAGTTGTAAAGAGGTTTGATAAGAATTGCACAATATAGCAACCCTTTTGGCTAAAGTAACAATATGTTTGTGATTTTATCTTCATTTAAATTAATTTTGTTTTTGTCTTTTAATTATATGTAGCTTTTGTTCTGAGTAACATTGCCACAGCTGCTTTGAACATTACCAAGCTCCAATAAATAAAAATATAGCAATAATAACTTAAGCTCTGCTTAACTAATATAAAATCAATCGAGATGAAAAGTCAAAATATGATTGGAAAATGAACATGAAGAAGAAAATTATAGCCTTTCATTTGTATTTGCCATTAATGGGAGAAAACCATCTCACATCATTCTCTCGGATAGTTTTAAACAATAAATGATTTAAAGCTTCTTCTAAATCCATTTGGTATTTGCCCTGTCAGAGGCAGAGCACTCCCACCCTCCCCCCTTTCTACCAGCTATATATTCCATCGGGCAGGAACTCTGTAAACTGAGTCTAAGGGCAAGTTGCGAAGGTAATGGAAATGTAGCTATGTCTTTAGAGTTTAGGTATGTCATCTAAATAAAGCTACTTGCAGCAGCGAGAGCTTTACATGTTTAGCCACGGTTATATATTACCCAAATTTTCTTTAATCTGATTGAATGTTGAAATTGTTTATATATATATATACTTATTTACTTTGCAGTTTTTGAGAATAATTCACTTTCTTGCCAAATAGATAGTTCAAATATTTTTTTACTCTTTCTTTTCTTTCTAAATGATATAAAATACAAAATAAATTTGTTTCTAACCGAATGGGCAGTATTTTTATTTTTTGCTGATACAGTTAATAATCTCTACAACGGAAAGCGGCTGAGTTGTAAACAAACAGGCCAGCCAACCTTGCAGTGCTGAATAGATAGATAGACCGGAAAGACAAACAATTAACAAAATATATCTGAATATAACATATTAATTTTATTGAAAACAATTTACTAAAGCTAGTGCTGTAATTTGCAATGAATCAGAAGCAGTTTTATCTCAATCACTCAAATTTTAGTAATCCAAGAATAAAAAAAAGGGGAGAGGTGTCAACAGAACGTATTTGCATATATCCCAGAAAATAAAAGTTAATGATAACAATATTTGGTATTTAGCCTTGTATTGAAGTGGTTTATGATATAACAGCTTATTATTAATATGACACTAGTAGGAGTGGGGTTTACTGAAAGTGTAAAACTAAAAAATCCAAATATTTTGGTTAATACTCATTATATGGAAAATATATATAGAACAATATTTATAGTAGATTTAATTTGCTATAAGATTGTTTCTATACAATTTTTCGATCCAATGTATAGTAACAGAAATATTTTTAAATTCCGTCTCTAAACCCTCCCCCACTGGTCCGATTTCAGTGGTTAATGAACTTGATCTTTCTTCTTATATAAAGCGACTAAATATCGAGTTTGGTAATGATTAAACAATAATTGTGACTGCTAGAGCGGTAACAGGCAAATATATAGATAGATAGATAGATACAGTTTTGAATGGACCTCATTTTCGCCATCTACTAGGTAGGATCTATGTACATTTGAAGAAAAATTTCAAAAATCATGAGTATGACCTCAATAGCTGATTTCCCTTAAGGGATATCTGCTAAAAAGATGATATACAACTGTTTTTATTCAGCACATAATAAAAGCGATACTTAGGATTTGTGATTTACAACTCTAAAAAAACCTCTTCCTCCTCCTCCTCCCATTTCAGCACTTAACCAACTTCAGCATTAGTTTTACATCTAACTTTTCAATTTCCTGTTAATATGACATGTATGTTGATGAACTTGGATATCATATTATGTAAATTTCGAGTTGTGTTTAGATAAGCTTTTAATTGTAGAAGAAATAGAGAATAGAATGTGAAATGAAAACATGAGCAAGGCATTTCAGTAAGAGGGAAATGTGCTTGATTAAGCAAAGAAGTCCATTACAAAGTGGGCTACGAGTGACCAGCGAAACAAATATAATAACTTGCAACTAATACAATTTTACTTGCAAATATTTTAAAGCACTGAAATAACAAATATTTCAATTAAGATATAAATGGAAAGGATTGTTACTTAGGGCGATAGTAGGGCGGAGCTGATGAAGTGGGAAGAGTAAGAACTCCGATGAAAAAGAAAGTCATCATGAAGTTTCCATCAAAAGAAAGCTTTCAATACTGAGCTTAGCTCTAAATGCCCCGCCAGCAACATTGGCAAAGCAGACCACGACCCAGAGCCAAATAATATCTAATTATAAAATGGCTGAGCAGTTTTCAAAACAAACCCTCTATTTATGTCTCCCTTTTCAATTATCAATTAGACCACTAACTAAGGTAAAATTGAGGATAAAAAAGTCCGACACACGGGGGCTGGGCAAACTAAGCAGATTTCCCATGTCGTGGTATAACACACTATTGGTCTCATCTTACCACAAATTTTCTATTTCAATGAAAAGCCCAATGAAAAAGGGGCAGAGGAGCTGAAGCCTGAAAACAAAAAAGTACGAATAGCTTGACTAATACTTGAGATACGAAACCCACAAAACAATTGTTGAATGTCAATAGTTTAACATGATTGGTTAAATAAAATTTTACAATCCCACTCAAAATAAAAGGAATTTCTTATCCCCCCTCTCTAATACTAAGGATAGAGAATAAATGCATATGACAATATTTATAGCACATTTTATTTGCACTAAAATTGGTTCTATAGAATTTTTTTATCCAACTTATAATAACGGAGATATTTTGAAATTCACTCCCTCTAAAACCCTCTCCCACTGGTCTGATTTCAGCCATTAACAAACTCGACTTTTAGTTTTGTATGAAACACTTATATATTGAGTTTGGTTACAATTAAATGAGAATTGCGACTAGAGCAGTAATAGACAGATATATGTGCGTGTATATATATACTTTTGAATGAACCTCATTTTTGTTTTCTCCCAGTTAGGATCGATGGACATTTGAAGAAATGTTTTTGAAAATCGAATCATAAGCACGTCCGCAATAGCTGAATTCCCCATAAGGGAAATCTGCAAAAAGCACTTCAATCCAGAAGACCAACATAGAGAGTGACTGAAATGTGATAGTAGAGTTAAATAACTCGTACAATGATTATTTTATTTAAAGATTAACAAAAAGCTATTGAGTACGTTCACTTAAAATTGGTGTTTAGACTGTAAGAGTAAAATAGGAATAAATTGGAAATTGAGAAGGTTAGTTTGGATGCTTAAGGGTGTGTGTGGGGGGAGAGAGAGAGAGAGAGAGAGAGAGAGAGAGAGAGAGAGAGAGAGAGGCGAGAGAGAGAGAGAGAGAGAGAGAGGAGGGCGAGAGAGAGAGAGAGAGAGAGAGGGGGCGGGGGCGAGAGAGAGATAGAGAGAGGGGCGACAGAGTGTGAGGGGCCGAGAGAGAGAGAGAGGCGTGAGAGAGAGTGAGAGAGGGGCGAGAGAGAGAGAGTGAGAGAGGGGGCGAGAGAGAAAGAGGGAGAGAGAGAGATGCGAGAGAGAGAGGGGGAGAGAGAGAGGGGGGGGCGCGAGAGAGAGAGGGGCGAGAGGGGTGGGGAGAGAGAGAGAGAGAGAGAGAGAGAGAGAGAGAGAGTGGGGGGGGACTCTGACGGGGGGGGGGGGAGGGAGAAGGGGTTTAGAGGGGAGGAATTTCGAAAACTCAAAATATCTCTGTTACTATACGTCGAATCGAAAAATTGTATGGATCCAATCTTATTGCAAATTAAATTTCCTGTAAATGTTGTTATATAAATATGTTCTCTATCTTGAATATTAAGAGAGATATTTAAAGTTTTTAGTTTTCAACCTTCAATAACCCCCACTCCTATTCATGCCATATTAACAATAGGCTATTATATCATGAAATACTTTATTCTAAGCTTAAATACAAAGTATTGGTCTCATTGAACTTTTACTGTTTCAGATAAATGTGAATATGTAGCACACATGGCAAATCTGCTTAGTTAACTGAGCCCATGCGTGATGGACCTTTTTTTTTTTTTTTTTTTAATAATATATACTTAATCAATTAATAAAATCTGAATCTTAATAAACAGATAACAATAATATAATATTTGCCAGTTATTTAAATTTTATATAGAGTTTAAAAATGGGTCAAACAATAATGAATTTTATTTCACTAAAAGCGTTTATTAGACTAATCATAATTGTTTTAGTAGTCGTTATCTAATGAAGTGGAGTGATGGTTTAATTTTGATGGGCTGAAAGACAATAGTTATGATGAGGGAACAATGCTATTTTCGGATCTTATCTAAACACTCTTGATAAGCAAATAGATTGTGTAAGGAAGATAGTTAATAACAACATGCTCAACGACATTATTATCTGACTTTAAAAGAACGGATGGGAACTAATTACTTTACAAATATTCTAAATTAAGAGTAAGCCAACAACAAAACATTAATATATAAAAATACAGGCTTTACTCTGCCTAAATGGAGAAATAGTAATTGAGCATGTTAACAGGATTGGTTATTTGGTTTGAAATCCGGTTCATATAATAATTGATAAATAACTTTTTTCAATGGCGAATCTAGAGTTATAATTCTAATTTGGAACTCTATGAATGCACTACAAAACCTTGAAGGATAAATAACTTGGAGCACCAATTGAAGTGAAATATATAAATATGAAAAGTCCTTCACGTAGGGGCTGTGTAAAATAAGTGAATAAATACAAACGGGAAGTGCCTCAAATGTAATAACAAACAGGTCTGCCCAACGTCTCACCGGAAAGAAAAACAATTGCTGAAATCTATCAGAATATAACAAACATATAAATTCTGTTGAAAACTATTTACTACATCAAGTGCTGTAATTAATAATGAATCAGAATAATTTTTATCTCAATCAATCGAATTTTAGTAGCCCAAGAACTTAAAATGGGGACGGGAGGACACCAGAACATATTTGCATGTGTCTCGTATAATAAAGGTCTCTTGAAAACAATATTTGGTATTTAAGCTTCAAATAAAGTGGTTTATTATTTAACAGAGTATTATTTATGTAACATGAGTAGAAGTAGGGGGAATGAACGCTGAAAAATGCAAATATCTCGGTTAATATTCAAGATAGAGAATAAATGTGTATAACAATATTTATAGTACATTTATTTTGCAATAAGATTGGTTCTATATACTGTTTCGATTCGACTATAGTAACGGAAATATTTTGAAATATCAAAATTCTCCCTCTCTAAACCCCTCCTCCCCACGGCCCGATTTCAGCCACTAACGAACTTGATCTTTCTTTTTACATAAAATGATTAAATATAGAGTTTGGAAACGATCAAGCAAAAATTGCGACTGCTACAGCGTTAACTGACAAATACATATATATATATATATATATATATATATATATATATATATATATATATATATATATATAATTTTGAACAGACCTAATTTTCGTTGAAGAAAATTTTCGAAAATTGCTTCATGAGTATAACCACAATAGTTGATTTACCTTAAGGGAAATCTGCTAAAACTGAAAAGAATAAAGAGTAATAGAGTGAACTACTATATCTCTTGTCCAGTGTCTCTAACGTCACCCCCCCCCTGCTCTGACGTCATCATATATTTTACATTTAAAAAAATATATATTACAAGTACAAAAACCAATCATATCAAATCTAATAAAAGGTTATATGATGTATTATATATTATTACAAACAACTAGAGTTTACTCATCGCTTACAAAGGGAGTGCACGGCCTCCCCCCCACTAATTTGAACGAAAATATTTTAGTGTGTAGTACCTAATGAAAAACAAATTCTGATAAAGCGAGAGAACAGACTTCTCATACGTTCATCTAAAAAAAAATGTTGAAGTTTGCCTGAAAGTGTTGATGTGTTGCTAAAGCACCTACTTCAAAGGGTTCCCAGTGGTTAGTGACATTTTTTTTTGTAACCACATGATCTCGAGATCGAATCTCGTTTGGACCATTTTTTTCCCTTTTTTTTTTTTTTTTTTTTTTTTTTTTTTTTTTACTTTTTGTTTCAAGGTTGTGTATTTAATATTAATAAATAAATAAATAGTTTTTTTTAATTAATTATTGTTTAATTTTTAACGTGTTCTCTATATTTAAAGAAATTATATATTTAAATTTGAATGCTTTCTGTCAAAAATATAATAGGCATAAGGAAATATTTATTATTATACTAGCAATTTTAGAGATGCTTCATAAAATTTTTAACTTTTTTGTAATAATTAGCATTGGCTCCAGTTATTCGAGGTTTCCCCAAGAGATTTATTGGAAGATTATTTAGAGCCTAGCAGAATTTGGTATTGACTAAGGAGTTAATTTAGTACCAGTGCATGAATAAAAGTTTTGGATGTTTTGAGACGAATTAGGATTGATGTTATTTCTCACTCTATCCTACCAATCCATCTGTGTACACAGCTCACCTACCGCACAATCATTTAAAATAAATTAAAGGAAATTTACAGATTTAAAAGGCATATGTATGAATGAAGACTGTTTAAAAAATTTGAAAATTACAATGGCTAATAAATAAAATATTGTCGTGGAGTTGTGATATTAGACTGAAGGTGTTATCATACTGAGCATGTTGGCCGATGTTTTGCTAGACATACTTCCGGCTTCCTCGACCCTATCTCTCGGCCTAATTCTAATAATTTGAAGGTTTATATTTCCAAAATAGCAACAATTTACATTCTTTGTAATTAATTCAATATCGAAAAAACATTATAATAAAATCATGGAAGAACAGATAAAAATGGAGCGGAGGAGTTCAATGCTAAGGGGATTAGAGCCAAACGGATAAGATTGGATTTAACAAGTTGGAATGTCCTATAAATAGGGCTGCAATGAAAATCAGTAAATAGAACGGCCTTATAAGCAAAGGCTACAACCATAAAACTCTGTAATAAACAAATATCAACCATTAGAAAAGTATTTAATTCATAATTAACTTTAAACTGTATCTGTTTCAAATAGTTGAAGTCTCTCAATTCTTAACAACATATATGTACAAATAATGGTTTTGATAAATTATGATCAGAATAGTCATCAGAAATGGCAATAAAAATTCATCTCACAATAAAAAAAAATTGACATGTAAGATTAGCATTTAATAATGACGTAAACATAGATTAAAAATAGAAGTGTATATCGGGAATAACTTGAAAAGGTTTGTTTTCTATTTACATGAGTGAGGTGCCAAAACATTTGGGAGGAATTTATCCCACAGCCAAAAGTCTCACAATGAACCCAGGGCATTCTAGGGCATGCAATCAACATTCCCAAATACTTTACAAAACCTAGATACGTTATTTCAAATATTCCAATTGCATAATAACCATATATATATATATATATATATATATATATACATACATTTTTTTTTGTATCAAATCCCTGCCAGTCGGTTTGTAACTTACTTAAAAGTCTGTCACGCAGGGGCTGCGTAAGATAAGCAGATTTCCCTCGTGAAGGTTAATAATAGAAAAACCTAAATACTGCTAACATAACACCACCGTGAATATTACGTGAACAAATACAAACAATAATAGGAAATCTTTCCCCTCCTAGCGAGAAATGTCTTAAATATAAACAAACAGGACAGTTTTTATCTCAATCAATCAAATTTTAGTAGTACACGAATTTAAGACCGGGGGGGGGGGGGGAAGGGGGTTACAAGTACACATATGCATCTATCTCGTATAATCAAGGTCTCTGGAAAACAATATTTGATATTTGGTTTTTAAGCTTCGAATAATGTGGTTTATTATATAACAGAGTATTGTTTATGTAACACGAGTAGAAGTGGGGGTTTACTGATGGCTGAAAAATGCAAATATCTCGGTTAATATTCAAGATAGAGAATAAATGTATATAACAATATTTATAGTACATTTATTTTGCAATAAGATTGGTTCTATATACTGTTTCGATCCGACTTGTAGTAGGGGAGATTTTTTTGAATTTTCAAATTCTTCCCCCCTCTAAACCCCCTCCTCCCCTGGTCCGATTTTAGCCATTAAGAACTTGATATTTCTTTTTGCATAAAATGATGTAAATATCGAGTTTGGTAACGATCAAACAAAAATTGCAAAAACACACACACACACACACACACACACACACACACAGTTTTTAAACGGACCTCATTTTCATCATCTGCTAGGTAACATCGACGGACATGTGCAGAAAACTTTTGAAAATTGCGTCATGAGCCTTAAGGGAAATATGCTAAAAATTGCTGAAAGGATTTCAGTAGAATTGTATATTTATAAATCAAATGATCTCAATATACAACATATGGTGTATCGAGTGAAAAATGAAAAAGACATCCCTCCGAGAGCCTCCTATATAAACGAAGCCTCTCCTACTTTAGAGTTGATGTGCTCCTGAAAAAATGTTATTTAAAAGATTGTGAAAGATTAAGTGTTAATAGAGTGGATTGAAGAATGTGGTGTTTCATAAATGGAACCATTCCCTATTGCTCGTTTCAGAATGATAGACTTTATAAAATGAACAATAAACTCTACAGTCCATCTTCATTTCAAACATTTAAGATAAACAGTTCATATTATTATTTATTTATTTAAATGAGTTCCGCAATGCCGGTGATTTACTCATTATTCAATTGTGCACAAAAAGGGGAATAGCAAACAAAATAAAAAAGAAAGAAAAGGAGTGAACTATGGCATACGGTGGTTTTTGACACAGTTGGCATACCAGGGTCTTATATGAAACAAACAATATTGTATATGGAAACATCAGGGTGATGAAAATAATATAAATGAAAATGTAAGTATTGAAGGGAGAAAGGAAAAGAAAGAAAAAATAAAATAAGGAAAAGAGAAAACCAAAATAATGAATAAATAAAAAAATAAAAGGAAGAAAAATAAAATAAGGAAAAGAGAAAACCAAAATAATGAATACATTAAAAAAAAAAAAAAGGAATGAAAGAAAAATAAAATAAGGAAAAGAGAAAACCAAAAAAATGAATAAATAAAAAAATAAAAGGAAGAAAAATAAAATAAGGAAAAGAGAAAACCAAAAAAATGAATAAATAAAAAAATAAAAGGAAGAAAAATAAAATAAGGAAAAGAGAAAACCAAAATAATGAATACATAAAAGAAAAGGAATGAAAGAAAAATAAAATAAGGAAAAGAGAGAACCAAAAAAATGAATAAATAAAAAAATATAAGAAAGAAAAATAAAATAAGGAAAAGAGAAAATCAAAATAATGAATAAATAAAAAAAAGAAAGAAAGAAAAATAAAATAAGGAAAAGAGAAAACCAAAAAAAAAAGAATAAAAAAAAAAAGAAAGAAAAATAAAATAAGGAAAAGATAAAACAAAAAAAAAATGAATATATAAAAAAAAGAAAAATAAAATAAGGAAAAGAGAAACAAAAAAAATGAATAAATAAAAAAAAAGAAAAATAAAATTAGGAAAAGATAAAACAACAAAAAGAATAAATAAAAAAAAAGGGGAAACCAAAAAAAAAGAGAATAAATAAATTATAGAGTATAGAGGCTGCTAATGTAGGAAATAAATGAAGAATAGTGTGTAAAAATTGTAGATTATAGTGTGTTATATATGTTAATGTCTTTTAGATGTTTAATGATTGAGTCTATGTAATTACTGTTATCGCTCAAAAAGTTCCTGTAAGTCATGTCGAATATCTAAATTTCCAAATAAAACAATCAGTTTTAATTGTTATTAGTAGAGACACAATTTAATATACAATAATAATACTGGTTCATTTAACTAATGACCACAGCGACATTGTATTATGAATTATTTATCCTAGAACTAAAATAATTCCATTTGAAAATTAAGAAATGCATTATAATGACACAACTAGAACGAATTTAACATTTCAATTGTCAACTAGAAACAAGAGGCTAAATACCTAAAATAAGTGGATCTCGTCCAACTAATTTTCTACGAATAAAAAACTCCTCAAAAGTCCTCTACGATCATGAATATACCATCAGACCCCCAAAATGTCGAATAACTTTCTTTTGCAATTTCCGGAAGAGAAATTTCATTAAAAAAAAACAAACAACAAAATCTGAGTAAATAACTTAAATCGAATACTCAGTATCTGTTTAAAAACCCAAAACATGGCCCGATGTAATAGAAATATATTGTGAGAAAGGGGGCAAAAAACTAAAGCCTTAGACGAGAACATTATTAATGGTATAAAAATCCCAAATGGAGCAACACAAATAAAAACTGGATAAGAAAAGAATTGACGCATTAAAAGGATATGCATTAGGCAATAACAATATTAACATATGCTAATTACTTCAGGATTGAGTATAAGGTCATGATGCAAGATTTCTTAAAGGTGATTTAGCAGTGAATGTAACGAACACTATGTTATAAATTAAACCCAATTAAATATTAAACATTAAATAATAAAATGGTAAAAACTATTTCTTTTGTACTATTTTATGTAAGACTAAAAATAGTACAAAAAAAAAATCAAAAGTTGAAAATATTTATAGAAATTAATCAGTCTTTTTATTGACAATTAAAAAAAAAATATTCATTGAGAACAATAATAAAGAGAATACACTTAATTTCTAAATAGTTTGAAGGGGCCGAGAAGAAAGAGTAAGTCCAAACAATACATATGTACCAAACCATATTGTTTGTGAAATAAAACATGAATTTGTTTGACCAAAACAGCATAACACATAATCATAAAGATACAGGAATATGCTTCAAATCCCAACCACAAACAAAAATATTTCGAGAAAAGCATATCATTTTCAGGATAAAACTCTTTAATGCTCTGCACCAATTTATCAAATCTATTAAAAAATACACTTGGTATGAAAATTAACTAAAACACTATATGAATGACTGATGTTTTTATATACAAGATGAATATTTTCAAAAATGTTCAATTATTAAATAGAACTATTAAATATTTGTCATAAATATCAGTCTAAAATAATTTGCGATGAGATACATTGACTCTATAAGACGAGACAAGTTTATCATCATTTATAAAGCTTGTTATCCTTTAATAAATTTACCAACAAATAAAATAATGTATGTTTTAGAGTTGTAAAATAATTGTACAAATTTAGAATTTTATTAAGATTGTTAATGAAACTAATTAATTGTATACAACTATTTAAATTGATGAATTTTATACTATGTATTATTAGAATTTGACATGATTTTTTTAAGGAAAGTATTTTATAAGTATAAATGTTAATTCCAATAATATGTAATTAATTTAATATTAGAAAATTGTTTAAAGAAAAACAAATGATGTATCATATATGTAAAAATACTACAAAAAAGAAATTAAAACCAAAAGTTGAAAAGATTTATAGAAATTAAAAGGTTTTCCATTGACAATGCAAAAAAAAAAATGATTCATTCAAAACGATAATAAAGAGCATACACTTAATTTCTAAATAGTTTCAAGGGAACAGAAAAGAAAGAGTACGCCGAAACAAAATGTCTTATGAGAATACATTTCTCGCATTCTTAAGAGAGAAATTAAAAAAACTAGATAACATATCATACCAGTCAGATATACTACTACTTGTACTCATATTATTCAAATATATAAGCATTATGTAGAGTTGGAAGAAGTTTACTTCTGGTGAAGTAGGCACAAAAGGAATGGGTTAGTAACTGGCCCGAAGAGAAAAGGCTGGCCCAATTTAAAGTATGGAAAATTCCCAGCTATTGAGATATAACATATTGCCATTAGCAACCTTGGACTTTGAGATAGCAGCCAGCAATATACAACATATCTTTATGATCTCTGATAACATCGCAATTCCTCAACAGGTAAATATTTCTAAATTGTTAAAACAAAGCCTCCATACAATATACATAATTAACCTAAAGCCTTTGATTTCCTATTAAATAATAATTGTAACAAAAAAAAGGTAAATATTTTATGATCCCAATTTAAGATGGACGGTAGCGAAGTTTGGCGAAGAAAATCAATACAAAAGTATAGTCTAAGGACCAATGAGATTAACTACTTTGAAGGGGGGGAAAGCACATAATGTGATAACGGGAAAAAGAAGCAAAAAGGCCGACTTAGAGCTGAGAAAGGAGAGAATGGCCTCATTACCATTAGCAAAATGGTGGCCGAGTTATTTCAACAGAAACTCTAATATTTAATACTTACGAAGATGAAATAAGCCCTGGCATCGTATCGAGAAACTTTTTACTCTCCACCTGATTAATTGAAGATAAACTGTAACAAATACTCATACTTTATCGATAAAAAATAATTACTACAAAAATTAAACTTGAGTTTCGAATGAAACGATAAACTTTTCATGCCACCGTGGTGTTATTAGAAGCTGGCTGAAAGGGACTCATGACGTCAGCCGCGCAGGGCAGCCAACATCAAATACATTCAAATAGAAATTGACTGTATTTTTAAAGAAAAAATTACGAAAATGAAATTTGATTCAGTAACATTATGTCATTAACACAAACATTAAACATTTCTTTGAAATTCATTTAATTTTCAATAAACTGGATATAAAAAGAAGAAGGGGGGGGGGGGTAAATTCATATCTAATGGCCACTAAAACAAAATGGCTAATGACCCTCGATTTTTCTAAAGAATCAATTTAATGGAGCTGAAAAATAAGTCCCTAAATGCAGGAGCTGAACAAGTATTTAGAAGGAACAATTCATGATGTCTAAAGCTATACAGGTGTATATATGACTAAATGAACTACCACCTCTACACTACTTACTTATCATAGCTCCTAATGGCAGGGCACACTACCAATGATTGGTTCTATAGAATGTTTTGATTTGACTCATAATAATGGAGATGTTTTGAATCATTAAGAATCCCCCCTCAAGCCCCCCCCCCCTCTGTCTGGTCCGATATTAACGAGCTTGATTTTATTTTTTACGTAAAACTTTTAAATATCACGGTTTTAGCAGATTCCCCTTCAGGGAAATCAGCTATTGAGGTCGAACTCATGACGCGATTTTCAAATTTCTTCAAATGTCCATCGATCCTTTTCAGAAGATGACGAAAATGAGGTCCGTTCAAAATTATATATATATATATATTTGTCTGTTAACGTTCTAGCGGTCGCAATTTTTGTTTGATCGTTACCAAACTAGGATATTTTTTAAAACGTTTTATGCAAAATAAAGACAGAATCATGTCGTTTAAAGGCTGAAATCGGACCAGTGGGAGGAGGGGGGGATTTTCGAAAATTCGAAATATATCTCTTGTTATTTCATACGTCGTGATTAAAAATAATTGTATAGACCCAATCTTATTGCAACATTAAAATTGTACTATAAAATATTGTTCTATACATTTAACTCTCCTTATCTTGGAAACTAGTAACCGAAATATTTGCATTTTTATTAAGTGTAACAGAGGAATGAGTTTCCCCCAAAAGCTAGTTCGGCTTTTCACTTCAGAAACTTCACGTGGGAAATTTGCTTAGTTTACGCAGCCCCTGCGTGACGGACTTTTGGTACATTTTTTTTTTTTTTTGTATAGCGAAATATAAATGAGATATACCCTAAAAATTATAGCGGGAGTCAACAATTTTAAAGGGCACAAAAGCCTAAACCGAATCCCCCCCCAAGGAAACTCCATACTAGGTTTGGTATTAACTCCTCCATGATTATAATCCTGTATTAACATTTTACTAATGATTAGTAGTGGGGGTTGCTAATGGGAAGGCATTGAAAATGGAAAAATTGCCCATATTTTGATTTCCTTATTGTTTTAATCGGGCAAATATGTCACATTAACCGAAGGTTGTTCATTTTGTTATGAAGAGTAAACTTTGTTATATATACTTTTATCGGTTCACCGGAGTTATAGATTAAGATAATAACGCCTTATAACTATAGTGGGACGTCCCAACGATTTTATTGGATACAAACAGTAGAGCCGAATTTAACAATACTCGGTATGTGAAATCACATCAACTTCTCCATGATTATAAGCTGGTTTAGCATTTCTAGGGACGGACAGGAGAGGGGGTTATTATAAGGGAGGTCTGAAATGAAAAATTGCAATATTCTGTTTCCTATTGCGTTTTCAACAAAGATGCACATAGAAAGTTATTTATTGTGTTATTTAAAGTAACTTTTGTCATATACCAACAAATTGTAAATGAGATATACTCTAAAAACAATAGCTGGTGTCAACAATTTTATTGGGCACTAATGACTGAGCCTAACTAAACAAAAGTCCGTCACGCAGGGGTTGCGTAAACTAAGCAGATTTCCCACGTGAAGTTTTACTCTCATCCGTTATCCGCCCCGATTTCATAAAAATGCAAATATCTCGGTTAATATTCAAGATAGAGAATAAATCTGTATAACAATATTTATAGTAAATTTTAATTTGCAATAAGGATTGGTTTTCTATAGAATTTTTTCTATATCCGACGTTATTATTGTAAACCGAAAATATTTCGAATTTTAAGATAAATCCCTCCCCTCCTAAAACTCCCCCCTCCCACTGGTCCGATTTCAGGGGTTGTCCCCAAAACCAAAACGGCCAAAACTTCAGGTGATCGATAGAGGATCGAAAAACTAAGACAAAAAAGTCCTCTGGCATATGCCTCGTTTTGCTTCGTTTTCGAGGAAAATCACAAAAAACTAAAATATAGTTTGTGCCAAAAAACTAGTTAAGGCCAATTGGAAGAGCGGATTTTATTTCCTTGAATTGAATTTTAGCAATAAATGTTATTCCAATACAATTATTGTATTCTAATTCTTATACTAACAGAAAGGGTATAAATTGAAAAGAAAAATATTTTTTATTAAGAAAATTTAATAAATTATTTTTTATTCAAATATTCTTATTATAAAAAAAATTACCAATTTACAGTAGATTTAACATTATGAAACAATAACTGAAGTTTAAAAACATTAAAAAACCCTAGATTAAAAATTTAGAAAAATTAATAAAATAATTTAATATTCTTACTTGGAAAAACATAAATGGTTTTCAGTTTTTATTATGGGTGCTACCTTAGTGAGAAAAAACCTGGCAAATTTTTGAAGGTTTTTACCTTTCTCTAAAAATTTACATCGTTTAATTTCTAAAGCCGTCAACGTAATTGTTGTTTCGAAGTGCTGGCCTTCTCCCGTATGTGTCAGGACAACCATCGGAGTTGAAACCAGCTCACAGCCTTGTTTCCAAAGGGATATCTTGCCAAAAGTGCCCGTAAGTACATTCTCCAGGAATAGATGATAAACTTTCAGCTTTGAAGTCGAGCAGGTAAAAAAAATTACGTTAGGGGACCTATTATGCGATTTATAACAAAAGACCGACCCACCACGTTTACAGTAAACTCATGCTGGTAGATGAAAATTCTCTAAACAGCGCGGGGCATTTTAATGTTGCCCAAAGGTGGTAGTTTTCTTTGATTGTATATGCCCCGCACGGTGTAAAAGTCGACTTCGTCAGTCCAGAATTACTTTCGAACTTAAGTTTACATCGTTTGCAATTGTTCCTTTAGTTACCAATTACAAAAAATTAATCGGCGGGGATAATCACGGGATTATTTAAATTTTGTACCTTTTGTACACTGGTAAGCATGCCTGCGGTCAGCCCTTAAGGTGCGTCTCAAATGGTTGTCTTTGGTTATGCTTAGAACTGAAGCAGCTCTCCGGACGCTTTGTTTGCCAGGGTTTGGTATTGAAGTGCCTCACAGTAATCCTCTCACTCCGCCTTCAGGTCGGGCTTCCATCGGAGCCTGCCATACGGTTTCTCGACTGATTACATGAGACGGACCCAGGTCTCTCGAAGCCCTTCTGAAAGTGCTGGGTAAAAACACCTCTGTGTGGGGTTTCTCGGTTCAGGAAACCCGTCTGCGATTATTCTGCCGTAATCTGCCTGGACGTAGCATTGGCCAGCGCAGATATCCGTAGGACGTATAGACTATGTCCGCGTATTCAGCGTTGGTAAATCTAGCCTTATTAGTTGACCTTCACTGAAACAATGTCTAGAACACCACTTAATGTTGAGAATGCGAGGCTGGATTGAACCCCACAAAAGGATTAAAATGATAGGTAAAACATTTTTTATTCATTTCTTTTTAAGTTTAAACACTCCATACCTAGACCGTTTTATTGAATGATAAGGAAAGCCTGAGGAGAATTTAATTCATGTTTTCTAAATTTACTTCCTAGTAAATTAAAAAATTAAGCTTACTCAAAAAGTCAATAGTTTTTTGTTTAATTTAAACACATTTTTTAAAAAAAAAAAATACACTTTTTGCACAACTATGTTTTCAGATTTTTGTGAATTCTCCCCACAAACGAAGCGGGAAAACGGATGGCATTTGCCAGAGGACATTTTTTCCTTATTTTTTGCGATCCTCTATCGATCCCTGAAGTTTGGCCGTTTGGTTTGGGGAAACCCTGTATATATACAGTTTTGAACGGACCTCATTTTCGTCATCTACTAGGTAGGATCGATGGACATTTGAAGAAAAAATTTAAAAATTCCGTCATGAGTACAACCTCAATAGCTGATTTCCCTTAAGGGAATTCTGCTAAAACTCGGCATATGAATTAGTATTAACTTTCCCATGATTATAAGCTATATCAAAATTTCTAGGGACAACCATGAGTGGGGATTTGTAAGGGAGACATTATATGAAAAATCACAGTATTTCGTTTTCTTTTGGTTTTTCGGCAAACACACATATCAGAAGGTGTTTATTTTGTTATTTAGAGTAAATTTTGTTATATTCACTTTTGTAGTACAACAAAGTATAAACGAGATATATGCTAAACACTATAGTGGGAGTCAACAGTTTTATTAGTTCTCATTAAATTGTTTTTGATATAGGCATATTATGACAAATTATTTTTTTTTTTAGACTTATATGATAGTTTAAGTATGATTCGGATTAGGGAAATTATAAATCTCCGCTCTCTCCCCTCCTCAATTATTATAATTAGAAAATAACTTTGTTATTTATTTTCAATAGAAATTTAGACAATACAGCATTTCGATTATTTAATTTTTATAATGTATTTTTTAAACATACTGAAGCTGAATTTTCACAATTTGTGACATTGGAAGTCATAGGGAATTCGACTCTTTAATTCTGGTATATATTAGGTACCTTATTTCCTTCGATATTTTGATGTTATTGAAGTAACTATGCAATATCTATAAATATTAAAGGTTACTTTGTAATGTCATTATGACAAAATACAATATGCATCTAAACTCAATATGATTTTTAAAGATTTATTCACACTCTCTTAATACTTAATTTTTAAAATATATTATTCAAACAAAGTCATGCTGAATTTGGGCAACTTGCGATAGCGAAAGTTGTAGGGAATCAAAATCCTTAATTCTGTTATATATTTTCTTATTTCCTCTTATATTTTGACGTTATTGAAACATCTATGTACTATGTACAACTATTAAGTGTTACTTGATAATGTCATTACCACAAAGAACATTAAGTGTTTAAACTCAATATAGATTGTTCAAAATATTATTTAGGTTGCAGATATCTCTTCCCCTCAACTCGCTTTTTGAATACAAATTAAATTATTTTTATGCAACAACGATTATTTATTTCCACCAGATATATAAATTGTTAGACTATTCAAAGTGTTTAATGTTTTGAATAAATAATTTAACTAAAACTATGATGAAAACCCTCAAGTGGGAGCAAAAGTTGCAGAGAGTCTAACTCAGTTAATAGTCTTAACTTATTTCCTGTGAAATTTTGACATTATTGGCATTGCTTTCAACTCACATTTAATATTATGTATATAACGTAATAAACATAACTATGCTTAAATAATGTGTCCTCAGACAGTTTTTTGACAGAAAATATGTACATTATAGATGATATTTAATAAAAATAAATGTTATCCATGATTTTGATTTGAATTATTCATGGTGTATCAAACAGTAGAGAGGGATTGATTTGAGTTCCTACATTTCCATTTATTCTTGAAAACAATAACTTCTATTTTATAAGTATCCTACAGTTACGTGGCCCTTATGGAAAAACAATACACTCAGACGGGAAGTGTAATTGTACACATTGAAGCCTTGCTATAAAAATACCATTATTATTCAGTCAACAATGATTATCTGAGAAACGTTGGGTACCTTAGTTAGTTCACTACAAAACTAGACTGTGAGCTGTCCCGAAAGGATGAGGAAATAAGAAGACATGATTTATACAAATAATTATAATTTAAATTAAAAAAAAAGTTCACAGTAAAATATTTCTAGCGGAGTCAGATAAATATTTACAAATAATATAAACATAATAGAATATAAGCTTGTTGATTGAGAGTTATGAATATTTATGTATTCTCCAGGGACCTCCGCAGCGGCAGGATCGTAGCCAGCGTTGGTCCCACGCCCGGATAGCTGCACTACGAGGAGGCGTCGACATCTGGCTTGCTTGAGTTTTACCTCCGCACCTGAATATCCACTCACAATTAGATACATTCAAACTACAAGGTCATTGTAAAATAGATTTTACTTTAAAATATTGTTTAAATAAAAATTCAATACTAGCAGTGCCTGTGCACACTAAGCAGATTTCCCATGCAAAGCATTACAATAGATAAATCTACATACTGCTAACATTTAACACCACCGTAAATATTAATTTATTAAATACATACGGTAATGAGAAATCTTTTAGTCAAATTTAATAACCTCCCAGCAGAAAGCATCTGAATTGTAAACAAAAACGTCTGCCAACCGTAGACAGATGAGCTGAACAGACAGATAGAAATATTCTTCACCGGAAAGAAAAACAATTACTGATATATATCTGAATATAGCATATTAATTTTATTAAAAACTATTTACTATATCCAGCTCAGTAATTTATAATGAATCAGAATAAATTTTATCTCAATCACTAACATTTTAGTAGTCAACGAACTCTTTACAGACGAGGGGGGGGGGATCAACAGTATATATTTGCACGTATCTCGTATAATAAAAGTCTCTTGAAAACAATATTTGAAATTTAATCTTCGAATAAAGTGGTTTATTATACAACAGAGCATTGTCTATGTGACATGAGTAGAAGCAGGGGTTTGCTGAAGAAAATGCAAATATCTTGGTTAATACTCAAGATAGAAAATAAATGTACATAACAATATTTACAGTAAATTCAATTTGCAATAAGATTGGTTCTATACAATTTTTTGATCGGACGTATAGTAAGGGAGATATTTCAAATTTTCAAAAATCCCCTCCCACTGGTCCAATTTCAGCCATTAATGAACTTGATCTTTCTTTTTATATAAAACGATTACATATTGAGTTGGTTAACAATCAAACAAAAATTGTGACCACTAGAGCGCTAACAGCATATATATATATATAATTTTGGATGGACCTCATTACGTCAACTCCTAGGTAGGATCGATGGGCATTTGAAGAAATTTTTCGAAAATCGTGTCATGAGTACGACCTCAATAGCTCATTTCCCTCAAGGGAAATATGCTAAAAGGAAATTTTGACTAGAGTGAGTTAGTAATTAGATGTACCTGGAGCACTGTTTGACAACTAGAGGCTGCTTCCCGAGATAGAGGTGTCGTATTGTGTCTAGGTTCTGGTCGGTTGCGAGAGTCCCTTCAATCTGGGGGCTGTCTGGCTCATACATGAGGCAATCCGGCTCCACTCCATACTCCAACTGCAAACAATATATCAAATCATTAGAATCACTTCATATTCCTCACTCTGAATCAAAGTCCGTCACTCAGGGGCTGCGAAAAACTAAGCAGATTTCCCATGTGAAGTTTAACAATAGATAAATCTACATACTGGTATCACAACATCACCTTGAATATTAAGTGAATAAATACAAACAATAATAAGAAACCTCCTGACGGAAAGCATCTGAAATGTAAACAAATATGTCTGCCAACTTCTTACCGGAAAGAAAAACAATTACTGTAATATATCTGAATAAAACTTATCAATTTTATTGAAAACTATTAACTATATCTAGTACTGTAATTTATAATGAATCAGAATAATTTTTATCTCAATCAATCAAATTTAAGTAGTCCAAAAACTTAAGAAGGTGGAGTCACCAGAACATTTATTAGCATTTATCTCGTATAATAAATGTCTCTTGAAAACAATATTTGGTATTTACGCTTCGAATGATGTGGTTTATAATATAACCGAGGATTGTTTATGTAACACGAGTAGAAGTGGTGGTTTGCTGAAGGCTAAAAACTGAAAAATGCACATATCTCGGTTAATATTCAAGATAGGGAATAAATGTATAAAACAATATTTGTAGTAAATTTAATTTGCTATAAGATTGCTTCTATACATTTCTTCAATCCGACGTATAGTAAGAGAGATATTTCCTTATTCAACTCCTAGGTAGGATCGATAAACATTTGAAGAAAAATTTCAACCTCAATAGCAGATTTCTATTAAAGGAAATCTGCTAATAATCGTGACATCTTACCAGTCACCCATGATAAAGATTTTAGGATTGACTGTGGACAAACACCTTGACTGATTCAATCATATTGAGAAATTGAGTAAAATCGCTTTGCTTATTAAAACATGTTAAAAAATATCTCCCAATGGAAACTCTATTATTAATATACTATGAATATTTCCATAGTCGATTAAATTATGGTGTTATGCATTGGGGCAACTCAAAACATCATATTGAAATTGCAAAAGAGGGCAATAAAGTTTATATACAACAGAAAGTTGAGCGACTCCGATCCCACATTTTAAGGAGTCAAAAATAATGACTTTCTCCTCAATATATATGTTCCAAACAATATTGATTGTGAAACAAAACATGAACTTGTTTACAAAAATAGCATAACACCTAATCATAAAACAAGATACAAGAATATGCTCCAAGCCCCCAACCACAAACTTAAATATTTTGAGAAAAGCGTATCATTTTCAAGAGTATAACTGTTTAGCGCTATGCCTGAATGCATCAAATCTATTAAAAAATACTCTATTTTTTTTTTAAATAAACAGAAGAACTTCATGAATGACAGATGTTTTTACACACAAGATGAATACTTTCAAAAATGTTCAATTATTAAAAAGTCCGTCACGCAGGGGCTGCGTAAAGTAAGCAGATTTCCCACGAGAAGTTTTACAATAGAGAAATCTGCCTAATAACTACTGTAGTAGTAAGAAATCTCGAGACCAAAAAGCATTATTTAGGGCGTAATAACCCAGTAGTTTCTAGCCCAAAAAACAGTTAACCTAACCTCTAAACCTATTCACGAGGGACGAATAGTTATAGAAACGGCCGCCAGAGCTCTCGGCGGAAAGTCTACTGGTGACCACACGCAGAATACAAATGCAAATATCTCGGTTAATATTCAAGATACAGAATAAATGTATAGAACCATATTTATAGTAAATTTAATTTGCAATAAGATTTATTCTATACAATCTTCGATCCGACGCATAATAACAGAGATATTTTGAATTTTCAAAAATCCCCCCCTCCCACTGGTCTGATTTCAGCCATTAACGAACTTGATCTTCCTTTTTACATAAAACAATTAAATTCCGAGTTTGGTAAAGATCAAACAAACATTGCGACCGCTAGAGCGTTAACAGACAAATATATATATATATATATATATATATATATATATATATATATATATATATAATTTTGAACGGACCTCATTTTCGTCATCTCCTGGGTAGGATCGATGGACATTTGAAGAAATTTGTCGAAACTAGCATCATGAGTACGACCTCAATAGCTGATTTCCCTTAAGGGAAATCTGCTAATAAAACTACTAAATATTTGTTAATAAAGACAAAAACAAAATTCTAGAACAATTAAAAAAAAAATATTTAATTTCCTTTATTTCCAAATCGACAGGCTAAGTGGTAGAAAGCATTCTTGATTTACATTTTTCCTTATATGAAAATACTTCCAATTAAAGTTCTATATTTCCAATAAAACTCTCAAATTTTTATATGTTTGTGAAAAAATAGAGGATTTGTTACGTTTGTTACTAATATAAAGTCTAAATACCTGAATAGGGAGTGAAAGATACGGGAGGAGAGGCGAAGCTATGAAGACCAGCGGAGAGCTCGGATTCATCTGAGGTATCATCACCTGGCTCGGGAGGAGGCAGCATTCATCTACACATACAACATACATTTAATGGCACACATTTAATCATAAATACAATAAAAGGCAAATAGGCCAGACATAAATTTGTACACTTTGATTTTACTCAAATATCAACTAACTAGCTAAGACTTTGCTCTGGAAATCATTTGAGGCTGAATGATGATGGCTTCTTTTTTTTAGCAAGGCTTCAATGTTTACAACTACACTTCCTGTCTGGGCGCATTCCTTACCCGTTATAGAATAGAAATTTTAGTTTTGAAGAATAAATGAAAATAAGTCCCACTCCACTGTTTGGCACATCGTGAATAATTTAAATGATAATCATGAATAGCATTTATTATAATTAAATATCACTATAATGTACATACATCCTGTCAAAAACCTATCCGAGCTTGCTTATATACATAATATTAAGTGTGAGCAGAAAGCAAAATACAACATATCACAGGAAATAAGCTAACACGATTAACTGTTGTAGCCTCCCGACAACTTCCTCTCCTGCTTGAGTGTTATCAACATTGCTTTAATAAAATTACTTCTTCAAAACATTTAATATTTAGAATTTTCTAGTAATTTATATTCCTATATAGTTATTTTATTTATATTTTATCCTGGTGTAAATAAAAAATAGTGGTAACTAATAATAATTTAATTTATACTGTAAAAGTGAGGTGAGGGAAAGAGATTGTAGCAACCCCTCCCCTGCTACCTCAAATCATATTGAGTTTAAACGTATATTGTCTTTTGTTATAATGACATTACCAAGGAAAATTTAATAGTTGTGGATAGTACATAGCCATTTCAATATTATCAATATATCGGAGGAAATAAGATACACAATTCAACAAGAGTTTGATTCCACACAACTCCCGCTTTCACAGAATGTTAACATCAGAGAATATTAATATAGCCTATAGTAGTAATATACATATCAAGTTTCATAAAATTCGGTTCAGTAGTTTAGGCCTGAAAAGGTAACAAACAACCAGACATCAAAAGAAACAAATTGAATATATGTGTCTATGGCATGGCATGTGAAACAAACAAGTATCATGAAATTTCGAGAAAAAAAAATCAATGTACAGAAAGAGGTTACAATTATTACTGATTTTGTAATAAACATTATATATATATATATATATATATATATATATATATGGGAAGCTAATTTCGACAGAACTAAGGCCTATGGATGGCCAAATAATTCGTAGTATTGGTCCAGATGAAAAAATCCGATACCTGGGAGTCTCGTTCAAGGAAGAAATCTGGCTGGATAAAGCAAGCTTATGTACACCCTGAAATAACAGACTGTTTGTCTGCATTCAAGTTACGAGCTGATGAAAATAAAAATTACTCAGTCAAAAGTTTTCGACAAGAATTGCGCCAAAGTTCCTTCAATGAGTGGTGCGGCCTACCTGTTAAAGGAAATGGTGTCGAAACTTTTGATGAATGGAAAACATCAAATTCTTGGATGTGTGACAAACAAGGTCTTTCCTCTTCTGAAGGACTATAGCAATAAAGATGAATAGCAATCTTGTGCCGGTACGCTCTGTCCCAGGAAGGAACTTAGGAACAACCCGCTGCTGTCATTGCAGCGAGACTGAAACCCTCCCGCATGTCCTAGGTTCCTGCCAATAGGGCAAGACAATGCGCATTTCTCGGCATCATAAGGTCCGGACTCAAATTGCTCACCTCTTGAAAAAGAAGCACCCAGATTGGGATATATTTGAAGAGGTGGCTTGCAATTCCTCAGACGGCACTCCAAGAAGAGCGGATATTGTAGCCATCAAGAAAAATGAAAAAAAGGGCTTAATTCCGGATCCTACTGTCCGTTTTGTGATGAACGAAAATCAAGCAGACGAGGTGGACCAGGAGAAGAAAGGTATATGTGAACCTTGTTGCCCCTATTTCTCAAGGAAATACAAAATCCAAGATTGGGCAGTTATGGGGTTACTGTTCAGCTCAAGAGGATTCCTTCAAAAAACGGTGAAGATACTAATAGAACAAGGGCTAACAAATGATGATCTGAAAAACTTATCCACACTTATCCTAAAATCATCAATCATCATTTATATAAAAAATAAAGATGAAAATAATAAGCTGCACTCTCACCTGAGATACCCCCCCCCCCTAATTTGCACCATTCAATTTATTCCAAATTTTAATACAATTTAAACAAAATTATTACCAAGAAATTGGCAGATTAGGAGGCTGACCATACAGGTACCCTCAGAAAGAGGGCAGCTTATTTTGTTTGTATATATATATATATATATATATATATATATATATATGTGTGTTACTAAATAAATAATTGTTGTGTTGTATTATATTTGGTATCAAACTTTGTGCTAGTGGAGGCCCACGGCTAATTTTGCCAACCAAGGGCCCACAGAGTTGCCAGTTCAGAGATGACTATAAGATGGAGGGCAAGACAAATTGTGTCAATATAAGTCTTTTCATTGCAACTAACTACAGATGGTGTACCACGTGGGCCTCTTCTAACCATTCCTTTTGGGCGCTAGGCGATTCAGCCTAGGCCCATCCTCAACTAGACTAGCCCTAACCACTCCAATACGCCTTTCTTAACCCATTAGTGCCCACGAGCAGCTTTAGCTGCATCAGTTTTTGAAAATCCACCAGTAGTGTTGATGTTGTTATTTTTCTAAGTAATTTGGCTTAAAGTGAAGGGGGAACATTCCTTGAGACAATAGTGGTGAGAGGTGGGGTACCTGTTACAAAGAAAAGGAGCTGTGACTACCTGATTCACCCTTTTCCCATCTTAGGTCAGTCCTCACTCAATCCTCCTGCTGGAATGAGGTAAGTTGTACTTGTAATCATTATTATTTTGAAATTTGGATTACATATATTTTGTCTATAATATTGGTAGTTAATATGTGTAAAATATGAAGAAGAAAAAAAAAAAAAACTAGCCCAAATTTGATGTTGAATTTTGCATGCGTCTAAAGCTGCTCGTGGGCACATAGTGTACTAATTATTTTCATATTTCTTTTTCAGACAAGAAAATTCTTTAGCAATTGCTGCTCAATATTTTATTATTGGTATACTATTGTTATCATACTCTTCCAAAAAGACGTTTATTTTGGAGTACAGATGAAGATTGCAGTGTCTCATTTGTTAGTAATGCTATGAGACGTAATAGGTTTGACGATATTCTGAGATATCTCCATTGTGCTGATAATTCTAAAATAGTTCCAGGAACTGACGAGCTATTCATAATTAGACCTTTATTTGAATATTTGAACAAAAATTTTAAAACCATTCCACCAGGTCCATTGTGCTCGGTTGATGAATCAATCATTCCATATTATGGGCGACATGATTGCAAACAATATTTATAAGGGGCAAGCCCATACGTTTTGGTTATAAGCTATGGTGCCTTGCTGACTCAAATGGGTATTTGCACCATGCAGAACCATATGCGGGAGCTCATACTCATTTAGCCAATTCCGGACTAGGACAAGGAGGGGACGCCGTTTTAGGGTTAGTAGATAAATGTCAACTCTCGCCTGGTACACAATTATTTTTTGATAATTTATTTACATCTGAAAAGTTGCTGAATGAACTTACCAAAAAAGAAATAGGTGCCACGGGAACACTAAGGGAGAATCGGGTTTCCACTAATTACTGCCTTACTGACAAAAAAGCTTTCAAAAAACAGCGTAGGGGGCTGTTCAAATTGCCACTAACGGGGATTTACTAATTATTATTATTATTATTATTTATTAACGTCCACTTTTTGCAACTGAGGCTAATTGGGACGGGTTATCTACAGGTTACCACCCTTTTCTAGCCAGGGTGGGATTTTAGGACGTTATTTAATGAATTTCGTCACTAAATAATTTCCTTTGCCCAGGCAAGAATCGAACTCGCCACTCTAGGCTTACCATATGAGATAAAGGTCAACGCTTTAACTCGCATGGCTAACCTGAGCCCCACTAATTATAAGATGGAATGATAATGCAGTTGTCACGGTAATGACTAATACCATTCAAGGAGAAAATAAAACAACAACAAGGTACTCATCCGAACAAAAAAAAAATTAGTATTCCTATTCCTCTCGCATTATATGAATACAACCAGCATATGGGGGGAGTTGATCTAAATGATCAGTTTGTATCAACGTATCGGACTACAATAAGAACTAAGAAATGGTGGTGGCCATTTTTTGGCTGGGCAGTTGATGTAAGCTGTGTGCAAGGCTGGCTATTGCAGCGAAGGCTAGGTCGCAATATTCCGTACTTAGATTTTCGACGAGAGGTCGTAATATATTTGTTGAAACATTTTGGGACACCGAGAACTGGGCGAGGTTTTAAAAAATCGTATACAGCTCTTGACAGTATTCAAAAAGATAGGTCAGATCATTTGATTATAAAAGGTATTTCCAAAAGTAAACTGTGTGTCCAATGCAAGAGAAGAACCATATACCTCTGCAGAAAATGCAGCGTTTCGCTTCACCCTGAGTGTTTTGCCCCTTATCATGAGTAGAAGAATGGGCAAAAAATGTATATATGCAATTTGTTTTATTTTACCTCCTTCGGTTATTTGTTTATATATTTTTTTTATGTGATTTATAATTTATTTATCCATATTTGATTGTTTTATTATTAGACAGAATATATATTATTTACTTATACATTTTTGATTGTTTTATTATTAGATAAAGTATTGTTTTATTATTAGATAGAGTATTTGTTTCACCTTAGTTTTGTTCCAAAAACATCTGAAAATTATTACATTGTATTATTTGAGTTTCTTATACAATAAAAGTGTTTTAAAAATTATATTGTTTTAATGAAAATCCTAAAATGCTTTTTAATGAGGCAATAAATGCAGGTAGTTCCAATCGAGTGCACCAAGTGCCCACGAGCATCTTTAGCTGCAGCCTGATATTCAGCACTTCCCTTACCATAAATTTTTTAAATTATTTTTCCCATTGTCTATAAAGTAAAACAATAGTAAAAAATAAAAAAAAAATAAAATCTATCGATTGGGCACTAATGGGTTAATAGCAGAGATGAAAAGTATCACTTCCAGTACTTATCCAACGTTCTCTTTCACTCCTCACAATATCTCCTTCAGGGCTCTTCTCTAACAGACGAGGAGGGCTGTAAACTTTTCCATCCTCACAGTTAACGTTTTCCTACCATATATATACAACTGTTTGTTTGATGTCTGCTTCCTATTATGCTACTTTTGCTTTCCCGGAAAGACCTTAAAACAGTAGAGATATTGCAGGCAAATGAAATGCCTAGTCCCTGTGACAGCTCTGGCTTTCCTTCTTACCTATTGCTTTACCTAGCTATATCCCTCCAAATGTCTACAACTAGGAAATGTGAACTCCCAGGATTGCTAATCTGTCGAGAGGTTCTCAGATACATTGTTTATTCTATACTTATTTTGAGCCTTAGACCTTATGCTGCTTGTACAAACTTTTCCAAAAGGATGCCAAACGCTCCAAATATATCTAGGAATGATCGACACTTTGCCATTCCACGTCTGCTCCTAATAGGACTGAACCATTGCTTTTTAGACTTAAGCAGCTTCAAATATCTTCTTTTGTGTTCATTTCTACTCCCTTAAACTAAGGCTTCATTTAAACAAAACTCTTTGCCATGTTCCAGACAGCCAGAAATAACTTTTGGCCATATAACCATTAGATAAATTCACAGATTTGTCTTCCTGAAGTAACAGACAACCTACGTGATGCACTTAGTCAGACATTAGATCTCTTTTCACACAATTACTCATAATCATTATCCTTTCTAGTTTATTATTTCTTCAATTATATTTCAATATTTTAGCAATATAGGAATAAAGTACTTTTAATTCTTTATTATGGCATAGGAATAATCATAAATTCTTACCAATTAATTCAAATTTAACGTTTAATCTCCACGTGTATATGCAGTTACTGCCATTCTGATTGTTTCCACTACCCATTCATGGCTTCCAGAGTATTTTACATACTTCTATTAACTTCCTACCCTACTTAAAATGCAGTGAAATTCTATTAAATTGTGATGGTAATTGAGAAAATACATTGAAAAACAAGTGAATAAGTAACAGTAAATTCATCGATATATCTTGAATGGCTGACTTTTATATTTAGAGTGATAGGTTAGGAAACATAACTGTGATCACAGCAGGAACCTTGTCGACAGCCATCAAACATAACATTTGATTAGAGAAAGAATAATAACTTTAATTGCTATTAAAAAAAGAAAAAAAAAACCGTTTAGATATTAAATGTAAGACATTTTTGTTATAAGTTAGACAGCTATTTAAATTTTCAAAAATTAAAAAAAAAAATGTAAAAAGTATTATAACTAAAAGAATATAGAATAAAATCTTACCAAGTAATGTTTCATCTGGCTCATGACCTTGTGCTAATTTCGATAGAAGCTTAAAGAGGAGAATAAGCACATCAAGATTTTCTGCCGATTTAACAAAAAGAGGTAAGCAAGTCGAACGGAGGAGACCCCAAACTCTGATAATGACCAACAAACTTCTCAGAGAATTGATCGCTTTCACATCCCTCAAGTATTCGGACTGAAACCAAAGTACAAAGCATAAGTACAATAGGCAAGTACATATTTTGAATCGAAATGCTAAACTCTGTGCCACAACAACTCATGAAAGAATATAGGCAATGATCCAAGACTATTGGTAGAGAATATATGGTGTGGATACTAATTCAAAAACCTAACCCGTTTATTCTTTCACCAAGAATCCACTTACCATTTTGATAGGAACAAACTAACGGATAAGTTTGAATTGCAAGTACAGCAGGGATCATCGGCTAGTCATGACAGTGAGATTCATGCTCGGCCAGACAGTGGATCAGCTCAGCCATTATTGAACAACAATTGTATGTAATAATTTATTTAAATGGAATTCATCAGGTATATAACCCAGGTTGATTCCTACTTCACAACACATTTCGATTATAATTTCATACTCTGCTCTTCTACATACGTTTACTTCTTACTACAACTACTTTACTAAATTTTAAATTTATATTGTGTTCTATTTTGTCTGCTCTTATGTGTTGCATATATATATATATATATATATATATATATATATATATATATATATATATACATATTGGGGTGTCCAAATTCCCCATGCCGCCCCCTTAATATCTCCAATTATTTTAATACAAGGCTGAGACTTGGTGTGCCATAATTGGACCCCCTGAAGAGTCCTTTCAGTTGATATTCAACCTCCTAAACCTTCTACACTACTTCTCCAGTGACCATAACTTTGGAATTTCCAATGGAATGCCATACTTATTACGGTGGATTCTTGTAGATAATCAAATTCTAAAACGAGTTTATATCGGTGAATTTTTCTATTTGAGCATCCTCTAACCATAAAATGCACAAATCTTTATTTCAGAAACGGCACATTTTATTAAAAAATGCTGCGACATAGAAGTTGTAGTCGACATAATTATTGTTGAAACAAGTCTATTGGGGAAGGGATGGATTTTGATATTAAAAAATAAATGAAATAACACAAAAGTATTCAAGGTTTACTTTTAAAAACATCAACATAGCAAAAAACGTTCTTATAATTAATTTATTTGAAACTAATTACGGAGTTATTTATAAAAGGAATAATTTTTTCCACCTGTATAGCTTCATGTAAATAAACAGAAACCAATTTTGACTTTGTTCCACAATACTTACAGCTAGTATTTACAAATGTTCCAAAATTCTTCCTCGTTTTTGCACTTCAAAAGACAAGATCTGAAATCCCTTTTGGCACTGTATATTTCTGCTACTGTAATTGAATTTATTGCCATTTACATGAAGCTATGCAGGTGGAAATATGTATTCCTTTTAGAAATAACTATGAAATTAGTTTTAAGTAAATAAATTTTAAAAATGTTTTTAGCTATATTGATGTTTTTAAAAGTAAACCTTTTTTTGAATTCATTCAAGAATACTCTTGCGTTATTTCGTTTTTTTAAAATACAGAATCCATCCCTTTCCACATAGACTAGTTTCAATGATAATTTTGTTGACTACTACTTTTATGTCACAGCATTTTTCAATAAAATGTGCCGTTTCTGAAATAAAGATTTGTGCATTTTGCAACTAAAGGGTGCGTCAAATCAAAAAAATTCACTGATATAAACTTGTTTTAGAACTTGATTTTCTACAAGAATCTGGCATAAAAAGTAGGGCATTCTGTTGAAAATTCCAAAATTATGGTCGCTGGAGAAGTAATGGGAGAGGATTTTAAGGGGGGGGGGATGGCTTAGGAAGTTGGGACACCCTATATATATATATATATATATATATATATATATATATATATATATATATATATACACATATGTAGTTTTTGTTTTTTTTCTTTTAGCCCATCATGTCCAGATGTTTTATGTCTGTGGAAAATGACTCAGCAGCTCTCCCTCTTCACCCTCCTTTTTCCATGGCTGTGATTTATTCTCACTTTTGTCATTTTTCAGTAAGTTTCAAAAGGGCAATTTTCCTACTCAATCCCAGTTCAAGATTCACTCCCGTAAACCAGAAACCTCCACATTTCCTTTAATAGTCGCATTTATACGGTTGTTAGTTAAAGTACTTTTTCCCCACAGGAAGATCCTGTTAGCTAGGGTTATCAACTACAGCTCTACTATCATTGTCTTTAAAAATGATGGCATTTCCAATTATGATGTTTTCAATTTCTATATTTTCTTTGCTTTGTTGTCTCCTGTACTTCCAAAACTATTTTTCGTGTGCCTTGAGTTTAAATAGATCTAGGGAATCGTCAAGGATTTGTATGATTCTATAAATTTCTACTTGAGACTTTTGCAATCAGTGCATTGAACATCTTGAAACAAATAAGTTGGGAGAGCCACCCTTGTTTTCGACTTCCTCAATTCTAGCTTCTCTTTCAAATCCATTTATAACAATTTGTGTACATCAGTTTCTGTAAATAATCCAAATTAAACTTTCAAATCTATATATATTTTTCACATGCACATAATTTCTAGTTGGTATTAAAAGCTTCTATCACCATTAACACCACGATAACTTAGAATTTGATCGAGACAAGGATAGGAGGGATCGTGAGCGATAATAAGGAGACGCTCATTTGTGAGTCAGATTCTTCAAGTAGTAATATTGACTGCTCTCTCGTTATACCGTTGCTTTAAGGTGGTATCCCTTCACTGTACAATAGGAGGGCTATTCATGGACCTGTGCTAACCGGCTATATGCTAAAGTAAGCTCAACCTTGTTCTACAAAAATGAGATAAAAGCAAACAATAATCTAGCTGACTTTGGTAGAATAAAATATCGACTAGGACAGCCTATGTTCTCTTCAAATTAAGCCTGATATCTGGTTCTAAATAGCATACTAATACCATAAGCTCAGCAATAATACAACACAAATAATGCTTGAATACACTTATTTTTAGTTTAAGAAAATATGAGCCCTTTCTCACGTATCATGTTGTTGGACACAGAAAAAAAAATGTTAATTGTCAGAAATTGAAGATAGAATATAAATATTGCTAGGCTAGCATGCTTTATTAGAGGGAATTTGTAATTGTTAGAGCAATATTCCAGTTGGAATTACACAAGCACATCTATTTATAGATATAAACATAGATACCTCACAAACTTTCCACGAGCTGCCGCTAGAGAGCATCCCCATTTCCAATAACGTCTTAAAATCACCAAAAAATAAACTACATATAGTTGGAAATCGTAGCCAATTAAACAAACATTTTTATTCCAGTAATTGAAATGTTGTTTTGATTTTTATTTCGTTAATGGACAAAATACATTGAATAGCATTAAGTTTCAGTTTTACACATGTTCTCATTATTATTTGTTTATAATTTTCAATAACATTCAAGTCTATAGAATAAAAAATATTCAACAACCAATTTCAATTTCTTTTCATTATTTAATATAAATATCATGCATATGCTATTTATGGAGCAATCAGAATGATTTGAAATTTGGGTCTGGTAAAAAAAATACCAGGTCCTGAAAACAACTGCTAATTCTTAGCATAATACCCTTTAATAACACAAAATCTATTTAATAAGAAATTATTAACGTTCAGTCAAAACGAGGCTAAATAATATTTTCACTTTCGAAAGATAGCTGAGATAGCTTTTAGTGAAGACCAGACATAAAACTTTCTTTTGAATTCACAACAAGCACTTAAATATTAGGTGCTTCTTTTCAATTTTATAAAATGTAATAGTTTTGTTGAGTGGCTAATGAGCTCTAAGGCATACAATGGCAACCCAGACTATATAAAGGCTTTAACAGACTTTAGTGCGCAAACATTGAGAGATTATTTTAAACACAATCTCAAACAAAAAAGCTCATATATAATCTGGACTGATTCTCACTTTTTTCGGAGATACTATAGTTTTTTGATTTTCCAGATTGGAGCTACAAACTATTACTCCAGAAATTATTAGCCAAAATGTTTATTGATGCTCTATGAACAATTGAGGCTTGTAGACGTTTGAGTAAATAAGGAATCAAACAATAAATAAGTTGACCAACCTGTACCCTAATTAAAAAGCTTTCTGATTGCTATTAATAATTATATAGTTATATATAGTAATACATATACAATTTTGAACCGACCGCATTTTCATCATCTCCTAGGTTAAATCGATGGACATTTGAAGAAAAATTTTGAAAATTGCGTAATGAGTACGACCTCAATAACCGATTTCCGAACCGAAATTTGCTAATAGTAGAAGAAGGACACAAATAAATAAAAATGGAAATCAAATATTTAAACAATATATTTATTAATAGAGATTGTTTGTAATACATAAGAAAATTTATTAATTCTGACCACTTTCTCTCGATGGAAATTTAATTTAACTGACAAATTATTGGCTATTCCAACATCATCCCGAAACTAGTCGAAATTGAAGGAGGGGGAAATTGTGAATAATTCCATTGTTCTCTGAAAACCAGAATTTTTGTAAATTGGAGGTAAAAATTGGATTTAACTACTGCCAAACTCTGATATAGATGGATAATGTGACATGCAATTACCGGAGGTTAATTACTATGAATCAACTAGGCTGGGCAGAATAGAAGAGCATTTCTCTATTATAATAGTGATAACGAGGTACATACCACTGGTGCTTTATACTGCTCGGGGATTCTAGCCAAGATATTCAGTGCAAGGTCTGCAGTCCACTGGATCAGCTGTTGGAGCGACTGGAGTGTGCTAGGCTCCATCGTAAACTCCTTGCATTCCAAGTGAAGTAACACTTTATCTATGTCTGTGTTTTGATTCTCGTTCAAAAGACCTGAAATTTCCTCACAATCATTTTGAGTAAGATAAACATTAAGAAGAGACTTAACCCTTTATAGGGCACATTTCGCTGGCTATCAGAAAAATGATATTTCTCTAAAAATGTTGTTACGGAGTCTATAAATGACTATTAATAATAACAGAACAGTTTAAAAAAAGATGGAGAATAAGTTATTGGAGATTACAGGCTGATGCTCGGCAGAATCCTACCTGTCTCCTCCTCCAGCAGGGAAAGGGTCTGCTCCTGTCCTTTGTGCCTCCTACTGAATAGTTCCAGCAAATATTTTTGCGTAAAATATTTTAATTACCTGTTCTGCTCTGTTTGAGCCGAGACATGCAATCTTTGTTATCACTCTAATAAACATATTTGAGAATACACAATTGGTATAAATGTAATTTACTTATAATGTCAAATTTAACTTGAAAAGATCATAAAAAAATACTATATGCAAATGAAAAATAAATATTCCTGAATTTCTATGCAGTAAAAATGGAAGGGCAGAACCATATTTTTTAATTCAATTACTTGACATAGAACACGCATGCGACAAAACATTATTAATTTATATTTACTGAAACATGATCAAGAATATCTTAGTAAAGTATTACATTCCTTTTTGCTGGAGTAATGCACTGTGAGTGTCCAAATCTGTACTAACTGAGAAGGAACCTGGAATGAGCAAGAAAGGGCATTTCTCCATAACTCAAATATTAAACAAGTAATTCATACTTTGTGGTTTTCAATCTGAATATTCAGTGAGATGAGATCACTATTGTGTCATAGCAGCACATGGGGAAACTGCTCAGTTTACGCAACTCCTGTGTGATGGGACTTTTTTTAAATTTTAGCTTATCTTTATTTCTTTAATAAAGTTGGACAGATCTATCTTGCCTATTATTGACAATAAACTAGCACTTTATTTCGATTGCTCCTCTCGATAGGAACTGCTTTGGCAAAGATGGATTTAAGGACAAATAACACATAACTGTTAAAAATAATAGTAATCAAACTCGTTATTATTTTTATATTTTAACCCTTTATAAGACAAGGACTGCTATAGCAGCCACCTACTCCTTTCTTCCAAACTTGGGTTGAGAGTACTGCCGATAGCTGCAAGGGTGTCCACTAGATGTCAGGAAGAAATGAGGAATTATTCCTGAATGTCCCCCTCTCCCTTCCTCGTCCATTCCAGCTACCTGCTCAGCTAGTACTGATTTGGACTGCATTACCTGCTGTCACCTACATTCTTCAAAAATCGAGTCATGAGTACGATCTCAATAGCTGATTTCCCCTTAAGGTAAATCTGCTAAAAGAATGGTTCTATACACCATTTCAGATGTATAATATCAGCTATTTGGAATTTTCAAAAAATCAACTCTTCCTATTCGTACAATTTCAACCATTAAACAACTTGATCTTTAGTTCTGCAGAAATTGCTTACATATTGAGTTAGATAAAGATTAAACAAAAATCAGTGCCACTAGTACCGTGGTAAAAGACAAGAAGTATGTATGTATTATATTATACAAGAATGATTTAATTTCAGTTATATTGTAGAATCGCTAAAACAAATTCAGCCTAAGATAAAGTAACAAATTTTAATTGTATTTATAGAAAGGCGACTGAAAAGGAGGCAATATCGAAGCTTGAGGGGAAATAAATAGATTAGTTGAAATGATTAAAGCTTTTTGTAATAGAATACAATATATTTGAGGTAATATTGATATTGGAAAAAGCAAAAGCAGCAACCATTTTGGAGTATTAATTAAGCAATTTAATGTAATATAGAGATAGTTACTGGCGACACTATCTGCAGGGCCCTTCTCGTGGCTGCTCATATCGGAAGGCCTTAGGAGCGATGTAAATGCAGTTGATACTGCATTCAACATCAGGAGCGAGTTGATCTCTCCAGCTTTGTTCTGCCCACTTGTTGTCAACCTGAAAGCAACAGTGCATTCTCTTATTAGTGAACAAATTCTAAGACAGAAGGAAATTATTATTTTTACTACCCGTGTTAAAGGTTGTTTGAAGTTGGGGGGGGGGATACTGCTGGAATATAAGGACTGGATTGAACTAAGCTTTAAATGGGCCCTTCCATTTGATTACATAGCAAAATCTCTTTCTCATCTTATGAGCTTTGGAGCATAAAATAGCGATGGATGTCAAAAACAGATGAATTTATATTGACGTATATTTCTATCAAGTTAAAAATTGTATCAAGTGTCTCCAAAACTGCTCATATTTGATCGAACAGAATCACAAAATATCATGTAGCATTAAAATACATTCTACTCTTCAACACCATTGTCATCCGCAATAAAATTGTTAACTTGATGATAGAAATATACGTCAGTGATCCAAGGCCAAGCAAAATGAAAATATAGTTCTAAAGTGAACCTGTTAAAAGAATATTTCTATGTCTAGAGCTAGAAAATTTTAAACATCTTTATTAATAGTAAAATAAAATAATAACAAATAAATGGGTAAAGTTAAATGAAACCGTTCGAAAAATATTATTAAAATATCTGCAATATTATTGATAATTGTTAAATACTTATGTATTCAATTAATAATAAATTTCTTGTATAATATTAAATACTTCCTTATAGCAATTACATTTTTGACAGAAAGCATTCGAATTTTCTTTAAATATATGGAACACGCTAAAAATTAAATGCCAATATTTAAATTAAAACTTTTTATTTCTTTGTTAATAATAAATAAACACCCTAGAAGCAAAAAAATGAAAAAAAAAATCCAGAAAAAAAAATAGTCGCTCTCGGCGAGATTCGATCTTGATATTTCCGGTAACAAGACTTTCAGGCGAACTTAAACATTTCTTTTTTAGACAAATGCGTGAGAAGTGCTTTCCCCGCTTTAACAGAATTGTTTTTTTTATTAGGTACTAAAAACTAAAAATTTTTCATTCATTCGGGGGAAAGACCGTGCACTCCCCTTGTGAATAAAATCCCAATATATCTTAGCGCTCAATATAATAAGGCAGAAAATAAATTAGGAGAACATCTAAGTAGTTGAATTAGTGTAACTCACCGTGCTAAGGCCATTTTCATTTGAAGATGAGCAGTGTAATAGTACTGTTGGACTGGTTGCGGCTGCTTTGAAAAGTTGTCCGATATTCTATCGGCAATAGCATCGACAATGGACGCCTGCAACGACACGAGCACATCCCAATTATCAGTGCCAGCAATGAGACAATAGTCCAAGAGAGCACTTGCCACATTTACAGTCATACCAACTCCTAGCCAATAATAATAAAGAAATACAAAACAATAAGTAACTTATTCCGCAACTTTATTAGAAATTTTTAATACAATACAAATAATAAATAATAATTAGTTACCACCCTTTCCTAGCCAGGTCTAGGTGACTAAGGATTTTATTCAATGAGTTCGTCACTAACTAAATTCCTTTGCCCAGGTGGGAATCAAACTGGCCACTCTAGGTTTACCATGTGAGATTAAAGCCAACACGTTAACTTACATGGCCATCCTGAGCCCCACAACTTTATTAGAAATCTTTAATTCAATACAAAACAATAAGTGACTTATTTCACAACTTTATTTATTAATGTCCACTTTTTGCTACTATGGCTAATCTGTACAGGTTACCACCCTTTTCTAGCCAGGGCAGGACTAAGGATTTCATTTAATGAGTTCATCACTAAATAAATTCCTATTTGCCCAGACAGGAATCGAACTCACCACTCTAGGTTTACTATGTGAGATTAAAGCCAACGTGTTAACTCCCATGGCCACCCTGAGCCCCACAACTTTATTAGAAATCTTTAATTCAATACAAAACAATAAGTGACTTATTTCACAACTTTATTTATTAATGTCCACTTTTCGCTACTATGGCTAATTGGGACGGGGTATCTACAGGTTACCACCCTTTTCTAGCCAGGGTGGGACTACGAATTTTATTTAATGAGTTCATCACTAAATAAATTCCTATTTTGCCCAGGCGGGAATCAAAATCGCAACCAACTAGGTTTACCAGGTGAGATTAAATTATTTAACAAGATTTAAAATTCAAGACAATGACAAATGTAATTACGACACACGGACAATACAAATGTTTTTACATATGCTGTATGACTGTTCGAAATTTAATCAAAATAGATCAAATTTCATAATGAATATAATTTTAAAAGAAGGTAATTGGCCAGAACCACCTCGTATATTATTTAATAAATATAATAAAGAGCTCATAAAGTTTATCATAATTATACAAATGGATGTAGCAAAAATACATTAGAAATTAAAGTTGATTTTGAGGAAAGAATTATAATTCAATATATTTACCTTACATAGACTCGCAAATTAAACATCTTAATTTAATTTGTTTCTTTTTTTTTTTTTTTTTTCATTTCATTTATTAATTTTATTTGTCATTATCTTACTTATTTCAATATTTTACTTTATTTTATCTTTTTATTATTCCATTCTATTTTTATTTTATTTTATTTTTATATAATTGATTATATGGTTGATTAACTTGTATATATTATAAAATAAAAATGTATTTAAACATAATCATACATGTAATATGCCATGTGACAATGGAACATATATTCAAATAAATAACTCCTCATAGGGTTACTATAACTCATATTGATATTATTTATCGATAATAATACCGTTGAGTAACTAACCTGGTTCCAATATGGGAGGCACTTTAAACAAATATAACTGGCCATGCGAATCGACAGCAACAAGAGCACATCCAAGCCAAGTTAAATCCATATGAGTTATCTTGGTGCAAAGGCGTTGATGTTTGGCTACATCTTCCAGCCAAGCACAAGCTAGTGAACGACTCCCAACCTAAAACATTCAATAAAGGCAAGTTATGATGACCTTTACCTACAAGTACTTAGTTATCAATCCTCCAATTATACACATTAGTATTTTTTCAAGGGAGCAGTCGGAGAAATAAGTCCCTTTTAGCTATTAAGGTCATACTCATGATGCAATTTACGATATTTTTTGTCAAATGTCCATCGATCCTACCTTTTAATGCTGAACAATATTTTTTGTTAGCCCATCTTTAGCGAGCACAAACTGGATGGTTTACCCACTCGAGAGGATGCTACGTACAAATGCCTGTGTGAAAAACATGGTGTACTCAAATCTAAGCCACTACTCTTATTTGCCATAAGCTAAGGGAAATTTTAATCAAAGTACAGTTAAAAACACTATAATTGATCAGTTATCGAGCGGGATGATAATGATTAAATTACTAAAATGGCTATAAAAAAAAAGGGTTGTTGATGAAAAAGTAAAAATTTAGGGTTGTATGTATTTTTTAATGCCACTTTATAAAAAAATAAAAACAAAAAATTTCGTCCAAAAATTTAAAAAAAAATGTTAAGGGTGAACAACCCTTATCAATTAGGGGTATGAAAAATAGATAGTAGCCGATTCTCAGACCTACTGAATGCGCATATAAAATTTGGTAAAAATCGGTAAAGCCGTTTCGGAGGAGTACGCTAACTAACATTGTGACATGGAAATTTTATATATTAGATATATACAAGGTAGGGAGGTTACTATAACCCTAGTCCTAAGTGCAATAGTTATGTGTAATAGTTTTTAAGTATCTTTAGTCTTGCCCTGAAGAAGTGAAAATAAAGATTCTCGAAATATCGGCATAAACTAAGATTTTTTCACCAACATTGACCAAAACTCCAAAAAGAATAACAACACCATATATAAATATAACCTGGTCGAAAACATCAACACAAATATATATATTCTATTTTTGAGGCAGCATTTATATACATACATACATTCATCTGTTACCGCTCTAGCGGTCGCAATTATTGTTTAATCGTTATCAAACTCGTTATTTAGTTGATTTATGTAAAAAGAAAGATAAGTTCATTAATGGCTGAAATCGGACCAAGGGGAGGGGGATTTAGAGGGAAAGAATTTAAAAAATTCAAAATATCTCTGTTACTATATGTCAGATCAAAAAAATGTAGGGAACCAATCTAAATCAAATGAAAATCAAATGTACTATAAATATTGTCATATACATTTATTCTCTATCCCGAATATTAACCGAGTTATTTGCATTTTTCAGTTTTCAGTCTTCAGTAAACCCCCACTTCTACTCGTGTTACATAAATAATACTCTGTTGTATAATAAACCATGTTATTTGAAGCTTAAAAATCAAATATTGTTTTCTGGAGACCTTTGTTATACGAGATACATGAAAATATGCTCTTGTCCTATCTATTGCTTCAAATAGAAATGGTTTCCGATTATAATCATTGGTCGATACACTAAATCATCCATTCCCATATTGAAATTCTACAAGAGCACAAATGCCCTACAGTAAATGTGCAGCCATGCATTCGTTATACCTCATATATTTGCAGTTAGACGAATTTATATTTAGAATTGCTCTTATCCATAAATGAATTATATAATGATAATGAATTATTATAATATTGGAAGCACTAAGTAATCCATTTCATTAATTGTAAAATTCCTTAATAAATATATAGTGGCTCACAGACAATACCTATCATTGGTAAACATTTTGGACTACAATAGTAAAAATAAAGTTAATGATGTTAACAGAAAAACAACAGTTGAAAATCCAAAATGCTTACCAATGATAGGTATTCCCAGTGAGGCACTATATATTTATCAAGGAATTTTACCCTGTCTGATGTAAAAGCGGGGCAATACAGTAGTAAATGATTCAGATGTAGATACATACACTCAACCACAAAAAAAACCGGACACTGCATTTTTGTCGTATTAAAAGCTAATTTTCAGCAATTTTCTTTATGTGGGTATTCTAGTTATTACAGAGAATTTAGAGTCTAAGTCCTTTGAACTAATCCCTTCAGGATTAGTAAACAATTAGATAAAACTCAGATTAGATTTATTTGTCGTGAAGTTGATCTATTCTAAACTGTACGTAGTTGTTCGCACATTTAAAAATCTTTAATTATTAACCAAGCATTTTCTTTAATTAATGTTTTATTTTTATTTCGGTCCAGAATAATGGGTCTTTCAAACTTAGATGGAAGGCCGGAGCTTACGTTACATTGCCGAAACGCTTGGGGTAGCGAAGTCTACCATTCACTGAAATAAAAATGAAGAATAATTTTTTTTTTTTAAATGTGTTAATTTATCTTTTTATTTTTTTTTTATTTTGTATTTTTGTGTAAATAATCAATAAAAATTATTCACTTTTGGCAGATTTCGTTTAAATAACCTATAGACTAACCAATTATTTTAATTAAAAAGATTAATATACATATATATTAAGTATTTAACAAAATTATAAGACTAAATCTAAGTATCCGGTTTTTTTTGCGGTTGAGTGTATAGTTGGCACCATTTACATGCCTCTCCAGTTTTTATAATGTGAGTCAGGTTTTTATAGGATAATTGTAAATATTCACAATACAAAATCCTTATTTGACTGATTAGTTCATTTATGTTTGTGTGAAACGCTAAATACTTTTCCGGGAGGTAGTTGTTAAAATTACAAATACTTTTATAGATTTGGCTGTAACTGGAGTTAAGAACTCTATCGTCAACAGAATGGAGATGGTTTATAATTGTTTCAATGATTGTATCCTTGTTGGCTAGCAAAGATTTGCTAAAATATTCTATGATAAAATATTCTACAGCATAATTATTTCCTGCTATCACTGTGACTTGTGACACCCAATTATATTTTATATCATTTTTTGTAAACTAAGGAGCTTAAGGAAACATTTTTTTGGTAGTCGGTCAGTTTTAAATTAAAAGCAGAAATTTTCTTAATAACAACTACCTTTAAGTTAGCTCGACCAGTATCCAAATTGATTGAGCTCATTTAAAGTATGAAGCGCATACTACTTACAACTTTAAGATTATCCCTGTAGAGGCAGTGAACACTTGAGTCAGATGTAGCTACTAATACATAGGAAGGTGGTGGAGCTGCGGTAGTCAAAGCTATTTTGTTTGTTGTCACGCTAGTAACAGAATTGCTCGTCGTATAGCTGCATTCATACTGCCATGCCTGCAAAATATACTAAATCTTAGTAACAATATTAGAAGGGAGGGGGGAGAGGGAGAGGGAGAAAGAGAGAGGGGGTGAGAGAGAGAGAGAGAGAGAGAGAGAGAGAGAGAGAGAGAGAGAGAGAGAGAGAGAGAGAGAGAGAGAGAGAGAGAGAGAGAGAGAGAGAGAGAGAGAGAGAGAGAGAGAGAGAGAGAGAGAGAGAGAGAGAGAGAGAGAGAGAGGGGGGAGAGAGAGAGAGAGAGAGAGAGTGAGAGAGAGAGAGAGAGAGAGAGAGAGAGAGAGAGAGAGAGAGAGAGAGAGAGAGAGAGAGAGAGAGAGGAGGGGTTGGAAGGAAGAGGTAGAAATAAAATGCAAAGTCTCACAACTGTCTTGTAAGGTTCAGCTGTAGGCTGGAAGAGCCTGTGCACTTGGACGGCTCGCTCGGTCAACTGCCAGATTTCGACAACACCTCCAGATTGCATGTTAGCTGCAACGACCAGCGAATCAGCATCTTCCCTTGTCACAAACTTCAGAGCACTTACTTTACCAACTAAACAAAGAAAACAAAAGTACCCCTGGTGACACATTCTCAGAAAAGTCTCCACTAAAATTAACTACTTTTTACATGCACAGGTAATAAATTTTACAAAAGAAATGCATTATGCTGATTGTTGTGTCCTACAAAATAAACCACTAACAGTAAAATATATGCATGCATGCACACACATATACCCACAGGGTGTTCATGCTTGCTGCTCACCCACTTTGTTTTCAACAGTTTAGAGAATTTATAAATGAAACTTGGCAGGTTTCAGTTTTATAGAATTAAGTTTCTTTGGCATCGAAATCGGCTTTCAAGCCTGTTTCAATTCTCCCTGAGTGCAACTGACTCTGGAATTTCTAATTGGAAAGGTGTATTTTTAATGACGAATTCCTATAGGGAGTCAAATTTTAAAACGATTTTAGAGACAACTTTTAGAAAAGTTTAAACCCCCTCTAACCCCCCTCCACCTATTCATAGCCAAATTAAAACCATTAACGACCATGAAAAGATTAAATATCAAGTATGGTATACATCAAATAAAGAATTACTATACAGTATGTACCATTATGAATACAATGTTTACTTTTCATAAACACAAAAGATCATTTTATAATAATGGTTATTATTTACACAAAATAGCTGCTACACTTTTGGGCAAATGAGCTATTATTCAACCAAAGGTTTAGAATAGAGAATACTATCCATGATAATGAATTATATGGTTCATGATGTTTTGTAAAAAGATACATACACAGGAGAAAGGAAATATAATAATAAAATAAATAAGTGGATAGTAAAGCCTCACACAGCAAATACCTTTATTTCCATATCCCAAGCAATGCTGCCTAACTTAGCTAGTCATTTTTTAAAACCACAAAAAAATGGAGAGGATGTGAGATGCCTATCAACTTCTATTTAATTCCAATTTAATATCTTACATACTAATGTAATTTTATTAAAATTTATCTCAGAGACTAGAGACAGTGCCTAGTCACTCCATGAATAGATTTGCCACTGTTCATCTCTTTCTATTTCTCTAATCATTCATTGTCTTATTCTATCTCTATCCGTAACTTATTCACATTCCGATTATCTTTACTTTCACTCTAAGAATACCTCAAATGTAGGGCTGGCACAATGCACCATTATTCCCCAGCAACACATTATGTCTGAATACTAATACAAGTATTAGCAGATTTTACATGAGAGAAATCAGTTATTGAGGTCATGACTCGATTTTCGAAAATTTCTTCAAATATCTATTATCGATCCTACTCTCGAGATGATGAAAATGAGGTCCGTTCAAAATTAAATATATATATATATATATATATATATATATGTATATGTATTTGTCGGTTAACGTTTTAGCGGTTGCAATTTTTGTTTGATCGTTACCAAACTCGATATTTAATCGTTTAATGTAAAAATAATGATCAAGTTCGTAAATGGCTACAATTGGATAAGTGGGAGGGGTGGTTTAGAGGGGGAGATTTTCGAAAATTCAAAATATCTTGTTACTCTACATTGGATTGAAAAATTGTATAGAACCAACTTATTGCAAATTAAATGTACTGTAAATATTGTTAAATACATTTATTCTCTATCTTGAATATTAAACGAGATATTTGCATTTTTCAGTTTGTTTCATGTCATATAAACAATGCTCTGTTATATACTCGTAATAAAACACTTATTTAAAGTTTAGATACCAAATATTGTTTTTAAGAGATCTTTATAAGACGAGATACAAGCAAATATGTTCAGTTGATTTCCCCCCCACCCCATCTTAAGTTCTTGAATTACTAAAATTTGAGTGATTGAAATAAAAATTATTCTAATTTATTATAAATTAAAGTACTAGATATAGTAAATAGTTTTGAATAAAATTAATATGTTATATTCGGATATATTTCAGTAATTGTTTTTCCTTACCGTAAAAAATATTTCTATCTATTTGTTCAGTGTTGAGAGGTTGGCCCACCTTGTTTACAATTCAGATGCTTTCCATGGGGAGGTTATTAAAATTGACTGAAAGATTTCTCATTACCGCTTGTATTTATTCACAGTGGTATTGTGTCACCAGTATGTAGATTTATCTATTGTTAAACTTCAAGTTGAAAATCTGCTTAGTTTACGCAGGCCCTGCGTTACAGACTTTTTTTCAGAAAAAGGTAGTAATACGATATAATATTGTTTCCCGGCTCTAATAATGTATTCTATAATAGAAAAAGAAAGTAAATGGAGAATTAATCAGGTTTAACAACGTAAGGATTTAAAGGGACTCTGAAAGAATTAGGTATGCTGACCTTGAATAGATTTCTAAAAGTTAGTATTAATGCTTTAAAATTCAGGATATTTAAGAGAAAACATGCCAGATGTAGGACAATATCTACTCACAAGGATGGTGTTTATTGGAATTGAAGCTGTGTAGGAAGAAACTTGGAAGTGCTTGAGACGTAATATGAAGCCGCTCATCAGCCAATATGACAGAAACCCTGTAACACTGAACTCTGCACACGTCACTGTTGCTAACTCCAACCACAAAGTCTCCATCTGAAACAATTAAATAAAACTATAATATACATGAACACACACATACACACTCACACAAAATGTTGCCAATGGCCATACCACGTTGAACACACCGGTTCTGTCCGTCCGTCCAATAAAATGTTACAAAACACACAAAGTTTTGGAGCAGCCTAGAAATATAATTTTATTTATAAAAACTTAAATAAAAAAATGATAACATACTTTTTCCATGAGCTATATCAGCAACTGAAAGTGCAGCACGGGTAGGCGAGAGACTTTCACTTTTCGTGAAAATCCTTGCTTCCTTATCGAAAGCGAGTGCTCCAGCAATGCCTGTCCCCGTAATGAGCAAACAGCCCTCAGCACCAGAACCTCCAAACCAGCGGACAGAAGGTGAAAACTTTATGTGGCTCATTTTCTCAGAATATAGAGGAGAATCTTTCTTTTCAGCAACTATACTAATCTGAAATATTAATACCAAAAACAATTAATGAAAAATAAAATTGCTTACAGGACATGCATGGGACAGAATACAAATAGATTAAATACTTTACATTTGGGCTCATTTCACTCTATTTTTTTTTTTTCCATAATAAATGAAAAAGGAGACAAATAAGAAATAATACACACCAACTTGTGTTATTAACATTGCTTTATTACTACTAGGGCAATTCTATGGTAAGTATGGAATGGAAGCATGATGTGATGGTTATATGTTAGCATTGGCTAAAGTGCAGTTTAGTCCCCCCCTATGCCGCCATCTTGTTTCGTTATAATCCCTGCCCTCACTTAAAACCACCGATGGCGTATTTTGGAAATTTTGAAGTGTTAAAAAAGATAAAGTTAGAAAAACAAAATGGCCACCGTCGTCATCGTGCACCACCAAGGGGGGACGACTAAAATACACTTTCACCATTAGCATTATAATGGGGTCCAAGTGTGTCTTCTTCTTTTTGGAACTTCATAAAACGTATTTGTCATCACTAAATCATGCTCCTTGCAGAATGACATTATCATTTCATTAGAATAATAATAGATAATAACAGAATAATAGATTATTCTGATTTCCTAGACCGTATTTCCTAGCAGTTTTGTCACTGATTCACATATTACAGCATTAAAATCTCCCATAATTAGAAAATTGTCTTAGAAAGGGGGGTCATATTTAGAAATTCTTCTATTTGATCATACACTAGTTCAACTTCTTCATCTGAATATTCTGATGTAGGTAAATACACTTGTATTACAACTAAATTAACAGGTTTACGACTTACCTTAATCATCAGCAGCCGATCATTTACCTGGTAGATGTTTAGGAGTTTGCCTGACACTTTCTTATTTAAAATTATAGCAACATCATTCATTCTTACCTCACCTCTGCAGTAGATCACCTTGAAGTCATCTGAACAGATTTGCCCCTTCTCATATCATAGAGTCACACATAAACCTAAAATATATTTACTATATCTATTCATCTGCTCTTTTACCCCTTCTAACTTACCGACTTGCTGCAGTGTCCTCATGTTCCACGTTACGTTGGAACTTTCATGGTGCTAACAAGAGAGTAAATTTGGACAGTGTAATTTTAAGCACACTCTCTTTAAATAGATTTTGAATCCATAATATTAAGAGTAATATGAACAGAATTATCAAATAAAACTGTGCACTATCTTAACTAACTAGCAATCCTTAATAATTAATTTTCATTTTATTTCATTAGAGCCTGAAATTTCACTTTGTTATCGTGTTACTGTCTCAGGAGTTGATGCGCATGGATTCAGGGAGCTCTACATCAGCAGCTAGGCCAATTAGAGATGTAAAAAGTTGGATGGTTGGTTTGACACCTCATTGGCATCATGCCTCGATTCTGGACAAAGTAGGTGGGATGGTGGTGGGAATAGGTGCCTTCCCATCAAACAGCCCTACATTTACTTTGGAAATCACAAAAATTACACATATTTAGTTAGTAAATGGAATACATTTATGGCATAGAATAATGTGTGAATTAAATCGAGTAAGGGTACAGGTGAAGGCTAGAGAAATGGCGGACTACAGCGTGTTTTAATCCAGCTTATAAAGCATATGGAATATTAATAAATGCTTAGCTCTATTGAGGCTTCATACAGTAACAAGAACATTTGAATACAAATGTTACATCTCCAAATATTACAATTAGTGTTCTAATTACCTTGCGGCCTGTGTGGAAGAATGCAGCAGATATAACAGCTTCTCCTGAAAAGGTATTAGCTCCAAGGCAGACCCAAGAGTTGAGGACATGCTCCCTCGAAGCCCAAATAGATACTGAACCACAATCTGTCCCAATCAGCAACTTCTCTCCACACGAATCCCATTCCAATGACGATACAGTTCCATTTGTTGAGGTCACTCTAGAAATAATTTAAATAAAAACTAATGTATTGTATAATGCTATCCCCAATACATCAAATTACAAACAAAAATATTTGAGAGATTTGATATAAAATATTTTATTAAACTATACCAGATTAAAAATAGAGAATTGCAGAGAAAAAATCTCACTTGTAACTATGCCATGGGGTGTTGAGATCGGCGACATAAACATGAGATCCATAAGTTTTGCCAGTTGTATCTTCAAGCTCAGTTCTTGTTGAAAATGCAACACTATTTTTCACAGATATACAACACAGTGAAGTCCCCTCATGCAAACTGGCAAAAGTAAATTCATTTTAAAGCATTTACGTACAATAAACTAAAAGTATATTAAACATTCAAAAGAACATTTATGTTAGTATTAGTAACAAACCAGTCAAATTCGTTGAAGGATTTGTTTGAAGCTATATGCTTCCTACGGAGAGTATAAAGTATGTCCATGGTATATAAAATTGCCTCCTTCAATACTATCAGGCGGCAATAACTTATGAAAATAAATTCATAATACAATAATGTTTCATATTTCAAACATAATCTTGGAAGACAAGGAAGCCATGAAGAGTGATCAGTTCAACTTATTGAGCAGTTTTGCATATGGCTAAACTATAACCTCTATGCTAAGCTCTTACTTACTACCTCTGATGAACTTATTAACAATATTAAAATAACTCCATGAAGTTGGTTCATTTTCCAGATTAGATGATTATGGATGAGTAAATCACCATAAGAAACCACTTATAAAAGTGTTGTTATTTTTTAATTAACATGGTACTTCATTTATTAAAATGCCTTCAGAAATAGTATTGTTTTTCTCTAATGCTATCTTGGAAGAAGCAACATTTTGGTGAACTGAGGTTTATATACAGTGGGTAAAACAATTATCCATACACTTAGTTTATTGGCAAAAAATATTTGTTATACATTTTTTAACTTGATCTCACGACAGATTTCGAAAAGCACCAACAGTTCCAATTAATTTTATTCATCAGCAAAAATTAAAAATAAATACAATTTTTTAATAATTTAAATTTGGATTTTTAAAGTCAAAATAATTTTTCAAACCCCACCCTTGATGGAAATGACGGATGACGTATTTTGGAAATCTTTGAATGCAGTCGCTAATGTCTATCCTCCACAGTCTAATGATCCACCAAATTAAGTGTGTTAAAAAATATATAAAAAAAGGCCACGGTCGCCATTTTCAAAAGTGCGCCGCCAAGGGTGGGATTATACGGAATTTTCACCCCATGCAATATATAATTAAAAAATTTAACTCCGGTTCAATGGGCAATAAAAAATATACGGGCTGAAGACGTTCACTCAAAGAACGTGAATCTCCTGAAATCATGCAAAAATCCTGAAGTAACTGCTCATGAGCTTGCAGAAATCATGGCAACAACATATGGGTAAACTGTGACACTCCAAACCGTGAGGAATAGGCTGCATCAAGCAGGAAATAAAAGTAGAGCGGCAAACAAAAATATTTCATAATTGAAAAAATAGGCGGAAGAAGAGAGGGAGAATGTAAATATGCCGTTTTTATTTTGGAAAAATTTGTTGTTTTCCAATGAAAACAGATTCAGTATATTTGGATTAGATGGAAGCAAATTTGTTTTGAGACAAAATGTGAAAGTATTTGAACCTAAAAATCTGCAGCCAACTCTGAGGCATGACAGAGGTGATGTTATGACTTGGGATTGCCTGAGAGCTAGTGGGCTAGGTGAATTAGAAATTATGAATGCTGAAAAATATGTGAACATGTTGCAAAGTAATTTAAAAAAGAAGTGGGCGAAGGATAGGAATTGAAGGCAGTTATGTGTTCCAAGAGGATAATAACGCCAAACATGACCAAGAAAAACAAGGAATTGCTATTATATAATGCTCTAAACACCACCACAATCACTGAATCTTACCCAATTGAACATTTATAGGCTCTATTGGAGTTAGAAGTCCGAAAACAAAGATCTACTTCATTTTTATGAATTGTTTATTAAGTGTATGAATAATCTTTTTACCTTGGAAAAATAAAATTTAAATGATTAAAAATAACTGTATTTGTCTTTAATTATTGCAAATAAATAAAATGAATGGGAAATGTTGCGTATCTGTCGTCATATGAAGTTATAAAAAATATTTTAGATCAATTAACTAGGTACATGAATAATATATTTGCTCACTGAATATATATTAAAAACTTCCAGCTAATATTTTTGCTCTCATTTACTTTGATTCCCGAAGATTTGAGCCAACTTTTGTGTAGTTTTGAGCATCATCAATAGCTACTTTCCATAAACGCTAATTGAGAACGAGTTATAAATTAGTTGTAGGTTTCTTATTTTAATTAAAAAAAAAACAGTTATTGTACAATCATTGTCTAAATTTCCTAACATATTCATCATCTTGATCACAATCTTTAATTTTTCAATACTTGGCTCTAGGTGCCAGAAAATATTATACATAAGAAAGCACCATTGAATTTCCAATTCAATTTTAACTCCAAGGGTTGTTTTTGCCACAAATACAAATTAAAATCGATTTTTGTAATGTAACAATTAATAAGGAAAATTATAGAAATTGCTGGTAGGAGGGGAATTATTCTTAAGGTTTTTAGCCCCTCCCTCCTTCTCTTTATTTTTCACTAAAATCAAGAAATAGTTGATAATTTGAAGCGAAATATAATTTATTTTTCAAAAATATATTTAAAAAATACGTATTAATCATTAATATAATAATTTATTTTTAGTAGTCTGTTTGAAGTCTTGTTTTGTTATCTTTGAAGTAGTTTATCAGAGGTACACTGTGCTATCTGGCATTCTTCGAATAAGTCATTGATGAGTCAGGTTATTCTATTGTGACCGAAGATGGTAGGTTTATTCCTACTTTATATTCAAACATTCTCACTTTTTATAGCACTTTCTGCTCGCAAATACTTATGGTGACTTCATTTTTTGTTTTAGGTTTCGTATTCTGAAGATCAGTTGGCTGGTAAGTCCATATATAGGTCAGTTAATAGATTACGACATGAGTGGCCTCAACAGGACCATATTTGGTTATGTTTTCTGCTAGAATTTAACCGTTTGCCTTTTCTGAGGCCAGACTTGCTCAGAGCTCCCATGGGTAGCTGTCCTAAGGGTTACATAGAGACCATTTCCACTAATAATATGTATGGTTTTGAAATTGTTAACAGGGTTATGACTTCTGTTGAGGGTAGACCTATTACTTAGTTAATCTATCAGTACTATTTACTACATTTATCATCATAATTTTTGACTTATAATGAATTTTTTTAATCTTTGACAGAGTTCCAAGAAGCATTCCAGTTATTTGATAGCCGTGGAGACAACAAAATCCATGTTTCTCAAATTGGGGATGCCCTCCGAGCTCTAGGGCAGAATCCTACCGAATCTGAAGTCAAGAGATTCACACATCAACACAAACCAGGTATTTGCTTTACAATCAGCTAGTATTTATTCAAATTACCAACTACTGCTTCATTTGTCTTACTCATTTGCATTGGCAACACGGAGCCAATATTTTTTCTAATATTTTGTAATACAATCCACTCCTTAGTTGATTTATCTGTTTTTTATTCACCTATTGTTGTTGTCTTAGTGTTTAAATCTTTTGAGGTTTTATTCTAGTCGTAATTAAGCCCTCCTTTTATGCTCTATGAGTCAGCTTTACTCAGCTATTTTATATCCAAATTAGCATGAGTTTATATTTTATTTCTATTTGCAGTCGAATAGACTGAACATAATGAAATAAATATTAATTAATTAGATCAAAATTATTTGAATTAAAAAATATATAGTAGACTGGATAACAAAAAAAGTCTGTCACGCTGGGGCTGCGTTAACTAAGCAGATTTCCCTCGTCCGTCATTTATTTGCATTTATCTCGACGTAAAACTTCAATGGGAAGGATATTTGGTATTTAGGCTTCATATAAAGTGATTTATAACATAACTGCTTATTGTTAACTTGGCATGAGTAGGAGAGGAGAGGGGGTTTACTGAAGGCCGAAAACTAAAAAATGCAAAAATATCTCGGTTAATATTAAAGATATTGAAAAAACGTACATAACAACATTTATAAAACATTACATTTGCAATAAGATTGTTTCTATACAATGTTTCGATATGATGAAGATATTAAGAATTTTGGAAATTATCTCTTCTAACCCCCCCCTCTCCTTCCTGTTCGTTTAAATATCGTGTTTGGTAATGATCAAACAAAAATTACGACTGACTGCTAGAGCAGCTACTAAGCTGCAAAGCCCTTAAGGGAAATCAGCTATAGAGGTCTTACTCATGATGCGATTTTCAAAAAATTTCTTCATATGTCCATCGATCCTACCCAGGAGATAACGAAAATGAGGTTTGTTCAAAACTGTATATATATGTCTGTTACCGTTCTAGCAGTCGCAATTATTGTTTAATTGATACCAAACTCGATATTTAGTCATTTTATGTAAAAAGAAAGATCGAGTTCGTTAACAACTGAAATCGGACCAGGAGAGAAGGGTTTAGAGGTGAGGAATTTCGAAATATCTCGTTTACTATACGTCGGATCGAAAAATTGTATGGAAACAATCTTTTTGAAAATTAAATATACTGTAAATATTGTTATATACATTTATTCTCTATCTTGAATATTAACCGAGTTATTTACATTTTTCAGTTTTGAGCCTTCAGCAAACCTCCACTTTCATATTAACAATAAGCTGTTGTGTTATGAACCACTTCATTACAAGGTTAAATTCCAAATGATGTTGTCATTGAACTTTTACTTTGTGAGATATATGCTAATACGTTCTGTTATAAGGGAGAGGGAGCTCCCTTCTTTTGTTCTTGGATTACTAAAATTTGAGTGATCGAGATAAAAATGATTCTGATTTATTATAAATTACAGCGCTAGCTTTAGCAAATTGTATTCAATAAAATTAATGAGTTGTATTCAGATATATTTCATTAATTGTTTGTCTATCTATTCAGGTTGGCCAGCCTGTTTGTTTACAATTCAGCCGCTTTCCATGGTAGAGATTATTAACTTGTATTGTAAATTAACTGAAAGATTTTTCGTTACCGTTTGTATTTATTCACTTAACATTTGCAGTAGTGTTACCTGCATGTATATTTATTTATTGTACTCCATTGCATGGGAAATCTGCTTAGTTTATGCAGCCCCTGCGTGACGGACTTTTTTCCTTATGGCAGGAACCCTATCAGTATACTTTTATTTCTTGAATTACACATTCTCCACATAAAGTATACTACATGTGCTACTTCATATATACAATTCACTAATATTCTTATCGCAATATACAAATACTTAACAAAACATCAGATAATCTGATAAATGAAGCTGTAAAGATTTTTTTTTTTTTTTTTTTTTTTTTTTTTTTTTTTTTTTTTTTTGTTTTTTTTTTTTTACAATGCATCAAAATTTATGCCTTTAATTCAATGAAGTCAATAAATACTCCAAACACTTCTCGATGAGTGAGTTGATGCAACTCAAGTGGCCAGCTCCATATTTAGACTTATAGCTCTTAGGATGAAGTGAAATGTGTTTATTTCTATTAAATGCTATCATAACATATTAGGATACGTCAAATAGGTTTATTTTTGTTTTGTTTTTCTATAAACAATTTTCTAATAACATCCGTCATTCATGAAGTTCTTTAATTTATTTTTAAACAAAGAGTATTTTTAATAGATTTGATATATTTGGCAGAACTTTATAGAGTTTTACTCCTGAAAGTGATCGACTTTTCTCGAAATATTTATGTTTGTGGTTGGGGGCTTGGAGCATATTCTTGTATCTTGTTTTATGATTATGTGTTATGCTATTTTTGAAAAACAAGTTCATGTTTTGTTTCACAAACAATATAGTTTGGTACATATATATTGAGGGAAAAGTCATTATTTTTGACTCCTTAAAAAGTGGACGACAGGAGTCTCTCAACTTTCTGTTGTATATAAACCTTATTGCTCTCTTTTGCAATTTAAATATTAAAATATGATTTTTGAAGTTGCCAATATCCATTCCAAAATCGGGAAATATCCATAGTATATTAATAATAGAGTTTCCATTGAAAGATATTTTTTAACACATTTTAATAAGAAGCAAAGCGATTTTAGCTTCTTACTCAATTCTTGAATATGATTGAACCAGTCAAGGGTTGAACCAGGATGATGGGACACCTGATATCCTTCAGACGAGTGCAATTAAAGACTAGGTATTCCACTGTCTGTGAAGAGGCATCAGCACTAGGGCAGCCATCCTCTTCCAAAATATGAAATCTGCGAGCGTAGCTACGCATCTTTCCATTCCTGCTCAGGAATTGTGTTAGCTTGAAGCAATGTTGGAGGTCCATCTTCTTCCTTATCCTGATGGTGGCTATAAACTTTCTTGTTAATGACGCATTGGGAGAGTTCTTCTATTCCCTTTCCCATCGTCCCAATGAGTCCTTCTTCTTGATGGCTTCCTCGAGGCTTGACAATGGAATTTTTAGCTGTTCCCTCACTAAATTATCATCCTTGTTAGCTTCCTTAGCCAACCGATCTGCTTCTTCTTTTTGTTTCCCACAATTCTGACATGACCTCTTACTCAACAGAGCACTACTTCATTGATTCCATGCAGTATTCTTCTAATGGATTCAATTATTCCTAAGTGGCAATTGTTTACAATATCTTTGAGTGTAATTTGGTTATCAGTAGCCACAGCCACTTTCCCCCAAACTCCTTGTGCATTTTCTAGAACCCATTCCAAAGCTTTTAGAATAGCTTTAGCTGCCTGGTTATTAGAATTTTCAGAATTCAACCTAAATTTCTGGAAGCAATTACCTCCTTATTCTGAAAAACAAAAAAAATGCACAGCCCACTTGTCTTTACTACAGTGAGTACAGATGAGAAGGTGTCACAGTTATCAACTCCTTCATCCTCCTTTATTATTGTCTCCTTACTTAGGTAACTCCATTCTTTGTATCTTGTAGGGAGGTGTAATGACAATTGGGAATATGTATTCCTATACACCAGCCTACCACTCTTCAATATTGGCTGTCTCCTCTATGTCCAGATGAATCGGGATTATATTGGCCAAAGCACAAGCCGCCTCATATCGCACTGTCCTGTAAGCTTCAATTATTCAAAGAGCAATCAGTCGTTGTGCTCTTCTTAGCTTTATCCTATTGATTTTCTTTGCCAGTCTACACTGGGCAACCGTATTCAATCATAGGGAAGATTGCTCTGCTATATATTACTTTCAGGACTTCATAATTCCCACTGGACTCTAGCAATGCTTCTCATTTTCCCTACAATCAGGAATATCCTACCAACAACGATGCCCAGCTCTGTGTTTTGTGCAATACAACCCCTAAATAATTTAACTTATTTTACTTGAAGAACAAGTTTTCCTTGGAGCTTTATTTCCAGAATTGTTTCCACTCTTCACTTCCACTGGTGAAATACATATTTGCCGACTTTTCAGGATTAAACATGATTTTTATTTCCATAGCCTATTTTAAAATCCTAGGCATAGATCAAGTTTGGTTTTGACTCAGATGTGTACCATATAACCATCTGCAATAGCCTCAATATTCTTCCCCAAGTTTATTCTCAGCAGTGAGTTATACTGTACAACACGAAACATTGGACTCAACTTACAAGGGGAGTGCATCCCCCCCCCCACCGATTAGAACGAAACTTTTTTAATGTCTAGTACTTGATGAAAAACAAATTCTGTTAAAAAGCGAGTAAATGCACTTCTCACTCGTTTGTCTAACAAAAAAATATTAAAGTTTGCTTAAAAGTCTTGAGGTGTTGCGAAAACTTATATTTCAAAGAGATCCGGTGGATCATTTTTCTTTTTTTGTAACCACAACATCTCAAGATCGAATCTTGCTGGAGCGACTATTTTTTGTTATTTTTATAATAACAACCTGCAACTGGGGAGCCTGCGGAAGAATCTGGATCTGTGTATGTGATTGCATGAGTGCGCAACAAGTTGTTGTTATTTAAATATCATTTAAAACAATTGTTTCATAAGTGAATACATGAAAGAATAAATGAAAATATAGATACTGAGGACTATAATAGTTTTATGTTGTTTTAGATGAAAGAATCAGTTTTGAAGTCTTTCTGCCAATCTACCAAGCAATCTCGAAAGCTAGGACAAGTGATACTGCTGATGACTTCATTGAAGGGCTGAGACATTTCGATAAGGATGGCAATGGGTTCATTACTTCGGCTGAGCTCCGACATCTTCTCACTACACTTGGTAAACACTTTATCCGGTTTTATGGGAATTGGTTTGATCGTCATGTTTCTTCCCATTGTCAGTTACCAGACAGGAGCAAGCTCCTGCTCTGGCCACCACCCGTCACAGGCCCGGAGAACTGTGACCATTCATGGCCTCTGGGGTAGCTTGCTACTCAAAAATGGTACTACGGGCAAGCCACTTCCGTGGCGGGTGGTGGCCAGAGCAAGAGCTTGCTCCTGTCGGCTGGTCATTGACATAGTGGTCGTGTGTTGGATGCACGGAGACGACAGGCCAGGTAAACTGGTACATGTTGTTTGCGTGCTGAAGCTAGAGAACTAGGTTCGTCCTTCCCCGGGGGCGGCGCTTGCATGCTCGCTGATATACGGGGCAGAGCGCATTTTGGGGGGGCATGCAAGGGCACCTTCCCATCAGTGGGCTGGAGGTAGGAATGGGAGAGTGGAAGTCAGTTAAGGCCTCACGGCTAGGTACGACTTTCACTGGTTCCACCCTTCCGCAGCGTACACAATGTCAGTTACCAGATAGGTTTTGTAAATTACTTTGATTTTTTTGTTGGGACTATATGTCATTGTGAGGAATTAAGATGGTTGAGGGAGAGGAATTGCTAGTTATTCTGTAAGAGCACACCTGCTCCTCTCCAAACAGAGTCTAGCCCCCCTCCCTCTGCCCCATGGGTGGGGGATATTTATTTATACTTTAGTGTGAACGGCTTTATACAGAATTTTATTGACAATATACTTCAACATTTAAGCGATATATTAAATAATTTAATAAAGTCAGTATACATTTTTTTTAGGAGAGAAGCTGACAGATGAGGAAGTGGAGCAACTCCTTGCCGGTCAAGAAGATTCACAAGGGAATGTCAATTATGAGGAATTTGTCCTCATGGTTATGTGCGGCTAAACTAGCATATTATTATTAAAGGCACTCTAACCACTATATCCCTCTAAATTTTATTTTATTTATTCCATTATAACTTATGTTACATTTTTCTATTAAATTGCTATTATTACTCTACTATTATTTGTTGCTATTGATTTATTTTAAATCCTCTCCATCTCTAATGCTTATTCGTCATTTGCTGGCTGGTAGTTGAACATAACTCCAAGCTAACTGCAAACTCACGGTGCAACACATCCAATATTAATTCATTTTAGTCCTCTGTATATTTTGTTTTATTTATTGTGTTTTTGGTTGAAACATTACCATCAGCAAACTATTGGGTGTTGGAATTAATTCAATTTTTCCAAATCTGAGGTTTTATTTTACAAAAATGGTTTTAAATATATGACTCAAAACATTGTTCATCATTAGTTATTAGTTTATCGCTTCTCGCTGGCAGCATGTGGACTCTACTATGGAAGAACGATTCGTCTTTATGAGGCAATCCAAGAATCAGCCCCTATTTTAGCAGATTTCCCTTATGGAAAATCAGCTATGGAGTTTGTACTATGACGTGGTTTTCACAATTTTTCTTCAAATGTCCATCGATCCTACCTAGGATATGATGAAAATGTGGTCCATATATTTATGTAAAATGAAACATCAAGTTCTTTAACAGCTGAAATTGGACCAGGGGTAGAGGGGTTTAGAGGGGAGGAATTTCAAAAATTCTACATATCTCTGTTACTATACTTCGGATTAAAAAATTGTATAGAAACAATCTTATTGTAAATTAAATTTACTATAAATATTGTTCTATACATATTTTCCGTATAATGATTATTAACCGAGATATTTAGATTTAACCCACTTTAGTGGCTTTGAGCAAGGAAAGGGTTAATAGTTTTATGTTCTCAGTAAACCCCCACTCCTACTAGTGTCATATTAATAATAAGCTGTTATATCATGAACCACTTCATTACAAAGTTAAATACCAAATATTGTTTTCAATAAAGCTTTATTATACGAGATACAAACAAATACGTTCTGTTAATCCCCCTCCCCCTTCTTTTGTTCTTAGATTACTAAAATCTGAGTGATTGTGATAGATCTGATTCATTTCAAATTATTCCACTAGCTATGTAAATGGTTTTCAATACAATTAATGTTATATTCTGATATATTTCATTAATTCTTCATTTTTCTGGTCTAGAATAATTCTATTTATTCAGCGCTGCCTTGTTTTTTTACAATTCGTACGCTTTCCGTTGTATATATTATAAACTTGTAAATTGATTGAATGATTTCTTATTACCATTTGTATTTATTCCTATAATATTCATGGTGGTGGACCAGTTTGTAGATATATCTGTTTTAAACCTTCCAGTGAGAAATCTGCTTAGTTTATGCAGCCCCTGTGTGTCAGACTGTTTTGTAATGTTAGCAAGAGAAGCATTGCTCAGACATCAGGTGATAATGAGATTGAGCAATGCCTGTAGAATACAGCGGGTGGGGTAGGACTTCCCATTTGGCCATATTGAAGTATGTTTTGAGGAGTACAGATGGGGGGAAGTGATTTAATCATACCTATCAAATTATTTCATTCATTTCTCCTTTAATGGTGGCTTAAACAGATGGTAATCGGATGGAGGAATGCCTGTAGGATACAGTGGGTTGTGTAGGACCTCTCATTTGGTTGTATCAATGAATGTTTTGAGAGGTTTCATGGCGTACAGATGAGCATTGGGGGAAAATGATTGGGTCATACCTATCACCATATTCCAGCCGTTCCTCCTTTAATGCATGGCTCCAACACCTTAGTTGATCATGGCAATGATGGCTCCCCTATTGTTTCATTCCGACCACCTCCCTGATCCCACCAAATTCAGAGCATAACCTTGGTTCCATGGATTTCTGTGGTTGGCCAGGCTTAACCCGTGACTTTCTCAGTTTGGGATTGTAGTATTAAGCACACTTTACGTTTCGAGTCACAATTCAATGCAAAAATGCCATTCCATGACTCTTTCAGTTCATATGGCACCTATTTCCCTGCGTTTTGTATAATTTTCTTTCTGCCATTTGCTGACTCTTGAAAAGTCAACTCCCAATGATTCAGCCAAATCTTGAAGTGTCTTCTGTGGTATTTCATCTTAACTATTTTTAAACTGATCAAACCACTTCCGATACGTTTGCTCAGCTATAGTAAGCCTTCCATAAACATAAATTTCAATGGGTTTCGGCAGCACTTTTCTTCATATTGAAGAATTGAAGTAGAACTCCCTCGAAAAACACTTTATCCACAGTGAAATTAGACATATTTGATAAAGTAAAAGGATTAGTTACACTTCAACCGAATGGCTTACATAATGGCAGCAGGATTAAATGAAGGAGGAGTCACGCTATCAATTGGAAAACTCCATCAGTATCACTGTCTATGGGAAAACACATCCAACTAATTCAAGTACCCAATAAATGGACAGAAGAAAGCAAATTTCATGTCACAATAAGCATATAACACGACTATAGTATAGTGGGATTTGCAGCTTCGAGCCGGTGGCTACTATAGTCGGCAAGATACTTCTACTATAGCCAACCTTCCTCTAGAGCAGCAGTTCTCAAACTTTTTGGTGACGGAATCCTTTTGGAAAGCAAAATACTTGATGGAACCCTAAAATAAAATAAAAATGTCATTATGTGCACTCTTTATTAATAATCATAATACTAGTAAAATGTAACAGTTACTTATTATATAACAAATATAATAATAGAAGAGTTAAAAAAAATCTAATAGAAGGTATGAAACTGTTTTTCATCAATTGGTTGTTATCAGGTTTGATAGAAGAGAGGTCTCATTTCAGGTTCGGTGTCCAGTCTATTGCGGTATTTTGTTTTTGTGGCTGCATAGGTTGAGAATCGGAATTCTCTTTCGCACAAGTATTTTGTTGGGAACAGGACAAGAATATTCAGGGCCATTTTGGCAAGCATTGGATATTCATCATGGATTCGGCACCAAAAATCGTTGAGAGGCATCGTTTTGAACAGTGACTCCATACTTGTGTCTGATGCCATTTCTAAAAAAGATTCATTTATCTCGTTCAACATACTTTCAGGCTTTTGAATCCGTGAATTCATTTTGGATAGGCTGCTTCTAAGATCTGCGTGACTGCACGTATCGTGGAACAGTCGACCAGAAAGAGAGGTGTTTTCAATTTTTTTCTAAATTCTTTCGGAGCTCCCACAGGGGTTTGGCAGAACCCTAGGGTTCTACAGAGCACACTTTGAGCATGGCTGCTCTAGTGCATCTATAATAAAAAAAGTCCGTCACGCAGGTGCTGCGTAAACTAAGCAGATTTCCCACGTGAAGTTTTACAATAGAGAAATTTCACGAGAACGAACAGTTACTGAAACGGCCGAACTCAACCGAGAGTTACTGAAACTCATAACTGCAACCGAAGTTAGCTGATCTCATCTTGTCCGTTACGCTCAATAAAATGCAAATTAACCGAGATAGTTAATATTCAAGAAAGAGAATAAATGTATATAACAATATTTATAGTATATTTAATTTTCAATAAGATTGGTTCTGTAAAATTTTTTGATCCGACTTATAGTAACGGAGATATTTCGAAAATCCTCCCCTCTAAACCCTCCTGCCACTAGTCCGATTTCAGCCACTAACGAACTTGACCGTTATTTTTACATAAAGTGTTTAAATATTGAGTTTGGTAACGATCAAACAAAAATTGCGACCGCTAGAGCATTAACAGACAAATATATATATATATAATTTTGAACGACCTCATTTTTGTCATCTCCTAGGTAGGATCGATGGACATTTGAAGAAAAGTTTTGAAAATCGCGTCATGAGTACGACCTCAATAGCTGATTTCCCCTAAGGGGAATCTGCTAAAACTATACTAAAAATAATAGCTCATGATAGAAGAGAATAGGAGTCAGAAACCTTCTCTTATTCACACTCCTAAGTCCAAATCATCTAAAAACCCATGATCATGCTTATAACACTCTTTTTCCTTTCAAAATTACTATGTTTTGAATCACTAACTTGAACCACTGCACAACATGTGGTATACCATCATAATACATACATATTGCTGAGTTATATATTTTGCCCCACGTCGGTGCAGCCAGTTGTTAAAATATATTTTATGCTCATAATAACCTTTATTACAAAATACTCTTTTGTATGTTTGGAAAGTAAACTTTATATCCCTGATGGTGCATATTATGTTCAGTAAAGTAGAACATATTAAAGGAACATGTTAATAAATACCAGAAATAACTGTATAGATCTCCCTAGCACTCTCACCCTCCCCTCCCAGCCTTCATTCATTTAATTTATTTATTTATAACAATTAAATAAATTAAAATTTTTGAGAACAACACTACACAATAGTAGTTAAGAGAGTAAGCATCAAATCACATGTATGTATAAACCAAAGTGGGTTCAGGAGGAATGGACGAGAAGTGATTATAACTGTCCACCATTATATGACTGATACAAACCTGTGTATAAACTGGGAGTTGTATAATTTCTCTTCACTTCAAATCCTCCCAGTATTAAAAACCCGTCATGGAGGGGCTGCATAAACTAAGGGGGATGAGATGAGTTATGTTTTTAGACTCATATTTAAGCATTCCTATGGTTTAATATTTAGAATAACTGAAGTTGCTATAATTTAAACCAAATAATTGTGCAGACGTTGTGAGGAGATAACACAGTCATTTCCTGAAAGAAAATGGGTGTCTTTGATCCGACCAACATGGATCGGCTTGAAGAGGTAGTTGATGCTTAATAATTGAAAATAATTACAGCTACACATTAAATGGCATGTTTTAACCAATAGAACGTATGTTAAACTCATTAAATTTTACATGACAATGACTTATACAACATTTATTATTTGCTCTTTTAGTAATGTTATGTTCTCCCCAGAAATATTTTGTTAAAAATCATAAATTATTTAAGCAAAACAATGTTAAACGGGGATTGAAAGTGCTGGGAAGGCACACCCATTTACATCTGCCAATTATTAACATTGAACAGCTAATATGTTGCACAGAACATAAGTAGGTACACCTAGGAATACAAAATCTTCTTCAGTGATACATTAGAGTATTTTTAATAATGGCAATTGAATACCTAAAATTGATACAATCGTTGTGCTTAGGGCCACATTTGGGGAAATGAATATGTGTTGGTGCATAGTTTATATTAAATAATGCTATCCTAATTATGAATTATGTGGCCTATGGTACTTGAATGATTACTATCCATGATTATGATTTATATTGTAAACACAATTTTGAACAGTGAGGAGGGATTGATCAAGAACTCATTTTTTCTTTCTTTTTTTTAAAAATTTTTATTCTTTGAGACTAAAATGTTCTATAAGTTCACTATAGTTACTAGGATAAATAGTAAGCTAAAGACTTGAGAGAGGGAAGTGTAAAAATATTGTGCATAGTAAAGTCAAAAGAAATTACAATCATTATTCAGACTCCCCGAGCAACGCAGTATTGATTTCCCGAGCAAAGCTGGGTACCTTCGCTAGTATATATATATATATATATATATATATATATATATATATATATATCCCCAGTTTTGAATGAACCTCATTTTCATCATTTCCTTAGTTGGATCAATAGACATTTGAGGAAATTTTTCAAACATCAGGTCATGAGTAGGACCTCAATAGCCGATTTCCCTTAAGAGGATTATTATAAAATGGTCCTCCATTGGAGTATTACGCATACACTAATAACATTATAGTTATCATAATCATTAGGAGAAAGGAATAGCTTATATAGATCACTCTATTTAAGTCTAGTGTAAGTTTAGTAGTTGTGAGGTAAATGATAATTCAAAAACCGAGTTTTATCAAATTTCCCTTAGGGAAAATCATCAATTTTCAAAAAATATTTCTTCAAATAGTCCATCGATCTTACCTCCAAGATAACAAAAATGAGGTCCGTTCAAATTTTATATATATGCCTGTTAATGCTCAAAGAGATTAGCACATCTATGAAGAGATTTGTAAAAGTCATTAAGTCAGCAAAAATATAAAGAATGCTTCTTTGAGCCAGGAGATCCATCTTTCACCATTCTCTCCTCATTTCTTTAGCTTTGTTTGGGACAAAAGGTCAAGTATAATTAAATCAAACTTGTAATTTTTTAAATTTTTTTTATTTACTGGCATATTCCTTACAAAAGATACATACAGCGCTGATATTTGATATCTATTATAATCTAAGCTGTATAAAACTTAAATGCTAGAAGAATGACAGGTCATTTTTGCATGGAGAAACACCTATATAAGGCTTATTAAAACCGTTTACTAATGCATTAGATAGAAGTTTGTCCATTGCATTATTGAATTCTCAATAAATAAATATATCCTCATCAGCAGATCTTATATTACAGGAAATTTAATTATATATTTATAATTGTTGCGATCTGGCTGATGAAGACTGGCCTGTAGCCTGATTTACTAACCAACTCGTCTTTTTTTTAATATTTTATCTGGCTCAGGTACATTGAATGTTAGTTTGCGAAAAATGAGAGTGTATTAGAGAGACTAATTGCCATCATTTATTATCCTAACAATCGTCTACTTTCAGAGTTTTAAGTTGATTCGTGTAAATCTCGGTCACAGTCCAGCCAGAGTTGGCTCTACTCGAATGAAGAATTGAAGCACCTTTCAGGCCGTACAAATAACTTATTTAATATAATATAAAAAATAAACTAGGAAATCCGTTACAAAAATTATATACATAGGACAGCTCTGATATCCATCAGTTCAAGATTCATTTGAAAATGCTTATTTTGTGTATGTGTTTCTCTTATAGGAATTTTTCATACCTATATTTTACATCACAATATTTTTTATAAATAAACTTTTTTTTAAGTTAAACAAGGAAGTACCTCTGATGTCGTACTAGTTATTAAATTTACCAAACACTGTTTTGCACATTGTCGGTAGTAGGATATGTCTGTCCTCGCTTCTCATAATCAGTTTGGCTGTTGACAGTCGGTTCTAAATTGAAGGTTCACTATCATTTTTAGCACTGGATAATATTGATATGACATGTAATGCTATCTGATCCGGACAGGAAGAGGAGTTGACTGAGGTGTTCATTTGAGGTTGACAAAGCACCTCGGGCGGTTTGATAGTTGAGGTGCAGCTAGGAGAGATTGCTTGGACAGCCGTTTGACTCTGTAGCACATAGCAGCTAGTGCAATAGCCAGCATTGTGACAAGGGTTGCAATGCCTGCACTCAGTGATGCCACCAGCCCGCTCCTCAAGCAGACGTTGTTACCTGTGCCACGGCCAGTGCTAGCTGCAACACAACACAAATAATCATTTATTATATATATTTATTGATAGATGTATATATTGTTGCGTACATTAAGTACATGAAAAATTAAACAGAGTTAATCACATATTTAAGAAGTGCGAAGGGCATGAAAGGGGCCGACCGATGAAGGACAATTGGTGCCCGAGGTGTGTACTGGGGCCGGGACTGTTCTAGGCAACGTGTCTAGTCCTGCATTCTGTTTGATGTTTTCCAACAAGCTATAAAAGGGACCCAGCCACCCCAGGTTAGTTTAGTTTGTTCTCAGCTCTCTTCAAGTGATCAACAGTGCGTTCAGTACAGCTAGAGTGAACAGTGCGTTGAAGTTCCAGTGCGCTAAAGTGTTTTATGTGAAGAACAATATAGTTAACTAAAGGACATAGCAGTGCCGCTATCTTTGCGAAGATCAGTGCAGTGCCGTATTTTTGTGAACATCAGTGATCATGAGTGAGTTATTGGACTGTGCAATAAGAAGAACAGTGAAGCTATCAGTGCATACTGTGAGTAAAAGTTAAGGATAACTGAATAAGTGTATAGTGCATTGTTAAATAAATTGTGCAATGATAAAAACTGTGAAGCCTGTATGTGTTTAATTTAGCAATCCAAAAGAACTCTAACAAACATCATTTATTATAATTTTTGTAATAAACGTAAGATTATGTATGTATGTTGTATTTACTATCTACACCTGATAATTGGTCTCATGAACAGGCAAACCTGATTTTCACGTGACCGAACAAGGGGAAAGTGGATCACAGGGGCATGCAGTGGTTTCCCATTGCCTTCTGCATCAGACTATACAGAAATAAAGGCATCACGAGGAAAATTCCATTCACACCAGTAAATGGCGGTGTATTCATTTCTTAAGGGAAAATCCAAAAGAGAAACTATGTATCACGTATAATAAAGGTCTCTTGAAAACAATATTTGTTATTTAAGCTGCGAATAATGTGGTTTATTATATAGCAGAGTATTTCTTATGTAACATTAGTAGAAGTGGGGGTTTACTGAAGGCTGAAACCTGAAAAATGCAAATATCTCGGTTAACATTCGTGATAGAGAATAAATGTATATAACAATATTTATAGTAACTTTAAATTTCAATAAGATTGGTTCTATACAATTTTTCGATCCGACGTATTTCGATTTTTCAAAAATCCCCCCCCCTCCCACTAGCCCGATTTCAGCAATTAACGAACTTGATCTTTCTTTTTACATAAAACGATTAAATATCGAGTTTGTTGATTATCAAACATAAATTACGACCGCTAGAGCGTTAACAGATATATATATATATATATATATATATATATATATATATCTATATATCTATATATATATATATATATATATATATGTCTGTTCAGTGTAACTGTCGCATTTACAAGTATTAGAGTCAGTAAGTTTGAATCTGTATAAGATAGAGATTGTATTTCCGTGTCCAGTTAGTATTTGTGTTAGATAAAATGTATGTTGGGATAGTGAGATATTGGTTTTTAAAACAGGGATATATAATTTTAGATGTAATCCTTTATCTGTTTGATTCCACCGCTGTTGCCACAAATTAATACTTTTTTCTCTTAGTAAAGATTTTAACACAGTTGGAGTGATTTTATTGTTAATTATATCTTCGTTACTTTTAGAGACAATTTTGGCGAGAACATTGACTATTTCATTGCCCATAATTCCTGCATGTGCCTTGACCCATTCGAAGTGAATTGTCATTGTAGTTGGAGGATATGTGCTTAGTTTACGCAGTCCCTGCGTGAGGAACTTGTATTTATTAACCATTAGCGGCTTTATAAAAGAGAATGATATAAAGAGTTGCTTACTGTTCGTCAGAGCAGCTTCTTCAGGGCCTTCCTGGAGAACTCGGAGACTCTGGAAGAGTGAGATATTCTGGGAGATGTTGCCAACTGCTGGAGTATCGACAGATCGCTTCTTCAGTCCCTTGGCGTTCCTCCAGTGGCAAGGTTGGCTCTGCAACACAGACATCCCAATAAGCTCTAAGCGCAAGCTAGTGTGAACATCTTTTATGAACTTATTATCTCCTTATCAAGGGAGTTAAAGATTCCAAACCATACATTATACCAAAAAAAACTAGAACAGATTATAACGGAAATTATATAATGAAATATATGATTAATTAACTTACTGGACAGCGGCCATGGCACATCCTGACATCGCATTCAATGTAGAGTGCTGGAGATCCTGTGAACCTGAAGGTCTTCATGTAAGCAAAGACTTGGGTTTCGAAGACTCCAGCTTCTGACCACGATCCACGGAACCTCGAGATGAGCTTGTCGTCCACTGGACACCTGCAACACATAATCACAGCTATCAGCATAGCATAACAGAGCTATCAGTGATTAAACTGGTTAAGAAGAGGGCTAGCTGTGATTAGACTAGTTAATAACAGAACTATCTGTGATTAAACTATACTGCTCAAAAATGAATAGGGACATGGGTTATTTTTTCTTATCCTATTAATTTTAATTAAATCGACCTTAATTAAATTACTTTTTTATGGGGGAAAAAGACAATAATTTCTAATAACTATTAATGATATTTATAATTAAAAAAAGAAAATGCTAGGCCCCATAAATACCACAAAACAGCCTATATCCCTATTTATTTTTGAGCATTATAGTTAATAACAGAACCTGTGATTTATTAAACAGTCAATAACAGTCAATTAATTAAACTATTTAATAACTAGTCAACTACCTGTGATTTAACTAGTAATAACAGGCCAATGAACTACCTGTGATTAAACTAGTCAATAACAGAACTACCTGTGATTAAACTAGTCAATAACAGAGCTACCTGTGATTAAACTATTCAATAACAGAGCTACCTGTGATTAAACTAGTTAATAACAGAGCTACCTGTGATTCAACTAGTCAATAATAATGCCACCTGTGATTCAACTAGCCAATAACAGTGGTACCTTTGAGCAAACTAGTCAATAACAATGCCACCTGTGATTCAACTATCCAATAACAATGCCACCTGTGATTCAACTAGTCAATAACAGTGCCACCTGTGATTAAACTAGTCAATAACAGGGCTATCTTTGATTAAACTAGTCAATAACAATGCCACCTGTGATTCAACTAGTCAATAATAATGCCACCTGTGATTCAACTAGCCAATAACAATGCCACCTGTGATTCAACTAGTCAATAATAATGCCACCTGTGATTCAACTAGCCAATAACAGTGGTACCTTTGAGCAAACTAGTCAATAACAGGGCTACCTTTGAGCAAACTATTCAATAACAGAGCTACCTGTGATTAAACTAGTTAATAACAGAGCTACCTGTGATTAAACTAGTTAATAACAGGCCTATCTTTGATTAAACTAGTCAATAACAGAACTACCTGTGATTAAACTAGTCAATAACAGAGCTACCTGTGATTAAACTAGTTAATAACAGGGCTATCTTTGATTAAACTAGTTAATAACAGAACTACCGGTGATTAGACAAGTTAATAACAGGCCTATCTTTGATTAAACTAGTCAATAACAGAACTACCGGTGATTAGACAAGTTAATAACAGGCCTATCTTTGATTAAACTAGTCAATAACAGTGCTACCTGTGATTAAACTAGTCAATAACAGAACTACCTGTTATTAGACTAATTGATAACAGTGCTAACTTTGATTAAACTAGTCAATAACAAAGCTACCCTTTGATTAAACTAGTCAATAACAATGCCACCTGTGATTCAACTATCCAATAACAATGCCACCTGTGATTCAACTAGTCAATAACAGTGCTACCTGTGATTAAACTAGTCAATAACAGTGCTACCTGTGATTAAACTAGTCAATAACAGTGCTACCTGTGATTAAACTAGTCAGTAACGGAGGTACCTGTGATTAAACTAGTGAATAAAAGAGCAACCTGTGATTAAACTAATCAATAACAAAGCTATCTTTGATTAAACTAGTCAATAACAGTGCTACCTGTGATTAAACTAGTCAATAACAGTGCTACCTGTGATTAAACTAGTCAGTAACGGAGGTACCTGTGATTAAACTAGTGAATAAAAGAGCAACCTGTGATTAAACTAATCAATAACAAAGCTATCTTTGATTAAACTAGTCAATAACAGCTACCTTTGTTTGAACCACTTTATTATGTTGTATTAAATGATGACTCACCCATATTGATCGATTAACTGTATCCTCTTGTTGGCTCCATTATGAGCGAAGCAGTCGTTGACGACAATATCAAACCCATCTGCAAATGAATTGAGGAGAAATGTGAAATGAGATAAACATGTATATCATAGTTTTATTTATTTTTTTAAATAAGAGCATCGCAACTTAAAATATATTGATCATTTAAATGTCAAAAAGGAAAAAAAATGTATTTACTGTTAAAAGAATACAAGAGCAACAACAAAATACATATTAAATAAAAGTACGCAAACAGAACATTATTAATCAAATCGCAGAACACAACGAATAAATAAAAATACCATGAAAAGCAATAAATAGATGATAATTGAGTATTTGAAAAACAAATCTAACACGCACAGCACACCTATGCACACACACACTCACAATGATATAAGTAATAAAAAATATAATGATGTTTTCAGTCGTATGTTGGGGTGGTTGTCAACTTCGCCCACTGTAATCCTGTTAGCCACGCCATTGTTATGTGAGTTTGTAGCTTATAGCGATGTTCAAAATGTTAGTTGTAACTGGATGATTGGTGTAGAGATGATTTTCAAGGAGAGTAAAGCCCCAATTAGCCAGGGAAAAGGATGACCTGTGAATTTTGAATGTTTTCTGATTTGTAATCTAAGACATATGTATATAATATATTACCATATTTGCTCCTCATGTATATGATGAGAGTGAGAGGGTCGCCAACCCTCACAGGTCCAGCAACTCTATTCCCGTTCGTACCATATCCATATCTGCAACCAGACATCATACGTTATACTCATACTACACAAATAGAACCCAAATATGTAAACGACTAAAACATAACTAAAAAAAAGTCCGTCACACAGGGGCTGCGTCAACTAAGAAGATTTCCCACGTGAAGTTTTACAATGGAGAAATCTACATAGCGGTAACACCACACCATCTTAAATATGGGGGGTGGGGCATCAACAGAACATATTTGCATATATCTCACAAAGTAAAAGGTTAGAAGGCAAGAACGGAGAAAGGTTAGGTTACACGAGTGCCGAACAGTTACGGAAACGGCCGAACTAATCCGGAAACTGCCGACAATTGCCACGCACACACTTAGTAAAAATGGAAATATCTCGGTTAATATTCAAGATAGAGAATAAATGTATTTAACAATATTTATATTAAATTTAATTTGCAACAAGATTGGTTCTATACTATTTTTCGATCTGACGTACAGTAACGGAGATATTTCGAATTTTCAAAAATCCCCCCCCCCCTATAACACCCCCCCGGTCCGATTTCAACCGTTAAAGAACTTGATCTCTCTTTTTACATTAAAATGATTAAATACCGAGTTTCGTGACGATTAAACGAAAATTGCGCCCGCAGTGTTAACAGAGAAATATATACAAGTATATATATAGTTTTGAACGGACCTCATTTCCGTACTCTTCTAGGTGGGATCGATGGACATTTGAAGAAAATTTTCGAAAATCGCGTCTTGAGTACGACCTCAATAGCTGATTTCGCTCAAGGGAAATCTGCTTAAAGGGTTTTCTTATTTAATCAGATTCTGCTAACAGTCAAACACATACTGCCTGAATGCCATCAACGTATTAACTTCCAAATATCACACGACTTACATCAATTCCTGACGAAGGGTAGCCTATACGTTCATACAATACTTCAACATCTTAAGAATATACGCTTTTACTCAAAAATATAGTATTTTATACGCTTTTTATATCCACTCCTGTGCCACATATTATTTACTTTTTATTTAAAAATTCTCGTTTTAGCAGATTTCCCTTAAGGGAAATCAGCTATTGAGGTTGTACTCATGACGGAATTTTCGAAAATTTTCTTCAAGTGTCTATCGATCCTACTCAGATGACGAAAATGAGGTCCGTTCAAAATTATATATGTATATATTTGTTCAAAATTATATATATATATATATATATATATATATATATATATATATATATATATATATATATATATGTATGTGTGTATGTATATATATTTGTCTGTTATCGCTCTAGGGGTCGCAATTTTTGGTTGATCGTTACCAAACTCGATATTTAAACGTTTTATACAAAAGGACAGATCAAGTTCGTTAATGGCTGAAATCGGACCAGTGGGAGGGGGGGGATTTTCGAAATATCTCCGTTACCGTACGTCGGATCACAAAATTGTATAGAACCAATCATATTTCAAATTAAATTTACTATAAATATTGTTGTATACATTTATTCTTTATCTTGAAAATTAATCGAGATATTTGCATTTTTATTAAATGTAGGCAAATAACGGACAAGTGCGTTTCCCGCCAAAAGGTAGTTCAGCCGTTTCCGTAACTGTCCGGCTCTCCTATGGAGATTTCTCTAATGTATAAATTCACGGGGGAAATCTGCTTAGTTTACGCAGCCCCTGCGTGACGGATTTTTTAAATATTTTTTTAAAAATATGTATGAACGCTTTTATGATGGAATTCTTGAAACATTCATTACATTAATCAGTATGCACAAAGTATTTTATATTACTGACCTTTCCTTTTTATCAAATTTCTTTCTTACTTTTTTAAAATAACCAACAATTTATACGTAATTGCAATATTTTAAATAGAATAGAATAGAATATATATTTATTTGTTAAAGGTTTACATCTTGTACAAATTAAATAAACAAATAACAATTCTGTCTTTTTAAATAAATAATTCAATCCAAGTTCTTGAGATCAACAATAATATGACAATAAAGAAAACAAAAAAAAAAAAAGCAGTATAGTGTAAATAGTAAAATATAGTACATAAAAGATAACTAAAAGCATTCTATAAACCCTTTTCCGTCTTAATACAACATTTAACTGGAGTGTGGTCCATCAGCACTTATAGATTCCAGAGTATTGCATGCTGAGCAGTGCAATATTTTAAATATATAGTATTAATGAATCAAATATTACTTTATAACAGTTGTAATAAAGGTATTTCTTAGCTCTAGTAGCTCATATTTTGACAATAAGAGAAAACAATAAAATAGCTGAATATATTTTGAAGAGTATAGGAAGGTAAGGGCTAACCTGATTTCCATGTAGCATTCTGGAGGTGAGAGGGTGAACACGACTGGGTTTCCTGTTGCAACTCTGAAAAATAAATTATATCCATACTGATTAAGTTATATTAGAATAATATAGTTGTTTTAATAATTATAATTTTTGTTAGCGAAATACAGGAGTAGAAATACAGTAATTTTGTTTTAAATCAGAGAAATAAATGAGTATTCGATTCGTGATGGCAGATATTTGATACGAAATTGAACTATCTACTCACTATGTACCTAGATTTATCTCAAGTAAATAAATACACATATTTCACTCCATAATCCACATCTACATCACAAATTTGTGAAATTTTAAATAGTCTGTTCTCCTATGCTATCAGCTTTATCATGCATTTACACATTTAACCGAAGAATTTCCCCTAGCATATATATATATATATATATATATATATATATATATATATATATATATATATATATATATATATTTTGTTACGCTTATTACAAAAATAATTATTGTTGCTTATTAGGGATCTTTTGGATTGCAAAAATAAATACCGAACTTTAACGTTTTGAAAGACAGCACAATTTATTTTACGATCACTACTTTTATATACACACTTGGTAACCGATTTTTTTCAACCAACCACAATGTACAGTGTTGTTATGTTTGCAAATAACTTAATTGTAATAGAATATACACTTTCTTCTTTTAACTACAAACTTTCTATTAACACCATGCTCTCATACATCTATCAATCTACAACATATCTCACCTCTCTAACTCAACTACTAAACATCTTCTGAGTTGGTATTCTGGCAGGTGGAAGTGACTTCTAATGTAGGTAGGATGAAAAAATTGTTGGCTACGCTTCCACTGTAATAATTTACTGAAACGGCAAAGCGCTTTCGATGCTGTGCAAAATCGTCAGTGCCCGAAGGTTTTCGATGTTGACTCAATGATGATGTCAGTGACGAAGATTTTCGAGCGAGAGCCGATGATGCACCGCATCAATAGCGCTTTGCCGTTTCAGTAAATTATTACAGTGGAAGCGTAGCCAACAATTTTTTCATCCTACATATACTAAACGTCTGATCTACAGCAAGTGTTAACTTCACTTACTTATTACACAGGACAATAACTCACGAGTCGACCACTCGAATCACTGGTCAAAGCGCTAATTCTCAATTAAACTGAAACAGCTGGCCAATAGGCCTCCGTCCGCTGTAGCAGGTTCGAGGCGCCAACTCGCCCGCTGACTGATCACCAACTAGAAGTTTCTAGATCCCGCCCTGGCTCAGTTTACGCCCTTCTCTGCGGGAATGCTCTCATTTCCCTTGTACTTTTTAAATACACGTTGCGTGTTTGCCATTGAAGTAGAAACGAAATCCAGCAAGAAGAGTAATGGCTGCATATTTTGCAACAATATATATATATATATATAAAACATATACTACACACGGGTTTTGGGCTGGCTAGTGGAAGGATAATAAGGTTAAAAACACCTCCACTCTTCTATACTACAGTTTTAAATATTTTTTATAGAAAACGTGGACATTTAGTTTGGTTAAGTTGTCAGAAAAAATCTTTCAGATATTTGAGAATAACTATAAATGCGTTCCAAAAACACATCAGATTGAATTTAAAAATGAAATTTATGATTATGTTTTCATATATATATGAATTGAAGAAAATGATAGTATAGCATATTTGACTTACTCTACATCAAGAAAGGGAAAGGTAACAGTTTTCCAAAAGTCGTATCCATATTCACAAGTGACTTTGAAGTGCTCATCCCATTCTTCTTCGATCAGAGGGTTATATTGAACTGTTACAGTATTCCACATAAGGTTTTTCTGAAAAAAAGAAAAATAAATACATTAACGATAATGATTTCTTATTTTATAATGACTATCAAATTTGCGGTAGGATATAGCCATAATATTAAATTTCAGTGTGGTGCAAAAATACATTTTGCCGCAATATTTCTCTCAGTATTGTGAAAAATAGAAAATTAAACTCATTCTTAAATGAATATTGAGTATGTAATAATAATTTATTGAAAATGCAATTAACTCCTTATTGCAAGCTTATATTGACAGCCATTTTATGTGAGGTCTCTAAGTATTCAATGTTGCTGTAGTTAGTCAGTATGTGTTGTATGGTTAATGGTTGATGGCATGTTCTGCAGAGAGCTCTTTTTGTCCTCCTCATCAGCTATGAGTGGGTTAAATGCGTGTGTCCTATCCTAAGTCTCGTTAGTACAACTTCGTCTCGTCCAAGTTATATATATATTTCCGTCGTTGATATATATTTATTCTATCTTGAGTATTAACCGAGATATTTGCAGTTTTCATCTTTGAGCAAACTCCCACTTCTACTCATGTTACATAAACCATTCTCTGTTATGTAAGAAACCGCATTATTCGAAGCTTAAATACCATAAAATGGTTTTCAAGAGACCTTTATTATACGAGATAAATGCAAATAAGTTATGTGACCCCCCCCCTTCTTAAGTAGTTCTTGGACTACTAAAATTTGATTGATTGCGATAAAAATTATTCTGATTTATTATAAATTACAATGTTTTCATTATAAATAGTTTTTAATAAAATTAATTCTGATATATTTCAGTAATTGTTTTTCTTTCGTGTAAAAGGTTGGTTTATCTGTTTGTTTACATTGCAAACGCTTCCTGTCGGGAGGTTTCTTAATATCGTTAGTATTTATTCTCTTAAAATTGACGTTGCTGTTGTGATACCAGTATGCAGATTTATCTGTTCTTAAACTTCACAAGGGAAAATCTGGTTAGTTTATGCAGCCCCTGCGTGACGGACTTTTGTTTAATTGGGGTTTTCAAAAAGTCTGGCGGGCAGGATCAAATCTTACATGGGGGGTTGCCCACATACGATTTAGTCCTCGTGAGAAATTTCAAACACTACTTTCTACTATAGTAATAAGATGTGTTGTCTACTGACTGCTGGGTTCTTGCGAGCGTCTTCCTGCCTGGAGTTCTTGCCGAGAGTCCCACACCTGTTGAGCTGTATATAGAACTCATAGTAGTCCCGCCCTGTTCCGTTGATGTAGACACAGTCCGGGTCATAGGAGTATCCCGATGAGTAGAGCAGACCTCCGAAGGATCCGTTGAACCCTATCCTGATCTTCATGTAGTCATCCTGGCACTCCGCTTCAATGTCTGCAACACACAAAAATTGTAAAAAAAAAAAAAACTTATGCAAAATCAAAACTAGTATTACTACAAGAAATATTTCAGTTTTTCAACTAATTTAAGACACACAAATGCGTGTGTGTAAACTTACATGTTGATTTTTTTTTTTTTCGGCAGGCATTATTAAATTTGTGATAATACAGGATGCTTATTGCAAATTTGATTGCCTATTATAGTGAAACACACATTATTTTTCTATCATGAATATTAAACGAGATATTTGCAATGTATAGTAGTTTTCGACTTTCAGGAAAGTCATGTCATTTTAGCAACAAGCTTTTATATCCACTTTATTGGATGCTTAAATAACAAATATGTTTTCATTGAACTTTTCCTGTGTGAAGTACATGCTAATCGTAGTTTCATGTCATCATTTAACATTTTAAAGACATTTATGGTTTTTAACTCAAAAAACGTTTACTTTTTCTACACCATACTCTATATCTGTTTCATTTTACAATAAAGATCAAATTATTTAATGGCTGTAAACGGACTCGGAATGGGGGGGGGCTAGAGGGGGTGGAATTTGAAAATTCTAAATATTTCTGAGTCGGATCGAAGAAATTTTATATAGAATCGTCCTCGTTAAGCTTTTGATGCTGAGAAATTAGCTTAGTTTACGCAGCCCTTGCGTAGCGGGCTTTTTAATATTCATTATGTTTAAAGGAGTTTAATAAATGACCGATAGGTACATAGACATGGGAGGCGCGTTTAGAGGGTGAGAATTTTGAAAATTCGAAAAATCTCCGTTACTATACATCGGATCGAAAAAATGTATAGACTCAATCTTATAGAAAATTAAATGTACTATAAATATTTTTATATACATATATTCTCTATCTTGAATATTAACCGAGATATTTGCAGTTTCCAGCCTTCAGCAAACCCCATTTCTACTCGTGTTACATAAACAATACTCTGTTATATAATAAAGCACATTATTTGAAGCTAAAATACCAAATATTGTTTTCCAGAGACCTTTGTTGTACGAGATACATGGAAATATGTTCTGGCGACCCCCACCCCACTCGTTTTAAGTTCTTAACTACTAAAATTTGATTGATTGAGATAAAAATTATTCTGATTCATTATAAATTCTTTACTATATATAGTAAATACTTTTCAATAAAATAAAAATGTTATATTCTGATTTATATTTTCTTTCCCGTGTGAGGTTAGGAGACCGGTTTGTTCACATTTCAGACGCTTTCATAATTGGGAAATTATTAAATTTACTGAATGATTTCTCATTGCCGTTTGTATTTATTCACTTAATATTGGTGTGTTGACAGTATGTAGATTTATCTATTGTTAAACTTCAGGTGGGAATTCTGCTTAGTTTACGCAGCCCCTGCTTGACGGACTATAAATAGGAAGGGAGATTCTGGATGTTGTTTACATTGGCTGAGAAGTGATGGGGATCTGCCCTTGGGAGAAAGTGATGACACAGATGAGCATGTGGCCCTGATGATGAAGGCCCATTAGCCAGCCTCACTCATCACCTGTCACACTCAATGGCAGCAGCTGACAGCTTATTAGCAAGGCTCGGTGGGCATCCGAGGAAAGGTTGCTCCTTGGACAACGGACGTTGATCACTCACTACGTAAAAAGTCCGTCACGCAGGGGCTGCGTAAACTAAGCAGATGTCCCACGTGAAGTTTTACAATAGGAAAATCTGCATACTGGTACCAGTAGTAGTAACGAGTCTCTAAACCAATACCACGAGAGCCGAACAGTTACGGTAACGGCCGAACTAGCTTTCGGCGGATACTCACGAATAGACCCGGCATCAGCCGACCTCATCTCGCCCGTTATCCGCACACGCTTAATAAAAATGCAAACATCTGGGTTAATACTCAAGATAGAAAATAAATGTATATAACAATATTTATATTAAATTTAATTTGTAATAGGATTTTGGTTCTATACACGTTTTCGATCCGACGTATAGTAACGGAGATATTTGGAATTGTCGAAAATCCCCCTCCTCTTAACCACCTCCCACTGGCGTGATTTCAGCGATTAACAAACTTGATCTTCTTTTTTGCATAAAACGAGTAAATATCTAGTTTGGTAACGATCCAAGAAAACTTACGACCGCTAGAGCATTAACAGACAAATATATATACTAGCGGACCCGACAGACGTTGTCCTGTATGATATTTCAAGCGATTAGGATTTAATCTAGCTTTGAAATCTAAATATTTATCATAGCTTATAACCACGGAAGAATTAATGCTAGTTACTTCACATTGATTGCTAACTAATTCACATACTGAGTTTTGTTAAGTTGCGTTCAATCGGCTCCCACTTTAGTTTTTTTAGTATACATCTCGTTTATAGTTTGTTATACAACAAAAGTGGATACAACAAAAGTTACTCTAAATAACAACATAATCAACTCTTAACCTATGCATATTTGCCGAAAAACCAATAGGAAACGAAATATGGTTATTTTTAATTTTAGGCCTCCCTTAGGACCCCCACTCCTGCTCCATCTGCCGGGCTGATTTGTGACGCTAAACCATCCAGGGCGTCACCCAAACGCGTACAAAAAAAATCATTCAAATCGGTCCAGCCGTTTAGGAGGAGTTCAGTGACATACACACCTACAGTAGAATTATATGTATGTATATATATATATATATATATATATATATATATACACACACACACACACACACACATATAACTAATTTTGAACGGACAGCATTTTCGTCATCTCCTGGGTTGGTTCGATAGACGTTTGAAAAAATGTTTCAAAAATCGCGCATTGAGAACAACCTCAATAGCTGATTCCCCAGCTCTTAGGGAAATCTGCTAACACTGATCAGGAATCCCTCAAACCAAGCTCGGGGTGACTAAGGGTTATATATACTGCTCAAAAATGAATAGGGATATTGGTTATTTTTTCTTATCCTATTAATTTTAATTAAATCGATCTTAATTAAATTTCTTTTTTATGGGGGAAAAAGACAAATATTAATGATATTTATAAAAAAAAAAAAAAAATATGCTAGGCAACATACATACCACAAAACAGCCAATATCCCTATTCATTTTTTAGCAGTTTATATATATAATCCTTAGCCATATATATATATATATATTATTTTTGAGGCTGCATCGCTGGGAAGTATTGTCATTGTGAGGATTTCGGCTATCTGCTCCAGCGGTTGGAATTTGTGTTCTGCCAATTTCCGCTCGAACTGCGCCCATCTACGACAGCCACCAAACACGGACTATCGCAAATTGGAAGAACAAAAATTCCAACCGCTGGAGCAGATAGCTGAAATCCTCACAATGACAATATATATATATATATATATATATATATATATATATATATATATATATATATAATTACACACATATATAAAAGTTGTACTATACTTTGTAGCGCAATGGTGTATCATATGTATTATTATTAGCTGTTCTGAAATAATAATATTTTAGTATTTCATTTGGATAGGAATCCTGAAAGAAATGTTACCTGCATTTACTATATTCAGCATATATTTAAATAATTAGGTAAGTTTTCCCGTTCCCAAATTGTGACCTTTGTTTATCAACGATATTTATTTGATTGAGGTTGATAATGCAAATTTCCAACCTGATTCAAATAAGGTCTATTCTACAGATGCCAGCACAATATCCAAGTGCCCTTTGGCCTGGCTGTGAACGGTCACGATGATAACAGAATTAATATCGACCACCAAATAATCGATTCGCCTTCATAGTTATAATTTTACCCAAACGGGGTGGGGGGGGGGCACACTTTTCATAACAATCTACAATTTGCATAACAAATAATCAAAGTCTCTGATTATTCAAAGATCTCTTGATTAGCCAAAGGATGAAAGTTTTAACATTTGATACAAATGTCAATAAATATTCATTTGTTTTGGGAAATAAGGAATTACTAATTGGTAATGGAGAAATAGGGATAGAAGGTGCTAATGACGTCATTCATAGATACGACATAATCGGTGCCTGATTCCAACAGGTGGATGTCTGGCTTAGGTTCCAACGGCCCTACTTACAATTCTGGTGCTTAGAGAAACTGGCCTTAGCTTGCTAAAGGGCTGCTATTCAGAACGTTTCAAGTCCTCAGATCGCCCTCTTCAGGGGAAAAGGTTGTTAGCTGTGGAATGGAGGATATGCAGCCATTGTGCTACTATCGGTAGTGGATCTAGGAGAGCCATCGGTGCCATGGCCGGCCCATCGATGTCTGCCTCAACTACAGCACCTTGGCTCTCTCAAGGCCAAGCCCTCTCACTCACCCAACGCCACTCATAGGCATACGTCGAGGAGAACATCGTCCCAAACCAGCCATGGTGCGTAATATGGGCAAGATATCACCATTAATGTACTTTGACTGAAATTTTGACGATTGAATTGCTTTTAATAAAAGTATTAACTTATATATGGCAGGGGGCTGGTCCCCTGATTAGGACCTGTTAATAGGTGTATAACAGATATACCCGTACCTAATTATAAGGACCTGCTAATAGGTGTATAACAGAGATATACATAGTCATAAGGACCTGTTAATAGGTTTATAGCAGATATACCTAGTCATAAGGACCTGTTAATAGGTGTATAGCAGATATACCTAGTCATAAGGACCTGTTAATAGGTGTATAACAGATATACCTAGTCATAAGGACCTGTTAATAGGTGTATAACAGATATAACTAGCCATAAGGACCTGTTAATAGGTGTATAACAGATATAACTAGCCATAAGGACCTGTTAATAGGTGTATAGCAGATATACCTAGTCATAAGGACCTGTTAATAGGTGTATAACAGAGATATACCTAATCATAAGGACCTGCTAATAGGTGTATAACAGATATACCTAATCATAAGGACCTGTTAATAGGTGTATAACAGAGATATACCTAATCATAAGGACCTGTTAATAGGTGTATAACAGATATACCTAATCATAAGGACCTGCTAATAGGTGTATAACAGATATACCTAATCATAAGGACCTGTTAATAGGTGTATAACAGAGGTATACCTAATCATAAGGACCTGTTAATAGGTGTATAACAGAGATATACCTGATCATAAGGACCTGCTAATAGGTGTATAACAGATATACCTAGTCATAAGGATCTGTTAATTGGTGTATAACAGATATACCTAGTCATAAAGACCTGTTAATAGGTGTATAACAGATATACCTAGTCATAAAGACCTGTTAATAGGTGTATAACAGATATACCTAGTCATAAGGACCTGTTAATAGGTGTATAGCAGATATACCTAGTCATAAGGACCTGTTAATAGGCGTATAACAGATATAACTAGCCATAAGGACCTGTTAATAGGTGTATAACAGATATACCTAGTCATAAGGACCTGTTAATAGGTGTATAACAGATATACCTAATCATAAGGACCTGTTAATAGGTGTATAACAGAGATATACCTAATCATAAGGACCTGCTAATAGGTGTATAACAGAGATATACCTAATCATAAGGACCTGCTAATAGGTGTATAACAGATATACCTAATCATAAGGACCTGTTAATAGGTGTATAACAGAGATATACCTAATCATAAGGACCTGCTAATAGGTGTATAACAGATATACCTAATCATAAGGACCTGTTAATAGGTGTATAACAGATATACCTAATTATAAGGACCTGTTAATAGGTGTATAACAGAGATATACCTAATCATAAGTACCTGCTAATAGGTGTATAACAGATATACCTAATTATAAGGACCTGTTAATAGGTGTATAACAGATACACCTAATCATAAGGATCTGTTAATAGGTGTATAACAGTGATATACCTAATCATAAGGACCTGCTAATAGGTGTATAACAGATATACCTAATTATAAGGACCTGTTAATAGGTGTATAACAGATATACCTAATTATAAGGACCTGTTAATAGGTGTATAACAGAGATATACCTAATCATAAGTACCTGCTAATAGGTGTATAACAGATATACCTAATCATAAGGACCTGTTAATAGGTGTATAACAGAGATATACCTAATCATAAGGACCTGCTAATAGGTGTATAACAGATATACCTAATCATAAGGACCTGTTAATAGGTGTATAACAGAGGTATACCTAATCATAAGGACCTGCTAATAGGTGTATAACAGATATACCTAATCATAAGGACCTGTTAATAGGTGTATAACAGATATACCTAATCATAAGGACCTGCTAATAGGTGTATAACAGAAATACCTAATCATAAGGACCCGTTAATAGGTGTATAACAGAGATATACCTAGTCATAAGGATATGCGTATGTGTATGTGTATATATATATATATATATATATATATATATATATATATATAATTACCCGCATATATGAAAGTTCTACTACACTTTGTAGTATAATCGTGTCTATGATATGTATTATTAGCGGTTGTGAAATGATATTATTTTCATGACCCTGCTTAGGGAAAGGCCAGAGGAGTCAAGGCAACTCTTACTGCCCAAGGAAATGTTTGGAATTGTTGGTTGAGCGAGAAGGAAAAGGGCATGTGATATATAGGATGCCAGCTGAGAACTGGAGGATCCTAGCTGCTCCATGGATCCTCCAATGGATATGCCCAATCAAACTGGGAGAATAGGTTCTTGCTGTAGATCTAGGCTTGGGATCTAGACAAGTATTCTTTTCCATGCCCGAAGAAGTCATCAAAACTTTTTTTTCCGATTTGTTTACTTGGATATACAAGGCTTGTATTATATTGGATACCCAAATAGCCTGGCTTCCTGGCGGCTGTGGGAGGATGCCTGTTGTAGACCAGGACTAGACAAGAATGACAGCTGGAAAGGCTTGGACCGTGACAGCTGATTCAGCGTGACAATATGTGTATAGATGATGTGAGGTGGCCGTTAGCTATGGGCCATATCCAGCTACAACAAACCTATTCATGTCACTTCTTAGTCGTTGACATATTTTTTGGAGTTAGCCCTGACCCCATTGCCAATCTGAATACAGCCGACCTACATTATACCTTTGACTTGTAAATACCGATTGATCCATATCAACAGGTATCCCATTTCCTCCTATCTTGATTGGGTACCTGATAAGAAAATCTGCCCAAACCTCCCTTAAATAATTTTCCTAACTAGTAGTAGGAGTTTCCCTTGAAATACTTAATTCCTCCATTTTTGTCCAAGTATTATTGAACGTTATTGGTGTAGTTATAGGAATTGTTGAACCAATGAATGCGTTGCTTCACTCCAAGCGGCAACTAGCATCGCCATCAATAACCATTCTCTCTACGAAATAATTTCATTATGTGACCATTCCGGCATTGTCTTTCCTTGTGCAGCAGGCCTTTTTCTTGATGAGAATTAATTGTTTTGTCCAGACTTTAGCAACATCGTGTAAATTATCATTATTATTATTTATTAATGTCCACTTTTTGCAACTAAGGCTAATTGGGACGGGTCAATCAAACAAGTCAAAACTAAATAAACCCGTTTAAAAAGATACTACAACTCTAGAAATATACCTAATATGCTATAGTTTTACAGATATTAACTGAGCTTTTCTACCTCATCATAGAATCTTATTATGAGGATCAAAAAGTGCTATAAAATCACACCAGCTGAAAATTCATTATTTTCCATATATTTGTTCCTTGCAGTTTTTCTTGCTCTAATATTAGCCGAAATATATGGATTTATTAGTTAAGCGAAAAGTGGGATGAGGGATGAGGGATAAGGGATGTGGGGAGGGGATGAGGGATGAGGGGTGTGGAATGAGTGATGAGAAATGAGTGATGGGGGATGAGGAATGAGAGAAGAGGGTTGAGGGATGATGGATGAGCGATGAGGGGTTTAGGGATGAGGGATGTTGGATGAGGGATGACGGATGAGGGATGAGGGATGAGGAGTAAAGAGTGAGGGATGATGGATGAGGAGTGAAGAGTGAGGGATGAGGGGTGTGGAATGAGAGATGAGGGATGAGTGATGGGGGATGAGGAATGAGGGAAGAGGGTTGAGGGATGATGGATGAGGGATGATAGACGTGGGATGACGGATGACGGATGAGGGATGAGGAGTGAAGAGTGAGGGATGATAGATGAGGGGTTTAGGAATGGGGAACGAAGGATGAGGAGTAAAGAATGAGGGATGATGGATGAGGTGTGAAGAGTGAGGGATGAGAGGTGTGGAATGAGGGATGGGGGATGAGTGATGGGGGATGAGGAATGAGGGAAGAGGGTTGAGGGATGATGGATGAGGAGTGAGGGATGACGGATGACGTATGAGGGATGAGGAGTGAAGAGTGAGGGATGATAGATGAGGGATGAGGGGTTTAGGAATGAGAGACGAGGGATGAGTGACGAGGGAGATGATAAATGATGATAAAGCGGTACTTACGTTGTACCCTAGTCTTGTTGTTGATGTACCTCCTCGAGTCCCAGGTCTCTAGGCCAGACTGTGACCTCCAGTCGAGCAGCGCGTGCTCTATAGGCCTAGATCTCAGCTGAGTCGTGATCGGCACGTAACCTTCTCCTATATACACAACCTGCAACCATACATCATACACAGCTTTAGCCAAATATCTCTTATTTATATAATATATTATTTCATGTGTATTTCATTATAAAATCGAGTGATTTAATGGCCCCACTCTAGGCTCATAAGTATCTTCTGGCAACTAGCAATGTTCTAATATCAACTGTATTCTATTTGGAGATTGGGTTTACTGAAATATATCCTAGGGATAGCTGAAGATGATAGATCTAGAATAATGTTTATCTGTGTAACTAATTCTGTTAAAATATATAAATGTCATAATTCTGTTATATTTGTATTTTAGGAACGTCTGGAAATGTGGCATTATCTCAAAAGGAAATATTTGATATTGCGATGTAATGAAAGGTTAGATGCCAGCTGTTTTATTTGAGACACACCTTATCTTTCTCTTCTCATTTTAGCATCTGACATCTTGTATCATATGAACTGATAAAATGCAATGGATGCTTACTTAGTCTCTACTCATTTATATTCTACATATGTTCACAAAATCTAAAGAATTGACTTATAGATGCTTCCAAAAATTATTGATTAGAAGAGCAGATGAATGAGCTTAACCATAAGTCACCAATTCAGAGAGATGGTGTTAAAGTGGCTTATAGACGTTTTGCTAAAGCACTATAGCCAATGCTATATGGATCATCTAGTAATAAGGAGTGTTCCTCCAAGGTGTCGTATTAAGACCTTTGTTGATTTGCGTGACATTACTGGGCAGGAACGTTATGCAACCAACACATCAGAAGATAAAATGCTTCTTCAACAATTACAGAATCCATTGCACTATTAGCAATCTTTACTAACTCCAAACAAACATATTCCATAGCAAACATGGTGCAGACGGGGCTAAGCCATGCATGGCTGGCACGATTAGGAGGCAATGCGGGGTTAGCCTAGCCTACCCCTAATACAAACAATGTAAACATATTTTTTACAACTCATTATATATGGAAGTCCGTCACACAGGGGCTGCAGATTTCCCACGTGCGCCACGAATTTGCATTTACCCCGAAACGTCAAGGTTCAATGAGAACAATATTATATGTTTTTAGGCATCCAATAATGTCCTTCATAATATGGCAGTTTTTAGCAGATTTCCCTTAAGGGAAATCAGTTATTGAGGTCGTACTCATGACGGAATTTTCGACATTTTTCTTCAAATGTCCATCGATGCTACCTAGTAGATGACGAAAATGAGGTCCGTTCAAAACTGTATATATATATATATATATATATATATATATATATATATATATATATATATATATATATATATTTGTCTGTTACCGGTCTAGTGGTCGCAATTTTTGTTTTATCGTTACCAAACTCGATATTTAGTCGTTTTATGTAAAAAGAAAGATCAAGTTCGTTAACGGCTGAAATCGGACCAGTGGGAGGGGGGTTTAGAGGGGAGGATATTCTAAAATTTGAAATATTTCCGTTACTATACGTCGGATCGAAAAATAGTATAGAATCAATCTTATTACAAATTAAATTTACTATAAATACTGTTAAGTATATACATTTATTCTCTATCTTGAATATTAACCGAGATATTTGCATTTTTATGAAATCGGGGCGGATAACGGATGAGACTGAGTTTCCCGCCAAAAGCTAGGTTGGCCGTTTTCTTAACTGATCGGCTCTCGTGAAATTTCTCCATTGTAAAACTTCACGTGGGAAATCTGCTTAGTTTACTCAGCCCCTGCGTGACGGAGTTTTGTGTTAATATGGCATGAGTAGGAGTGGGGGTTTACTGAGGCTGAAAACTGAAAAAATGCATATATCTCGGTTGGTAACCAAGATAATGAAAACACGTAGATAACATTTATCAAAAATTACATTTTGCAATAACATTGGTTCTATACAATTTTTTGATCCGACGAATGATAACGGAGACCCCTCCAGTTGGTCGGATTTTAGCCGTTAACGAACTTGATCTTCATTTTTACATAAAGCGCTTAAATATCAGACAACATTTTAAAATATAAACGTTGATACCAATAAGAAAAAATCTGCGACCGCTAGAGGGTTAACAAACCAAATATACAATAATATATATATATATATATATATATATATATATATATGTGTATATATATACTAGGTAAGGTTCAATAATGTGCATATTTCCTATCAAGATACAATCCGAGTACACATTGTGTAATTCAGTTATATACATAATAGTAAATGTGAATAAAAATAATTAACACAATTACGTGTGTTAGCCTCCCAACAACTTTCACTCCCGCTTGAGTTTTAGCAGATTTCCCTTGAAGGATTTTTCTTCAAATGTCCATCGATCCTACCTAGTAGATGACGAAAATGAGGTCCGTTCAAAACTGTATATATATTTATATCTATATATAGGTTGCAATTTTTGTTTGATCGTTACCAAACTCGATATTTAGTCGTTTTATGTAAAAAGAAAGATCAAGTTCGTTAACGGCTGAAAATGGACAAGTGGGAGGGGGGGTTTAGAGGGGAGGATTTTCGAAAATTCGAAATATCTCCGTTACTATACGTCGAATCGAAAAATTACAGAGTACAGAGTCAATCTTATTGCAAATTGAATTTTCTATAAATACTGTTATATACATTTATTCTCTATCTTGAATGTTAACCGAGATATTTGCATTTTTATTAAATCTGGGCCACTAACCGACGAGAGTGACTTTCCCGCCAAATGCTAGTTCGGCCGTTTCCTTAACTGCTTGATTCTCGTGAAATTCCTCTATTGTAAAACTTCACGTGGGAAATCTGTTAGTTTACGCAGCCCTTGCGTGACGGACTTTTATCATCATTGCTCTCCTTAACTTATTAATTCAAAACATTTAAATAATCGAAACTTTCATTTTAATACCTGGTGAAAATAAATTACAGATGTATCCTAAAAAAAGTTTAATTTATATTGTAGTAGTGAGGTGAGGTGAGGTGTTGTTGGAAGTGACGAATATTGTGTTCTTGGGGAGAAAAAAAACGTCCAATTCTTTAAACGTTTTAGCAGATTTTCCTTTGGGGAAATCAGCTATTGAGGCCGGACTCATGACGCAATATTCAAAAGTTTTCTTTAAATGTCCATCTATCCTACCCAGGAGATGACGAAAATGAATCCGTTCAAAATTATATAATATATATATATATATATATATATATATATATATATATTTATATATATATATATATTTGTCTGTTTACGCTCTAGCGGTCGCAATTTTTGCTTGATCGTTACCAAACTCAATATTTAACCGTTTTTTTTTTTTTTGTAAAATGAATGATCAAGTTCATTAATGGTTGAAATCGGACCAGTAGGAGAGGGGGGGTTTAGAGGGGAGGGTTCAAAAAAAAAAAATAAAAATTTATCCGTTACTATACATCTGATCTAAAAATTGTATAGCATCAATCTATTGAAAATTAAATGAAATTCTATAAATATTGGTATACACATTTATTCTCTATCTTGAGTATTAACAGAGATATTTGAATTTTAGCAGATTTTCTCATACTCATGACGCGATTTTTGAAATTTTTCTTTAAATATCCATCGATCCTACCCAGGAAAATTAAGTCCGTTAAAAAACTGTATATATATATATATATATATTATATATGTATATGTATATATATATCGCAATTTTTGTCTTATCGTTACCAAACTTGATATATAATCGTTTTCATGAATAAAGAGAAGAAAGAGTTCAAGTTCATTAACGGCTGAAATCGGACCACGGGGAGGGGGGGGGGGTTATAGGGGGAGAATTTTGAAAATTCTTAATAGCTCCGTTATTATGCGTCGGATCGAAAAATATAACCAATCTTATTGCATATGTAATGTTCTATAAATGTACATTTTTTCACTTTCTTCATTATGTACTGACATATTCAGTAAAGCCCCACTCCTACTCATCTTATATTTTCAATATTCTATTATGTTATGAAGCAATTTATTTGAAGCTTAATACCAAATATTGTTCTCATTGAACTTTTAAGTTTTGAGATAAATGCAAATACTTGGTTTCCGCCAAAAGCTAGTTCGGCCGTTTCCGTAACTGTTTGGCTTGAAATTTCCCTATTGTAAAACTTCACTAGGGAAATTTGCTTAGTTGCAGCCCTTGCGTGACGGACGTTTTTATTTTAGCGCTAAGCGTTTTCAAAGAATATTGTCTCCATCTTCAGAGCTTTTATTCGCTCATAGGGAGTGACAGCAAGTGACTCATATATGAAAAATAAAAAAAAAAATGTGAAGGATTACACGTTTTTTTTCTATTCAAGTATATTTTCGTTATTATAAGTCAATTCTTTAAATGTTATTGAACCAATCTTGTTAAACTATTGATGGTATACAATTGCTTTTCCATGTATATTTTAATATTTATTTATTTTATTTTAACTCAAGTATTAAACAAGTTACTTCTACTTTGTGGGTTTCTGCCGGCAGTAACTGATATTGTCCTATTTAATATTCATGGTCAGGGAGTTATTAAAATATGATTTGTTTGTTGTGAGATGTGGAAGGTGGATAGGCAGCGGAGCAGATCGAGTTATGGCCGTTATCTGTGCGCTAACCGTGGGCCGTTTTCAAAATAATATGGCAAGGTCTCCTTGCACAATGGCTGTGACCCAAATCTAAAGCAGATCTACCGACACATCACAATAATTGCCTTCTTAATTCGCTGCTAAAACTGTTGGCTCTCTCGAGAGAAGGTTTTGATGCACAATATCCGTGTTAAGGCTAATGTTGGCATGGCAACACCATCCTGTCATATAAACATATGTTATGATTATCAAGTAAAATTCTATTATTATTATTTATTAACGTCCACTTTTTGCAACTCAGGCTAACTGGGACGGGTTATCTACAGGTTACCACCCTTTTCTAGCCAAGGAGGGACTTAGGATGTTATTTAATGAATTTCGTCACTAAATAATTTCCTTTGCCCAGGCAAGAATCGAACTCGCCACTCTAGGTTTACCATGTGAGATTAAGGTCAACGCTTTAACTCGCATGGCTAACCTGAGCCCCTAGTAAAATTTTAAATTATTTATTAACTTCCACATTTAGCAGATTTCCCTTAAGGTAAATCAGCTATTGAGGTTGTACTCATGACTCTTAATATCTCCGTTATTATGCGTCGGATTGAAAAATTAAATAAAACCATTCTTAATGCAAATTTAATGTTCTATAAATTGTTGTTATGTACGTTTTTCACTATCTTGATTATTAACTGAGATATATGTATTTTTCTATTTTCGGTCTTGAGTAAACCCCCACTCCTACTTATCTGATATTAACAATATTCCATTATGTTATGCAGCACTTTATTTGAAGCTTAAATAGCAATTATTGTTCTCATTGAACTTTTAATTTTTGAGATAAATGCCAAAACGTGACGCACTTGAGAAATCTGCTTAGTTAACGCAGCCCCTGCGCGATGGACTTTTTGCAACAAAGGCTAATTGGGACTGTTTATCTACTGGTTACCACCCTTTTCTAGCCAGGGTGGGACTATGGGTTTTAGCAGATTTCCCCTGCGTGACGGACTTTTACTTAATGAATTCCGTCACTAAATAAATACATATGCCCAAGCGGTAATTGAAATCACCACTCTAGGTTTACCATGTGAGATTAAGGTCAATGCTTTAACTCACATGGCTATCCTCAGCCCCGAACAAATATTATGTATATCAAGTAATTTTATAATTTAAAATTCTACGCGATTTTCGAAAAATTTCTTCAAAGATGAGTTGTTATTATATATATTTCACCTTTTCGGGGAACTTTTTCGTCATGTGTCTCCGTTACTATACGTCGGATAGAAATATTGTATAGAATCAATCTTATTGCAAATTAAATTTGGTACAAATATTGTTATTTACATTTATTCTCTATCCTGAATATTAACCGAGATATTTGCATTTATATTAATTTTGGGCAGATAACGAACGAGACAAGAGCGGCTAATTTCAGTTCTTGTCGCGAGTTTCCGCCAAATTCTAGTTTGACCGTTTCCGTAACTGTTAGGATCTCGTGAAATTTCTCTATTGCAAAACTTCACGTGCAAAGCATCCCCTGAGTGACGGACTTTATTATTTAGGTGTCAGATGAATGCCCTAGATTATTGAGGAGAGAGGTGTGTGATGGCTTCTACCTAGGATTATTTTTTAGCTTTTAGTAAATTTTCGTCATAGTATTTAACTGTATTTTTTCTATAAAACCGTTAAACTTAAATTAGTTTTACTTATTTTATTAATTTATAAACCTTCTCTGCACAAAATTGTCGTTAATAATGAATTTTAATGAATTAATAGAATTTATATGGTCATGTATGGTATATGTTGGGCGGCGGACAAATAGTTTCAGGGAAGAATACACGCTCTGCATCATACGTAATATTATTAGCATTATTACAGTTAACGAGTTAATCTTGGATTTTGCGTTAATGACAATCTCATTCAAGAGTATTGCAGACCGTTTATTGGGAGGAGAGATGAGGTATTCTCACGATGAAGATGTTGTGAGAATTAAAGAGGTTAGCAGACAATACTGGGCCGATTCGGCACGGGACTGAAGAAGGTTTGGCCGATAATGGCTGCTAGACAAAGGCACTGATAGAGATAAAACTGAACCAAGAACAGCTGAGTGTCACATATCAAAGGAAGGTGTCCATTCAATGTCACGCCGCCTCAACACTCGCCTCTATCAATCAGATGGATTACTCACGCTGATCCATACATACTCCTAGCCACTACTGCAATGCAGTCCAGCTAGCCTCCAACCCTAGCCTCCGCAAGGCATCCAATCTCCCCCCTCAACACTCGCCTCTATCAATCAGATGGATTACTCACGCTGATCCATACATACTCCTAGCCACTACTGCAATGCAGTCCAGCTGGCCTCCAGCCCCAGCCTCCGCAAGGCATCCAATCTCCCCCCTCAACACTCGCCTCTATCAATCAGATGGATTACTCACGCTGATCCATACATACTCCTAGCCACTACTGCAATGCAGTCCAGCTAGGCTCCAGCCCCAGCCTCCGCAAGGCATCCAATCTCCCCCCTCAACACTCGCCTCTATCAATCAGATGGATTACTCACGCTGATCCATACATACTCCTAGCCACTACTGCAATGCAGTCCAGCTAGGCTCCAGCCCCAGCCTCCGCAAGGCATCCAATCTCCCCCCTCAACACTCGCCTCTATCAATCAGATGGATTACTCACGCTGATCCATACATACTCCTAGCCACTACTGCAATGCAGTCCAGCTAGGCTCCAGCCCCAGCCTCCGCAAGGCATCCAATCTCCCCCCTCAACACTCGCCTCTATCAATCAGATGGATTACTCACGCTGATCCATACATACTCCTAGCCACTACTGCAATGCAGTCCAGCTAGCCTCCAGCCCCAGCCTCCGCAAGGCATCCAATCTCCCCCCTCAACACTCGCCTCTATCAATCAGATGGATTACTCACGCTGATCCATACATACTCCTAGCCACTACTGCAATGCAGTGCAGCTGGCCTCCAGCCCCAGCCTCCGCAAGGCATCCAATCTCCCCCCTCAACACTCGCCTCTATCAATCAGATGGATTACTCACGCTGATCCATACATACTCCTAGCCACTACTGCAATGCAGTCCAGCTAGGCTCCAGCCCCAGCCTCCGCAAGGCATCCAATCTCCCCCCTCAACACTCGCCTCTATCAATCAGATGGATTACTCACGCTGATCCATACATACTCCTAGCCACTACTGCAATGCAGTGCAGCTAGCCCCAGCCCCAGCCACCGCAAGGCATCCATTCTCCCCCCTCAACACTCGCCTCTATCAATCAGATGGATTACTCACGCTGATCCATACATACTCCTAGCCACTACTGCAATGCAGTCCAGCTAGCCTCCAGCCCCAGCCTCCGCAAGGCATCCAATCTCCCACCTCAACACTCGCCTCTATCAATCAGATGGATTACTCACGCTGATCCATACATACTCCTAGCCACTACTGCAATGCAGTCCAGCTAGCCTCCAACCCTAGCCTCCGCAAGGCATCCAATATCCCCCCTCAACACTCGCCTCTATCAATCAGATGGATTACTCACGCTGATCCATACATACTCCTAGCCACTACTGCAATGCAGTCCAGCTAGCCTCCAGCCCCAGCCTCCGCAAGGCATCCATTCTCCCCCCTCAACACTCGCCTCTATCAATCAGATGGATTACTCACGCTGATCCATACATACTCCTAGCCACTACTGCAATGCAGTCCAGCTAGCCTCCAGCCCCAGCCTCCGCAAGGCATCCAATCTCCCGCCTCAGCACTCGCCTCTATCAATCAGATGGATTACTCACGCTGATCCATACATACTCCTAGCCACTACTGCAATGCAGTACAGCTAGGCTCCAGCCCCAGCCTCTGCAAGGCATCCATTCTCCCCCCTCAACACTCGCCTCTATCAATCAGATGGATTACTCACGCTGATCCATACATACTCCTAGCCACTACTGCAATGCAGTCCAGCTAGCCTCCAGCCCCAGCCACCGCAAGGCATCCTATATCCCCCATCAGCACTCGCCTCTATCAATCAGATGGATTACTCACGCTGATCCATACATACTCCTAGCCACTACTGCCATGCAGTCCAGCTAGCCTCCAGCCCCATCCTCCGCAAGGCATCCAATCTCCCACCTCAACACTCGCCTCTATCAATCAGATGGATTACTCACGCTGATCCATACATACTCCTAGCCACTACTGCAATGCAGTGTAGCTGGCCTCCAGCCCCAGCCTCCGCAAGGCATCCAATCTCCCACCTCAACACTCGCCTCTATCAATCAGATGGATTACTCACGCTGATCCATACATACTCCTAGCCACTACTGCAATGCAGTCCAGCTAGCCTCCAGCCCCAGCCTCCACAAGGCATCCAATCTCCCACCTCAACACTCGCCTCTATCAATCAGATGGATTACTCACGCTGATCCATACATACTCCTAGCCACTACTGCAATGCAGTCCAGCTAGCCTCCAACCCTAGCCTCCGCAAGGCATCCAATCTCCCACCTCAACACTCGCCTCTATCAATCAGATGGATTACTCACGCTGATCCATACATACTCCTAGCCACTACTGCAATGCAGTCCAGCTAGCCTCCAGCCCCAGCCTCCGCAAGGCATCCAATCTCCCCCCTCAACACTCGCCTCTATCAATCAGATGGATTACTCACGCTGATCCATACATACTCCTAGCCACTACTGCAATGCAGTCCAGCTAGACACCAGCACCAGCCTCCGCAAGGCATCCAATCTCCCCCTCAACACTCGCCTCTATCAATCAGATGGATTACTCACGCTGATCCATACATACTCCTAGCCACTACTGCAATGCAGTACAGCTAGCCTCCAGCCCCAGCCTCCACAAGGCATCCAATCTCCCACCTCAACACTCGCCTCTATCAATCAGATGGATTACTCACGCTGATCCATACATACTCCTAGCCACTACTGCAATGCAGTCCAGCTAGCCTCCAGCCCCAGCCACCGTAAGGCGTCCAATCTCCCACCTCAACACTCGCCTCTATCAATCAGATGGATTACTCACGCTGATCCATACATACTCCTAGCCACTACTGCAATGCAGTCCAGCTAGCCTCCAGCCCCAGCCTCTGCAAGGCATCCAATCTCCCACCTCAGCACTCGCCTCTATCAATCAGATGGATTACTCACGCTGATCCATACATACTCCTAGCCACTACTGCAATGCAGTGCAGCAATGCTCCAGCCCCAGCCTCTGCAAGGCATCCAATCTCCCCCCTCAACACTCGCCTCTATCTATCAGATGGATTGCTCACGCTGATCCATACATACTCCTAGCCACTACTGCAATGCAGTACAGCTAGGCTCCAGCCCCATCCTCCGCAAGGCATCCAATATCCCCCCTCAGCACTCGCCTCTATCAATCAGATGGATTACTCACGCTGATCCATACATACTCCTAGCCACTACTGCCATGCAGTCCAGCTAGCCTCCAGCCCCAGCCACCGCAAGGCATCCTATAGCCCCCATCAGCACTCGCCTCTATCAATCAGATGGATTACTCACGCTGATCCATACATACTCCTAGCCACTACTGCAATGCAGTACAGCTAGCCTCCAGCCCCAGCCTCCACAAGGCATCCAATCTCCCACCTCAACACTCGCCTCTATCAATCAGATGGATTACTCACGCTGATCCATACATACTCCTAGCCACTACTGCAATGCAGTCCAGCTAGCCTCCAGCCCCATCCTCCGCAAGGCATCCAATCTCCCACCTCAACACTCGCCTCTATCAATCAGATGGATTACTCACGCTGATCCATACATACTCCTAGCCACTACTGCAATGCAGTCCAGCTAGGCTCCAGCCCCAGCCTCCGCAAGGCATCCAATCTCCCCCCTCAACACTCGCCTCTATCAATCAGATGGATTACTCACGCTGATCCATACATACTCCTAGCCACTACTGCAATGCAGTCCAGCTAGCCTCCAGCCCCAGCCTCCGCAAGGCATCCAATCTCCCACCTCAACACTCGCCTCTATCAATCAGATGGATTACTCACGCTGATCCATACATACTCCTAGCCACTACTGCAATGCAGTCCAGCTAGGCTCCAGCCCCAGCCACCGCAAGGCATCCAATCTCCCACCTCAACACTCGGCTCTATCAATCAGATGGATTACTCACGCTGATCCATACATAGTCCTAGCCACTACTGCAATGCAGACCATCTAGCCTCCAGCCCCAGCCTCTGCAAGACATCCAATCACATCTACTTTTCCTCAGTACCCGTCTAGCAGTGCAAACATACTTCCTCTTCTCATTCAAGCCCCTCATCTTATTCTGCTGAAGCAGAGTTTTCTGCAGATGCGCTATCAGCATATCCAAGTGATATAACAGCTGTTTGTTTTAGCCTGGTTATAACCATTAACTTCCATAATTTATCTTCTAATCAGGCACTTTATACTGAAGCCGCAAGCATAACATTGGTCCATGTAAAATGTAATCTTCATGATTTAAATTCTCAGTGACTTGTAGGAGGAGGAGATTGCCTTGATGGCGCACTAATGCAATAATAGTTTGCAGATTGTAAGATATTAAATGTGAAGGGCTTTGGGAGATAGTAGGGGCCCATGGATGGTGTACTGTATACAATAAAAGTAATCATTAGATGAGAATCAAAATTATAATTACTACGAATGAAATGATATAATAATAATAACTACAATCTATAAACTCCCATTGCAGTTGATGGTGCACGTGGTGATGTTGATAAGTTGGGGGAATTTCGATTACTGGGTTCCTGCTGTGCCACCTGTCAGATGTGATGGCTGGTTGAGCCTTCCTCCTCGCTGTCCCGCTGCTTCCTGTCGTTTGGCAATTCAGCACTTCAATTACAAATAGTACACCAACTGCCTCGTGCTGTCTGCAGGCAGCAGACTTTGAAAACCACTCCACAGGACACACAGGTCTTGCATTCAGGCTTGAATGCAATTTGCTGGTTATCTGAGGTGCAGAATCGCAGGTGACGAAGGTAAGAATGTGACACTAAGTGTCTAATGTCAGCCTACAATTTGGTGGTCCATTAATGCAATAATAGTGTGCATATTGCACGAGGCTAGCACCTGCATTTAGTCTGGTGGTGCACTAATGCAATAATAGCGTGCATTTATCAAGTGGCCATGCCTACCTATATTCTGGAATTGCATTCATGCAATAATAGTTTGCATATTGCACGTGTCAAATGCCTTCCCATAGCCTGGCGGTGCAATAATGCATACAGTGTGCGTATTCAAGTGTCGAATGCTTACCTATAGTGTGGTGGTGCACTAATGCAATAATAGTTTGCATATTGCACGTGGCTAACACATCCCTATAGCCCGGTGGTGCACTAATGCAATAATAGTGTGCATCTAGCAAGCCTACAGACTCCATTGTTATAGTATAGTGAGATGTAGTGGTAGCGGCATAGACAGTAGCAGGCCTCCTCCAACCACCTGCTCCCATGACCAATCTGTAATAGGAGCGGCCGTTCACCCTCTTCTCTGCCATCTCCAGGCAAGGCCGTTTGTCAACATTGGAATTTGTTTATTTTCTATTTGTTGCCGATAAAGGCGCGACAAGGAGACTAACAGTCTTCTTGGTGGGCCGCCATCCAAAAGGAAATGATTCAACTTCCTCTCCCCAACTAACTACATTCCTAAATATTATACAGAACACACCAGATTATATATATATATATATATATATATATATATATATATATATATATATATATATATGCCAGTTGTGTGCCAGTAACTGCTGTTCCTATCATGGCTAGCTAGTTGTGTGCCAGTGACTGCTGTTCCTTGCTAGCTATGTGCTAGGGACTGCTGTTGCTACGATATCTAGCTGTGTTCTACCATAGCTATGTGCCAGACACTAGCTATGTGCTAGGGACTGCTGTTGCTACCATAGCTAGCTGGCAGATATCTTGCTGTGTTCTACCATAGCTATGTGCCAGTCACTCCTGTTCCTTGCTAGCTATGTGCTAGGGACTGCTGTTGCTACGATAGCTAGCTGGCAGATATCTAGCTGTGTTTTACCATAGCTACGTGCCAGACACTCCTGTTCCTTGCTAGCTATGTGCTAGGGACTGCTGTTGCTACGATAGCTAGCTGGCAGATATCTAGCTGTGTTCTACCATAGCTATGTGCCAGACACTCCTGTTCCTTGCTAGCTATGTGCTAGGGACTGCTGTTGCTACGATAGCTAGCTGGCAGATATCTAGCTGTGTTCTACCATAGCTATGTGCCAGACACTCCTGTTCCTTGCTAGCTATGTGCTAGGGACTGCTGTTGCTACGATAGCTAGCTGGCAGATATCTAGCTGTGTTCTACCATACCTATGTGCCAGACACTCCTGTTCCTTGCTAGCTATGTGCTAGGGACTGCTGTTGCTACGATAGCTAGCTGGCAGATATCTAGCTGTGTTCTAGCATAGCTATGTGCCAGACACTCCTGTTCCTTGCTAGCTATGTTCTAGGGACTGCTGTTGCTACGATAGCTAGCTGGCAGATATCTAGCTGTGTTCTACCATACCTATGTGCCAGACACTCCTGTTCCTTGCTAGCTATGTGCTAGGGACTGCAGTTGCTACGATAGCTAGCTGGCAGATATCTAGCTGTGTTCTACCATAACTATGTGCCAGACACTCCTGTTCCTTGCTAGCTATGTGCTAGGGACTGCAGTTGCTACGATAGCTAGCTGGCAGATATCTAGCTGTGTTCTACCATAGCTATTTGCCAGACACTCCTGTTCCTTGCTAGCTATGTGCTAGGGACTGCAGTTGCTACGATAGCTAGCTGGCAGATATCTAGCTGTGTTCTACCATAACTATGTGCCAGACACTCCTGTTCCTTGCTAGCTATGTGCTAGCTGTGTTCTACCATAGCTATGTGCCAGACACTCCTGTTCCTTGCTAGCTATGTGCTAGGGACTGCTGTTGCTACGATAGCTAGCTGGCAGATATCTAGCTGTGTTCTACCATAGCTATTTGCCAGACACTCCTGTTCCTTGCTAGCTATGTGCTAGGGACTGCAGTTGCTACGATAGCTAGCTGGCAGATATCTAGCTGTGTTCTACCATAGCTATGTGCCAGACACTCCTGTTCCTTGCTAGCTATGTGCTAGGGACTGCTGTTGCTACGATAGCTAGCTGGCAGATATATAGCTGTGTTCTACCATAGCTATGTGCCAGACACTCCTGTTCCTTGCTAGCTATGTGCTAGGGACTGCTGATGCTACGATAGCTAGCTGGCAGAAATCTAGCTGTGTTCTACCAAAGCAATGAGCCAGACACTCCTGTTCCTTGCTCGATATGTGCTAGGGACTGCTGTTGCTACGATATCTAGCTGTGTTCTACCATAGCTAATCTAGCTGTGTTCTACCATACCTATGTGCCAGACACTCCTGTTCCTTGCTAGCTATGTGCTAGGGACTGCTGTTGCTACGATAGCTAGCTGGCAGATATCTAGCTGTGTTCTACCATACCTAAGTGCCAGACACTCCTGTTCCTTGCTAGCTATGTACTAGGGACTGCTGTTGCTACGATAGCTAGCTGGCAGTTATCTAGCTGTGTTCTAGCATCGCTATGTGCCAGACACTCCAGATCCTGTCTAGCTATGTGCTAGGGACTGCTGTTGCTACGATAGCTAGCTGGCAGATATCTAGCTGTGTTCTACCATACCTATGTGCCAGACACTCCTGTTCCTTGCTAGCTATGTGCTAGGGACTGCTGTTGCTACGATAGCTAGCTGGCAGATATCTAGCTGTGTTCTACCATAGCTATGTGCCAGACACTCCTGTTCCTTGCTAGCTATGTGCTAGGGACTGCTGTTGCTACGATAGCTAGCTGGCAGATATCTAGCTGTGTTCTACCATAGCTATGTGCCAGACACTCCTGTTCCTTGCTAGCTATGTGCTAGGGACTGCTGTTGCTACGATAGCTAGCTGGCAGATATCTAGCTGTGTTCTACCATAGCTATGTGCCAGACACTCCTGTTCCTTGCTAGCTATGTGCTAGGGACTGCTGTTGCTACGATAGCTAGCTGGCAGATATCTAGCTGTGTTCTACCATAGCTATGTGCCAGACACTCCTGTTCCTTGCTAGCTATGTGCTAGGGACTGCTGTTGCTACGATAGCTAGCTGGCAGATATCTAGCTGTGTTCTACCATAGCTATGTGCCAGACACTCCTGTTCCTTGCTAGCTATGTGCTAGGGACTGCTGTTGCTACGATAGCTAGTTGGCAGATATCTAGCTGTGTTCTACCATAGCTATGTGCCAGACACTCCTGTTCCTTGCTAGCTATGTGCTAGGGACTGCTGTTGCTACGATAGCTAGCTGGCAGATATCTAGCTGTGTTCTACCATAGCTATGTGCCAGACACTCCTGTTCCTTGCTAGCTATGTACTAGGGACTGCTGTTGCTACGATAGCTAGCTGGCAGATATCTAGCTGTGTTCTACCATAGCTATGTGCCAGACACTCCTGTTCCTTGCTAGCTATGTACTAGGGACTGCTGTTGCTACGATAGCTAGCTGGCAGATATCTAGCTGTGTTCTACCATTGCTATGTGCCAGACACTCTTGTTCCTTGCTAGCTATGTACTAGGGACTGCTGTTGCTACGATAGCTAGTTGGCAGATATCTAGCTGTGTTCTACCATAGCTATGTGCCAGACACTCCTGTTCCTTGCTAGCTATGTACTAGGGACTGCTGTTGCTACGATAGCTAGCTGGCAGATATCTAGCTGTGTTCTACCATAGCTATGTGCCAGACACTCCTGTTCCTTGCTAGCTATGTGCTAGGGACTGCTGTTGCTACGATAGCTAGCTGGCAGATATCTAGCTGTGTTCTACCATAGCTATGTGCCAGACACTCCTGTTCCTTGCTAGCTATGTGCTAGGGACTGCTGTTGCTACGATAGCTAGCTGGCAGATATCTAGCTGTGTTCTACCATAGCTATGTGCCAGACACTCCTGTTCCTTGCTAGCTATGTGCTAGGGACTGCTGTTGCTACGATAGCTAGCTGGCAGATATCTAGCTGTGTTCTACCATAGCTATGTGCCAGACACTCCTGTTCCTTGCTAGCTATGTGCTAGGGACTGCTGTTGCTACGATAGCTAGCTGGCAGATATCTAGCTGTGTTCTACCATAGCTATGTGCCAGACACTCCTGTTCCTTGCTAGCTATGTGCTAGGGACTGCTGTTGCTACGATAGCTAGCTGGCAGATATCTAGCTGTGTTCTACCATAGCTATGTGCCAGACCCTCCTGTTCCTTGCTAGCTATGTGCTAGGGACTGCTGTTGCTACGATAGCTAGCTGGCAGATATCTAGCTGTGTTCAACCATACCTATGTGCCAGACACTCCTGTTCCTTGCTAGCTATGTGCTAGGGACTGCTGTTGCTACGATAGCTAGCTGGCAGATATCTAGCTGTGTTCTACCATAGCTATGTGCCAGACACTCCTGTTCCTTGCTAGCTATGTGCTAGGGACTGCTGTTGCTACGATAGCTAGCTGGCAGATATCTAGCTGTGTTCTACCATTGCTATGTGCCAGACACTCCTGTTCCTTGCTAGCTATGTACTAGGGACTGCTGTTGCTACGATAGCTAGCTGGCAGATATCTAGCTGTGTTCTACCATTGCTATGTGCCAGACACTCCTGTTCCTTGCTGGCTATGTGCTAAGGACTGCTGTTGCTTCGATAGCTAGCTGGCAGATATCTAGCTGTGTTCTACCATAGCTATTTGCCAGACACTCCTGTTCCTTGCTAGCTATGTGCTAGGGACTGCAGTTGCTACGATAGCTAGCTGGCAGATATCTAGCTGTGTTCTACCATAACTATGTGCCAGACACTCCTGTTCCTTGCTAGCTATGTGCTAGGGACTGCTGTTGCTACGATATCTAGCTGTGTTCTACCATAGCTATGTGCCAGACACTCCTGTTCCTTGCTAGCTATGTGCTAGGGACTGCTGTTGCTACGATAGCTAGCTGGCAGATATCTAGCTGTGTTCTACCATAGCTATGTGCCAGACACTCCTGTTCCTTGCTGGCTATGTACTAGGGACTGCTGTTGCTACGATAGCTAGCTGGCAGATATCTAGCTGTGTTCTACCATTGCTATGTGCCAGACACTCTTGTTCCTTGCTAGCTATGTGAGCGTGGGAGCACGTGTTCCTATTGTCCCGACCATAGCGGGTCCATATCATATCTCACGCCTTTCTTTATACTTCCTTCGGCCAGTAACGGCTTCTCGATCCTCGAATCGCCATTATATTCGGCTAATGACTCCAGCTACTTCGGAAAATGCACCTTTCCAATTTCAGAAAAAGCATTCTGATAAATGGGCACATATTGTTCGACGATCTCATTTCTGTTTTTACAACAAACCTCAAAAAATCCATCCATGACATTTTGATCGAAATACCTCTTTCCAAATACCCAAATAGTTGTATTGACTTTATTTCCTTGACCAAACTGACATTCAGCTGTTGTTCATTTGCCTCCAGCTCGTTTGCCAGAATCCCGCCATATATTAGCGGACACCATCAGCATAGATATAAGTGTGATTCAACTAGGCTGATTTATTTTGTCAGGTGGGAACTTACAATATAATCGAAATCCAGTGACAGGACTACAACACAATAACAAATTTATTACCGACCAATTAACAATATCTAATATTTTTGCATCCATTAAATGATCCATTTACTTTAGAAGAACTTAAATATTCTTTAAGCAATACACGCAAGACATCACCAGGACTAGACAATATCACTTATGACATGCTTCAAAATCTACCTGAAATTGATCGTTGAGAAAATTTTGAATAAAAGGTTATTTTGGTTCCTTGAAACTCATAACCTCCTAGCTCCCTATCAATGTGGTTTTAGACCAGGAATTGAAAGCGATATGTTAAATGCTTTCTTAATGGAAAAATCTGCCTTAGCTGTGTCCTTTGATCTCGAGAAGGCATATGACAGAGTATGGAGGAGACTCATAATATCGCAGTTGATTAAATGGGGAGTTCAAGGCAAAGTTATTTTATTTCTTAAAATTACTTTCCTCAGCGAACTTTCAGGGTGAGGATTGGTACAGCTTTATCTTGGATATTCTCTCAGGAAAATGGAGTGCCTCAAGGAGGTGTAATGAGCACAACTTTGTTCAATATAGCTGTAAACTCAATCATCATGTATAGCCAAAGAAGTATCTTACTGCCTGTATGCTGATGATTTGCTAATTTACCACACATTCTCCAATATTGATAATGCAATACACCATTTACAGTAAACTATTAATTCGTCAGAGCAGTTGTGCTTAAATAGTGGCTTTAAATTTTCAGAAGGGAAAACGAAATGCATTATCTTCACCAAAAGGAACTATCACCCCGCCACATTTACATATCCATAACAGACACAAATACTTTACAACTTTTAGTACTCACACTAGACAAAAAATTAACATGGTTACCCCATTTAAAAAATCTCCTTAACAAATGCAAGAAATTCTTGAATTTGCTGAGGATACTTAGTAATACGCAGCGGGGAGCTCTGTTATATGATATGCCTCATTATTCGAAGCTTAAATACCATGAATGGTTTACTAGATACCTTTATTGTACGAGATAAATGCAAATATATAATCGTGACCCACCCCCCCTTCTTAAGTTCTTTGACTACTAAAATTTGATTGATTGAGATTAAAATTATTCTGATCCATTATAAATTAAAGGTCTAGATATAATAAATAGTTTTCAATAAAAATAATATGTTATATTCTGATATATTTCAGTAATTGTTTTTGTATCCTGTGAGAAGTTGGCAACACCTGTTTGTTTACATTTCAGACGCTTCCTGTCGGGAGGTTTCTTATTACCGTTTGTATTTATTCACTTAATATTCACGGTGATGTTCTGTTACCAGTATGTAGATTTCTGTATTGTTAAACTTCTCAAGGGAAATCTGCTTAGTTTCCGCAGCCTCTGCGTGACGGACTTCCTAAGAGTCATATGTAGATAGTGTGTAGCTTACCGACGAGTGTTGTGTTCCATCATGGGCCAGGCCTTCCCGAGTCTCGTTGCTACTGTCTGCCAGTTCTGCCGATGCCTGCTCAGTCGTCACTTCTTGGTAGACCTCTGTACCTCCTTCAGTAGTGTCCTCCCCTCCGGCCGCTCTCTGAAACAACACAAGTCAGCATATACACAAGTTCATATCATAATAAATACATTAGAAAAAAAAATGAATATGAACAGATAAACGTAGTACATGAAGGCATTTCAAGACACCTCATCTTAGATAAATGGCATAGCGACTGGACTAACACAAGTACTGACAACAAACTACCAACTATCACGAACACTATTTACATGTGGCCATCAAGTTTCAGAAACTCTAGGAGAGAAGAAGTAGTTCTTTCGAGACTTAGAATCGGCCACACCAAATTAACACACTCATACTTAATGACAAAGAGTGACCGAGCTACTTGCTCAACTTGTAACATTCCCTTGATAAGACATATACTGACAGAATGCCGAAATCGACAATACCAGGACTTCCCCAATAACTTACAACAACTTTTGAGGGAAGGCAGCCATATTCGGAGGGAACATTAACAACATATTCTCATTCCTGCACAAAATTTAAATATACGAAAAAAATAAACATACAAAAAAAGCCGTGGTGTGCAACAGGATCTCAAATTACATGCATTAATTGTATTATTTTGTGTATATATATATATATATATATATATATATATATGTTTACCCTGAAGGAGGAAATTACGACAATCGTCAGCAAAAGTACCATTTTCAGCCATTCGATTTCCTATCGATTATTCACCAACTATGCTCATCACCAATATTTTTTTTTTTTTTTATGTTACTTTTTTTAAATTTTTTGTTTACTAATGAAATGTTCATCTATTTCACTTTTTTTATTTGTCATTGTTTTTGTATTGGTGTTTATTATTTTTACTTGTTGTTATCTATTTTAATGGTTCTATTATCTATTTTTGTTTGTTATTTAACTTCGTACAATTTTTGATTTTTGGATGGGCAAATCACCTTTGATGCGATGCCCATAAATAAATTAATAAAATCAGTAGTTGCAAGTTGCATTGTTGATCTCCTGCCACCATGTCAGTAGTTGAAAGTAGAATAGAATTTATATTTATTTGTTTAAGATTTACATCTTGTGCAAATTAAATAAACAAATAACAATTCTGTCTTTTAAATAAATAATTAAATCCAAGTTTTTGAGATCAACAATAATATGACAATAAAGAAAAACAAAAAAAAACAGTATAGTGTAAATAGTAAATTATAGAACATAAAAGACAACTAAACGCATTCTTAAACCCTTTTCCGTCTTAATATAACATTTAACTGGAGTGTGGTCCATCAGCACTTATAGATTCCAGAGTATTGCATGCTGACGTGATGAAGCAGTAAATCTAGTGTAGTTTTGTCGAGGCTATCGATACTAAGTATCTCTTCGATTTTATGCACATCACTGACTGCTGAGGAAAGTGTTTGTAGATCACCTGTGATCTCAGCTGTCAAGGTTGTTTTGGAAGGTTGTGACAACAATTTTTTTTTATATATATCAGGCTTAGAACTTTCTGTACACCCCTCGTATATGTGACAGGCTATTAGGGATGAACTGATTACAAAAAGTGCAAGGTTCCTGAGCTTTGAATGAGAAAGTTTTGTTCGTGATTGAAGATTAGTGATAAAACGACCAAGAAGTATTGAGTTCTTCGTTAATACATTGCATTCATTGATGTTTAAATTGAACAGATTTTTAAAACCATCTATATTACAGAAAATGAGGTGAAGGATTCGTTTGATGGTTTTTACTTTTGGAAAGACATTAGGAAACGTATTCTTCTTAGATTTATTCAATGTATCTCCAGGACCAAGTCAGGGAAGGAAAAATATTAAGTCAGGAAGATTTCACATCTGTAGAAGGAATCGATGAACTTCTGGGACGAAACTTAAATTTATCTAACTTTTCTTCAGCTTTCCTTTTCTTGATACTCTGCCCTTGTTCATTTGTAAAATAAGGCAGTCCTGGAGTTGTTGCAAGTTGCAATGTTTGTCCCCCACCGTCATTACTACAGCCAAAGACAATTCAGAGGAAGCAATCAACTGCCGTCTATTCTCCGAAATTACTTGACTGATCGTCGCCAAGCTGTGCTCTTAGCTTAATTTGCATTTCTTTATTGTCGCTGGAAGATTAGGAGTCTAGCTGTGAATGGAGTGTGACCTGCTCGCCGATGGAGCGAGTAATAGCTCAGGTCACCAACCTCTCATCATCACCATCATTATCATCACCTGTGCCTCTAGCCACCGCAAGTCGTCCACCTGCTCCAGACGCTGCTAGCCTAGCCGCAGCAAGTCCTCCACCTCCTCGCGCTGCTATGCACAGCACTGCTTATCATCCTCTGCCCGAATCCTGTATTGAAATGCCTCCTGGTTTCGGTTAGTTAGCCGTCAAGGTTCACCGAACCCGATAGGGCCTTCCATCCTCTCTCCCTTTCTTCAATCTCTTTTTCTCTTTCCCCAATCCGAGTCGGAGAGCAACCTCTAAACACGAGAAAAAATATTTTCCATTTCACTTATTTGCCAGCTGCTGAGTCAGTACAAAAAATGGCCACACATTAAACGAGGAATAGCAGAAGGCAGCATTTCATTTCTTCCAATACTATTCCAAAAGGAATGTACTCTAGTTGGCGAAGGTTGGAATAATGAGTTCACTTTATTCAATTTGGTCATGGCCAAAATGTGTTCTTACTTTTGACTTATTCCCAGCTTAAATTCCAAAGTCTGTTTTCAACGAGCCATGCTGTGTGAGATATGTGCAAATATGTTATGTGACGTCATTCATTAAGGTTTTCTGGTCAAGGCTCGAAAACATTTCTTAGGTCAATAGCATACTGAATAGTTAACGGTACCATAGGATACCAAAGTCATGGCTGAAATGGGATCCGTAGCTGGCGGGCTGAGTTCCTAAATTGTAAATACTTCAGTTATTATAAGCCGGATAGAAATATGTTATATTAGCAGACTTGTTATTCACATAATGTTTTACTATTGTCCTTTTATAAATTGTTTCAATAATATCAATAGAAAGCGGCTTTTTTCTTCATTTTCCTTTCTGGAGTAAAGGCCAACTCATCCCATTTACAGCTTGGCTTTACTCATATCTTGCATATTTCGACTGCTTTCAGCAGAATTCATCCAACTAATCTCAAATCTCTATCACGATTCAACAGTCCAAATCCCTTTATTCCAAATTCATTAAAACACAAACCCATCTCTAAAACATTTCAGCTATCCCCCAGTTTTACCTAAGAATGTGAATTTTGCAATATAAATTAAGAAATGTATCTTATGTTGTATCTTTCAACGAACCAAGTATATCATAGTTTCATACGGAGGCAGATCTGTTACCGGGTAAGTTGTGCGGGCGGTTTCCTGCCTAATTGCAGGCAGGTCTCAGACACAACATTTTTTGGTCCCTATTTAAATTTTTTATGTAAAACTAAAGATCAAGTTCGTTAATGGCTGAAATCCGACGAGTGAATGGGGGTTTAGAAGAGAGAAATTAGAAAATTGTTAATATCTCCGTTACTATGGGTCGGATCGGAAACTTGTAAACTGGTCCAATCTTATTGCAAATGTAATGTAATGTTGTTATGGACGTTTTTTTTCACTAACTTCATTATTAACCGTGATATTTGCATTTTTTAGTTTTCGGCTCTTACTCATGTCATATCAACAATAAGCTCTTATGTCATGGACCTCTTTATGTCAAGGCTAAATACCAAATATGGTTTTCATTGACTATGGTTTTCATAGTATTAAACCTATAGTGGCGAGTTCGATTCTCACAACAGGAATAGGAATTTATGTAGTGACCAACTCATTAATAAAATCCTTAGTCCCACCCTGGCTAGAAGAGGGTGGTAACCTGTAGATAACCCGTATCAATTAGCACTAGTTGCAAAAAGTGGTCGATAAGATTCGTTGAAGAAGGAAACTAGAGAATAGAAGGCGAAGCAGCATGCTATTCCAGGACGTGGCAAATCTGCCTAGTGTACGTTACTCAAGAATCACGGACGTTTTAGCAAATTCCCTTAAGGTTATGAGGTCCATTCAAAATTAGCTATAGCCATACACACACACACACACACACACACACACACACACACACACACACACACACACACACACACATATATATATATATATATATATATATATATATATATATATATATATATATATCTGTTAACGCTCTAGCTGTCGCAATTTTTGTTTGTTCGTTGAAAAACTCGATATTTCATCATTTTATGTAAAAAGAAAGATTAAGTTCGTTATAGGCTGAGAAATGACAATTGGAAGGGGGGGGGGTTAAAGGGTAGGATTTTCGAAAATTCGTAATATCCGTTACTATACGTCGGTTCAAAAAATTGGGGTAATTAGAAATCAGTCTTATTGAAAATTAAATTTACTATTAATATTGTTAAATACATTTATTCTCTATCTTGAATATTAATGTTTTCAAGAGACATTTATTGCATACAAATATGTTCTGGTGCCCCCACCCCGTCTGAAGTTTATGGTCTACTAAATGTCATTGACTGAAATAAGAAGTATTCAGATTCATTTTAATTAACAGTACTAGGATATAGTAAATAGTTTTCAATAAAAGTAATTTCACGCATTCAGATATATTCCATAAATTGCTCTTCTTCCCTGTCTAGATACTATCTTTTCAACTCTACAATGTTGGCTGCTCTGTTTGTTTACCATTCCGATTGCTTACCGTTGTAGATATTACTAACTTGTAAACTGACTGAAAGATTTCTTATTACTGTTTGTATTTATACGCTTAACATTCACGGTGGTGTCACCATTATGTAGATTTTATCTGTTGCAAACCTTCCCGTGGGAAATCTGCTCAGTTAACGCAGCTCCTGGACGTTTTTTGTATTAGTGAAGTGCTGACGTTGTGTATATGTTGGCCCGTGCACACCCCGTGTGTGTAGAACCCCTCCGTACCTCTCCGGCGGTATATGTTGGCCCGTGCACACCCCGTGTGTGTAGAACCCCTCCGTACCTCTCCGGCGTTATATGTTGGCCCGTGCACACCGCGGGTGTGTAGAAACCCTGCTTACCTCTCCGGCGGTATATGTTGTACCGTGCGCACCCCGTGTGTGTAGAACCCCTCCGTACCTCTCCGGCGGTATATGTAGGTCCGTGCACACCCCGTGTGTGTAGAACCCCTCCGTACCTCTCCGGCGGTATATGTAGGTCCGTGCACACCCCGTGTGTGTAGAACCCCTCCATACCTCTCCGGCGGTATATGTAGGCCCGTGCACACCCCGTGTGTGTAGAACCCCTACCGACCTCTCCGGCGGTATATGTAGGTCCGTGCCCACCCCGTGTGTGTAGAACCCCTCCGTACCTCTCCGGCGGTATATGTAGGTCCGTGCACACCCCGTGTGTGTAGAACCCCTCCGTACCTCTCCGGCGGTATATGTTGGCCCGTGCGCACCCCGGGTGTGTAGAACCCCTCCGTACCTCTCCGGCGGTATATGTAGGTCCGTGCACACCCCGGGTGTGTAGAACCCCTCCGTACCTCTCCGGCGGTATATGTAGGCCCGGGCGAACCCCGGGTGTGTAGAACCCCTCCGTACCTCTCCGGCGGTATATGTTGGCCCGTGCGCACCCCGTGTGTGTAGAACCCCTCCGTACCTCTCCGGCGGTATATGTTGGCCCGTGCACACCCCGTGTGTGTAGAACCCCTCCGTACCTCTCCGGCGGTATATGTAGGCCCGTGCGCACCCCGTGTGTGTAGAACCCCTCCGTACCTCTCCGGCGGTATATGTAGGCCCGTGCGCACCCCGGGTGTGTAGAACCCCTCCGTACCTCTCCGGCGGTATATGTTGGCCCGTGCGCACCCCGGGTGTGTAGAACCCCTCCGTACCTCTCCGGCGGTATATGTTGGCCCGTGCGCACCCCGGGTGTGTAGAACCCCTCCGTACCTCTCCGGCGGTATATGTAGGCCCGTGCGCACCCCGGGTGTGTAGAACCCCTCCGTACCTCTCCGGCGGTATATGTAGGTCCGTGCACACCCCGGGTGTGTAGAACCCCTCCGTACCTCTCCGGCGGTATATGTTGGCCCGTGCACACCCCGGGTGTGTAGATCCCCTCCGTACCTCTCCGGCGGAGTATGTGGGCACGTGCGCACCCCGGGTGGGTAGATCCCCTCCGTACCTCTCCGGCGGTATATGTAGGACCGTGCGCACCCCGTGTGTGTAGATCCCCTCCGTACCTCTCCGGCGGTATATGTAGGTCCGTGCACACCCCGGGTGTGTAGAACCCCTCCGTACCTCTCCGGCGGTCTATGTAGGTCCGTGCACACCCCGTGTGTGTAGAACCCCTCCGTACCTCTCCGGCGGTATATGTAGGTCCGTGCACACCCCGTGTGTGTAGATCCCCTCCGTACCTCTCCGGCGGTATATGTAGATCCGTGCGCACCCCGTGTGTGTAGAACCCCTCCGTACCTCTCCGGCGGTATATGTAGGTCCGTGCACACCCCGTGTGTGTAGATCCCCTCCGTACCTCTCCGGCGGTATATGTCGGCCCGTGCACACCCCGGGTGTGTAGAACCCCTCCATACCCCTGGTATCCCCCCTATTGCTGAGCTAGCGGTCACCCATCCATGTCTTCTCATGTCCTTCACCCGTCTGCCCCAACTCCTACCTACATCCTCTACTTTCTCCTACTTCCTACACCTATTTCACATTCACAATGCCATTCTCTCCAAAACTATTTTCCGACTAACGTTTAAAACTGTTTAATGTAACCCTCATTTATAATAGCTACATCCAAGAACGTTACAAAAATAAACCACTTATTACTCGTATTTACTCTTTAGACAAAGCATGGATATGAGAACGAATCAGATATTAAAGAAATATTTTCCATAATATAAAAGTACAAAAGAAAGGTAAGCACATGAAGGAGTAAATATATCATCCTAATAATGCCCAACACCATCGCTATGGGGTACAAAACTAAATAAATAAACAAAAAATAAAAATAAATTAATAATATAAATGTACTAGTACTCGATGCGACGCATAATAACGGAGATATTAATAATTTCCGAAATTCCTCCGCTCTAAACCCCCCTTCCCATTGATTGAATTTGAGCTATTAACGAACTCGATTTTTCTTCATACATGAACTGATTAAATATCGAGTTTGGTAACGATCTAACAACAATTGTGAGCATTAGCAGACGATATATATATATATATATATATATATATATATATATATATATATATATATATATATATATATATATATATATAGTTTTGAACGGACCACATTTTCGTCATCTCCGGAGTAGGATCGATGGACATTTGAAGAAAATTTACGAAACTCGCGTCATGCGTACGACCTCAATAGCTGAATTAACTTAGGGAAAAAGAGAAACACATTTTAACACGCAACCACCATTTCCTTTGTGGACGATTAAGAACCTAAAAGTGAACTCCATTTTAACCCAATATTATTTTTAAAAAAATATGATACCAAAACAGTTATTATAGCAAACCACGCACATAACACACTACACACATACAGACGGTTCCAAAACTGCCAGTGGTACAGGTGCAGCGGCAGTCATTGGCAATCATATTCACAGCGTAAAACTACCTGATGTCGCAATCATATACACTGCATTACACTACCTATTGGGGCTCAGGTTACCTGTAGATAACCCGTCCCAATTAGCCTTAGTTGCCAAAAGTGGACGTTAATAAATAATTTAATTAATTTGACACAAGCATATACACAGAAGAAATACATGCAATATTACTCGCTCTTTCCAATATAAACACAAACGTTTAGAAAAATGTCTTACTCTGCACAGATCCAATAAGCTCATTACTCTCACTAAGAAACATTTACAATTCACATCCTGTAATCACACAAATTTTCTTTCACATTAACAGACTTAAACTTATAAACATAACTATGTTATGGATTTCTTACGAGGACATTAAACAGAATACTATAGTAGACATGTATGCGAAACTAGTCACAAGGTACTCGTAAAACACCATTGACATAAACTTACAAACTACACATGATATTTGCAAAGCAATAAGAAGACAGAAATACTTCACATATGGCAAGGTCACTGGCTGAACTCGACTAGTAAGCTTAGAGAAATTAAACATTCCGCGAAACAGTGGCCTTATGACCTTAAAACAAGAAGAGAACTAGTCATACTTACAAGGTTACGAATTGGACATACTCTAGTAATGGAAAAAGGCGTATTGCCTGCTAGAAGAAGGCGTATTTCCTGCTGCATGGAAAACAGCTGAAATAGTGGCAGTCTTAAAACCAGGAAACAATGATATTTCTGCCAGTTCTTACAGACCAATTAGCCTCCTCCCAATTCTTGGAAAAATTCTAGAACGTCTGATATACAAGTCACTGGAACCATTAGTGATACGAGCACAGTCCCCCCATCAATTTGGATCGACTAGATATAGATCGTCGACTGACGCTATTCGTGCTATGCACAATTTGGCCAGTTCCTCTACTCAGAAATATGAGTTTTAAATGATACTGTAGCTATTAAGAGTTTATGGTTGCCTTCAATTCTTCATGAGCTAACGAATATAAACTGACCCAAAACTATTTCTAAATTATTATTGAGCTACCTCTCGGATAGGATTTCTTTTATAAGACTGTGTAACCAAAAGATTACTAAACGGGCCCAACGAGGATGCCCTCAAGGCTCAGTACTTGGACCAATGCTTTGGAATCTGGTCATCAACCCATTGCTAGTAAAATTAGAAGCAGAAGATGTCACACCTTTAGCCTATATTGATGACCTCGCAGTTGTCTTCGAAGCCAACTATCGAAATTCTAAAGAAGAAAAAGCTAATAAAGTGATAAATATTTAATTAGAACGGTGTGAAGTTAACAAATTATGACTGAATCCCATCAAAAGAAATACATTGTTGTTGAAAGGAAAAATTTCATCAAATTCACCTCCAATGGTCAAAGTGTGTGGGATTACTATCCGGCCTTCGCAAGAAGTGAAATACTTAGGCGTTGTGATCGGCGAACGTTTCTCTTTTAACAACCACCTAAAAGAATTAAAGAGTAAAGTCTCCCTACGGTATGCGTGTCTAAATAAATTGGCAGGAACCACCTGGGGATTACACCATAAAAATCGTGTTATCCTGTACAAAGCACTTTTCATCCCTAGAATAGCATATGCTTCACCAGCCTGGGGAAATAGTCTGAGCAAAAAAGAACATTTCTTACTTGCCGGTATTCAAAGACGAACACTAATATTAATAACTAGAGCTTACCGAACTGTTTCTTCTGAAGCACTTCAAGTCATTGGAGGTGTATTGCCCATAGATTTAGAATTAGAAATTGCAAGCTATAATATGGAAAGGGAAAATTATCTGCTAAAGTTGGTAACAGTGTGTTTACAGCTACGATCATAGACAAGGGATTGAAAACCGAATGCGAAATGCTGCAATTGAAGAGTGGCAACGAAGGTGGGACCAATCTGACAAAGGGCGACTCACTTATGCTTTCTTTCCCAAAGTGGAAAAGAGACTCAACGCAAGCTGGTTCAAACCTGACTTTTGGTCAACACAGCTTATTTCGGGACACGGCGATCTGAATAAATACCTTAACAGGATCAAGAGAAGAGCAGATCCAAATTGCGAATTTGGTGAAGAGAAAAATGTTGAGCATATTCTATTTCATTGTCATCTCTATCATAACAAGAGAAGAAAATAAGCAGGAGAATATTCTTTGCTTGAATGGCCTCCCTCTACCCTGAACAAACTGGTCGAAAAAGAAGACATTTTCACGCATTAAGTCATTTGCTGCTGATGTGTAACGTAATATTAAAAACAATAGGTAAATGACAATATAAAAGTAAATTGAAATTATATAAAGCAGGACAATTAAATTTAAATAAAAATGTAGGTATAGTTGATGATTGAGGATATAGTCTATTTGATGGCGATAGATAGGATATAGTCTATTTGATGGCGATAGATAGGATATAGTCTATTTGATGGCGATAGATAGGATATAGTCTATTTGATGGCGATAGATAGGATATAGTCTATTTGATGGCGATAGATAGGATATAGTCTATTTGATGGCGATAGATAGGATATAGTCTATTTGATGGCGATAGATAGGATATAGTCTATTTGATGGCGATAGATAGGATATAGTCTATTGGATGGTGATAGATAGGATATAGTCTATTTGATGGCGATAGATAGGATATAGTCTATTGGATGGTGATAGGTAGGATATAGTCTATTTGATGGCGATAGATAGGACTATAGTCTATTTGATGGCGATAGATAGGATATAGTCTATTTGATGGCGATAGATAGGATATAGTCTATTTGATGGCGATAGATAGGATATAGTCTATTTGATGGCGATAGATAGGATATAGTCTATTTGATGGCGATAGATAGGATATAGTCTATTTGATGGCGATAGATAGGATATAGTCTATTTGATGGCGATAGATAGGATATAGTCTATTTGATGGCGATAGATAGGATATAGTCTATTTGATGGCGATAGATAGGATATAGTCTATTTGATGGTGATAGATAGGACTATAGCTAGTCTATTTGATGGCGATAGATAGGATATAGTCTATTTGATGGCGATAGATAGGATATAGTCTATTCGATGGCGATAGATAGGATATAGTCTATTTGATGGCGATAGATAGGATATAGTCTATTCGATGGCGATAGATAGGATATAGTCTATTTGATGGCGATAGATAGGATATAGTCTATTTGATGGCGATAGATAGGATATAGTCTATTTGATGGCGATAGATAGGATATAGTCTATTTGATGGCGATAGATAGGATATAGTCTATTCGATGGCGATAGATAGGATATAGTCTATTGGATGGCGATAGATAGGATATAGTCTATTTGATGGCGATAGATAGGATATAGTCTATTTGATGGCGATAGATAGGATATAGTCTATTGGATGGCGATAGATAGGATATAGTCTATTTGATGGCGATAGATAGGATATAGTCTATTCGATGGCGATAGATAGGATATAGTCTATTGGATGGCGATAGATAGGATATAGTCTATTTGATGGCGATATGTAGGATATAGTCTATTGGATGGCGATAGATAGGATATAGTCTATTGGATGGCGATAGATAGGATATAGTCTATTTGATGGCGATAGATAGGATATAGTCTATTGGATGGCGATAGATAGGATATAGTCTATTGGATGGCGATAGATAGGATATAGTCTATTTGATGGCGATATGTAGGATATAGTCTATTTGATGGCGATAGATAGGATATAGTCTATTGGATGGCGATAGATAGGATATAGTCTATTTGATGGCGATATGTAGGATATAGTCTATTGGATGGCGATAGATAGGATATAGTCTATTGGATGGCGATAGATAGGATATAGTCTATTTGATGGCGATAGATAGGATATAGTCTATTCGATGGCGATAGATAGGATATAGTCTATTGGATGGCGATAGATAGGATATAGTCTATTTGATGGCGATATGTAGGATATAGTCTATTGGATGGCGATAGATAGGATATAGTCTATTGGATGGCGATAGATAGGACTATAGCTAGTCTATTTGATGGCGATATGTAGGATATAGTCTATTTGATGGCGATAGATAGGATATAGTCTATTCGATGGCGATCGATAGGACTATAGCTAGTCTATTTGATGGTGTTTGTGGGTTGGAATGCGGAAGTGGTTGTTGATGGAGCGTGTTGCTGAGTGATTGATATACCGTTGGTGTGTGTTGAAGGGCGTGTTTTGGTGCGGTTAATGCAGATCAGCCATGGGTTTTGTGTGAGGACGTCGCCCCACCATCGTCCCACGTCACTTTATATCTAACAACCCAAGTACAAAGTCAACCCCAAGGACCTTGTCGGCTATACTGCTGTCTCATGCCCAAACAAAAGGAACTGACCGCGCAACACATTTTCTGTCATTTTCAGCAGATAGAACAAATCTCCTGTCATAGAGCTGTCCTAGCGAGCATTATTTTTTTTTTTTTTTTTTAAGGGTTGCACATTTTCCAAAGACCGTACTTATAATATGACAGCCTGTCAATATGATTATTCGGCTATATTCCATATTCGCAAAAGTTGCCAATCGTAGCGTTCTTCTTGCCTCCGCAAAGGGGTTTCACCTCCGAATTGGGATTCCTTCCCTGGATCGAGTCAAACGCATTTATGCCATTCCACTCATGCCTAACAGTACTGGCGCATCGCGCAAGGCCGCTAGAATCGGAAGACAGAACTACTCATTAGCTGGGTCTCAGATCCTACCTCTTGTAGTCATAATAATATTTTACCACGCCAGCACATGCACCTTTGAATGTGAGACCATTTCCTGATACATTCTGACGACTCGATGAACCTGTGTAATCTCTTTATCCCGGAACCAACTGATTTGGCTTTCCCTGCTGAGTGAGAATTTTTTTTTAAAAAAAAAAACATACATGTTCCAAGAAAACTTAAGAAAATACAACAATAGTCTTAATACATAGGTCTCTAACTGAAGTCGCCGGGGCTCTTAGCGACTCAATAATGATGGCAGTTCATTTTTACAATTTTTTATCCACAATATTCTTATATTTCTCATCTCAGTGTTTATTCATGTACCTAACTTATACATCTTTTTATTTATTTAATTAAATGAGTTCCGCAACGCCGGCGATTTACATATTAGTCAAGTGTGCTCTAAAAAGAAAAAAAAAAAAAACGGAAAAAGAGTGAACTATGGCATACGATGATTTTTGAAACTTTTGGTTTATTGGTTTATTAGCATACCAGTCTTATATGAAGCAAACGATATTGTAGATGGAAACATCATTGTGATGAAAATAAAATAAATGAAAATATAAGTATATAAGGGCTAAAGAAAGAAAGAAAAAAAAAGAAGAAATAAAACAAAAAGAATAAATAAAATGAGTGTGTATAGAGCCTGTTAATGTAGGAAAAGTGTATAGAAATTGTAGAGTATAGTGTGTTATGTATGTTAATGTCTTTTAGATGTTTAATGACATAGTTACAAAGATGAGGACTGTCCGTGATTGTGATATCATTATCTTTTAAACCTGTCACCGGTGGTCTGTAATTCCTGTGTAAGATCTTGTTTATGTTCGTCCATAAAGTAGCCGTAGTATTACTGTTGATGTTAGACAAAAATTAGGCGTCCATGTTTTCCTTTTAATAGTTTTAATTACCCACTGCGCCTTTGCCTTATGTTCTTTATATTTTTTGAGGTTTATTTCAGAAGGGTTCCTACAGAAGATACAAAGTGCTTTTCTTTCTCTCAGTTGTTGCTTTTTGTTGCTGCGGGCCGGGGTTTTCTTATAACTGGTTCTTGTTTTGGGAATACTACTGTCAGCAGCACGAACAATAATTTTACAAAAAATCGTCCATGTCAGTCACATCCATAAACGTTCCAAAATACTTTCAATTTTAATCATTTTTTCGGATAGGCTTCTGCAATTCTTCTCGTATTTTTCACTCGCTATGGTCGAATATCCCTTCCCGTTTACAACGTACTTCTGTTTTACTTCGTGGCTCGTGATATTTTCATTTGCCGTTTCTTTTAAAACTTGACCTTCTCTTTTCATACGACCCACACCTTTTGCCCCACGTAACAATATCTCCACCGGATTGACAACATTTTGGTGGGACTTTACAATCTCCGTCATTCATTGATTCACTGTATATTTTTCACCTAGGCTGTTGCTTGCAGGATTGCGAAATAATTCCCAACAACTGAAACAACGCAGTGGCAATGGAATGCACGAACTTACGGCTACTGACATTTATCCCACTTTTATTTTTTGTGGGAGAACGAGCTCATTGAAGGTAGCGACGAACATTGTTCTTTGCGGCTTCTTTCTTGTTAGAAATGATCGAGATGAACACCATTCTGAGTTCACCCATAATTTCTTTGTTCTCCAGTTTATTGATTTCTGGAGACGTAAAAAATCCCTTTACGAAAGTTCAAAGACTTGTGTGGAAAAACAACGATAGTATGTTCGTAAAATGTGTTTTGTTTTAATAAGATATCACAAGTTTCTTTGTTGGGACAGGTTATCAATAGTGTACCGCTATTTCTCATTTTCTTGACCTGAATATCTTTACCGAATTGTGCAATCCACCTTTGTATGAGAAAAGGATTCGTCCTATTGAGTGAAAAATCGTCACTATCAATCTTTACAACAATATGTCGTAGGTTAGGTAACGACGAAGAATTACAATCTTTCGATTGGTTCGAATTAAGATTCATGGAGGGAGTTTCTTTGTTAGTCAGGCTTGTAGAGCGACTAGAGCTCCCTGTTTCTTCCATTTACTTGATAGAGTAATCTTGTATTCTGCCTGTCTGTTACCGCTCTAGCGGTCGCAATTATTGTTTAATCGTTACCGAACTCGATATTTAATCGTTTTATGTAAAAAGAAAGATGGAGTTCGTTAGCGGCTGAATTTCGATAACTCTTAATTTCTCCGTTATTATGTGTCGGATCGAAAAATTGTATAGAACCAATCTTATTGAAAATGTAATTTTTTACAATTGTTGTTAAATGCCTTTTTACGCTAATTCGATGTTTACAGGATTTATTTATTGTTGAAGTGTGTGTGGATAACGGACGAGATGAGATCGGCTATTATCGGCCCTCTTCGTGCGAGTCCGAAGTTAGTTCGGACGTTTCCGCAACTGTTTGGCTCTGGTAAAATCGGTGTTGCCAGTATGCAGATTTATCGATTGTAAGTCATCACGTGGGAAATCTGCTTAAGTTTACGCACCTCCTGCGTGACGGACTTTTTCTTCTATTGACCTTCGGCATTTCTCTTGACAAAGACCGAATTGAGACAACATCTCGACTACATAAAATACTGTTATTGCTTGCTTGATGAGTGGATAGAAGTACAGGTTCAAAGCTTGTTACTATATAATAATATCTAATAAGAAATGTGCTGGATGAAAGTGGTTCTAGCTTGCCGGGGACACCCACAACTATAACTATATGTATAATATTTAAAGGTATAATATAGTACTCACAGTCAGTACTACTGCAGTACAGAAGATTAGCCTCAACGCAAACCTGAAACAAAAAATATATTGTCAAATTCTGATTCATGTACAATATTATATAAATACAGAATAACTCTAGGGTTCTATTTCAATTTAGAGTAGATGCATTATTGTTTCATTTGAGTTGGATGTCTATAAAGTCATTAAAAGTAAAATTAATTCTGCCTGTCCGTTTATTACTGAATAATTTTCAACGGCTCCATGATCTGAATTATGATTTTATTGTACATTTGTACAACCTTTCCAAAATACTGCAAGAGACAGAAACTATATCATCTATATATGTATAAAATTCTAACCTCTGCCTGTACTTTTTTTTTTGTGGGAAATTCACGATACTTTTTCGTTTCATGCTTCGTTCATTTCGTTTTCTACTGCTTTACAACAAAGGCGCACATATCAGAAGTGTTTATATTGTTATTTAGAGTAACTTTGGTTATGTTCACTTTTGTCGTACAACGAAGTATACACAAGGTATACCTACGCTAGAAACTATAGCCGGAGTCAGCAATTTTATTTAGTGTTCATTAAAATGTTTATAATATAGGCATATTATGACAAATTATGTTATGTTTTTAGACGTATAGACAGTACTAAGTATGATTCGGATTAGGAAAGTTATAAATCTCGGTCCCCTACCCTTCTCCTTTGTCAGTTATTTCAATTAGAAAATACCTTCGTTATTTATTTCCAATAGAAATTTAAAATATAAGAGCATTTTGATTATTTATTCAAACAAAGCCATGCTGAATTTGCACAACGTTATTTTGACGTTATTGAAATGACTATGTGTTATCCATAACTATTAAACGTTATTTGGTAATTTCATGACAACAATAGACACTATGCGATTTATCTCAATGTGATTTCAGGTTACTGGGAGGGCTACAATATTCTTGTCTGTTACCGCTCTTGCGGTCACAATTCTTACTTAATCGTAACTAGATATATAAGCGTTTTATACAAAACTAAAGGTAGAGTTCGTCAATGGTTGAAATCGAACCAGAGGAATGTGGGGTTTAGAGCGAGAGAATTTTAAAAATCCCAAATATTTTCGTTATTATCCGTCGGATCGAAAAATTGTAAAGAATCAATTTTATTACAAATGTAATGTGCTATAAATATTTATTTACATTTATTCTCTATCATTAGCATTACCGGCTACATTATTTTTTGTTTTCATCCTTCAGTAACCCCCTCCCCTACTACTCATGTCATATTAAAAATAAGCTGTTATATTATGAAACACTTTTTCTCAAGCCCAAATACCAAGTAATGTTCTTATTTAACTTTACGTTTTGAGATAAATCCAAATATTTGACGCACGTGGGAAAAGTGCTTAGTTAACGCAGCCTCTATTTTGTTGTTTGAATGAAAGTTTTACTGCCTATTGAGTTTTCTATAGAAATATATTTGACTTCATTTTCCAATGGTAATTGCCAGTTAGGAATGCCCCTTTTGCAGACAGTGACAAAGGGTAAGTGGAGGGAAATGGATGGTTTTCCTTGGAGTTTCCCGCCTGTTTTCCCAACTCCTTGCCACTGACCCACATCCAGCTCTATCTCCTTTCTTATTCAGCTCTCTGCTAGACGCCAATACACCAACTACTATTCACCCCATTTAGTCAACTACTTTTAACGTTTTTTTTCTGTTCAACCTGAATAGAAAACAAATATTTTTTATCCACAGACAGGAAGACAATCACATATACAGTTTTTGTTTGACAGCTTCCACTATTACTAAGTTTGTATTAGGTTATCCAAGCTAATAAGAATTGTAACAGATTTCCCCAAAGTGAAATCAGCTGTAGAGCTTGTACTCATGATTTTTGGAATAAAAATCCTCAAATGTCGATCAATACTGCCTTATAGAATAGAATTGTTAGTTTTGAAAAATAAATGAAAATGAGTTCCTAATCAATCTTTCACCAATGTTTGACACTCATGAAAAATCATAATCGTGGATAGCATTTAACATAATTAAATATCATCTCTAATGTACATATTTCCTGTCAAAACCCAATCCGAGCTAAGTTACATACATAATAATAAATGTGACTAGAATGCAAATATAACATTTCACAGGAAATATTATATAATACTTGTTTGACCGAAACAAGTCAATCGGTGTATAACCGTGTAGAGTTAAGTTTTGAAATCGCATTTTCCGTGATGATACGTTTGGGCTACTTCATTTCGACCTTTCTGATCTTTACTACTAGGCGTGTGATAAGTGTGAGCCTTCGCTCCAAGCGTTAGCATAGGACAAAGTTGAGTAAACGGAAATGTTTAAGTGTAACATTGCTTTACTTAATTTATTTATTCAAAACTTTAAAAAAACGAATTTTCTCTTATTTTATGTACCTTGTGTAAATAAATAACAGTGATACCATACAAATAACTTAATTTATATTCTAAAAGCGAGATGGGGAAAGTGATTTTAGCTACCCCCCCCCACTCCCCGCAGCCTCAAATAAAATATTGTGTTTAAACGCATATTGTCTTTTTTTATAATGGCATTACCAAGTAACGTTTAAAATTTATGATAGTATACATGTATTTCAATAACGTCAACATATCGGAGGAGATAATAAATACACCAATCGATATACTCTTAAATTTAAAAATAAGTTTAAATTTATATTGGAAATAAATAACGAAGTTATTTTCTAATTAAAATAAATTAGAAATGGGGGGGGGATGGGCAAGAAACACTTTAATGAGTACTAATAAAATTGATGGCTCTTGTTATAGTTTCTAGTGTATATCTCGTGTATACTTCGTTTTACGACAAAAGTGAATATAACAATATTTACTCTAAATAACGTAAAATAAAAACCTCTGGCAGGAACGGAAGAGTGGTGATATTTAATATAATGCCTCTCTTACAACCCCCACACCTGGTCGTCCCTAGAAATTTTGGTATAGCTTATAATCACGAGAGAGTTAATGCTAATTCACAGTTTTGTTAAGTTCAATCGTTAGTGCAAAATGAAATTGTTGTCTGCCGCTTTAGGTTTTAGCATGTATCTAGTTTATACTTTGTTATAAAACAAAAGTGTATGGAACAAAAGTTACTCTAAACAACAGAAGAACACCTTCTGTCAGGTGCATGTTTGCCGAAAAAACAATAGGAAACAAAATACGGAAATTTTTCATTTAAGGCTTCTCTCATAGCCCCACTCCTGTCTTTACCTAGATATTTTAATGTAGTTTATAATCATGGATGCTACCATTCAGTTATGTTACATTTTCACGCCCAAATTACTTAACTAAATTTTATGAAACGTAGTATATATATTACTAGTACGCCCAACTTATACTATAGGCTATACTAATATTCTCACGAACAGGAGTGGGGGTTATAAGGGAGGCCTGAAATTAAAAATAGCAATATTCGTTTTTCGGCAAATATGCACATGACAAAAGTTGTTTATTTTGTTATTTAGAGTAACTTTTGTCATATACACTTTTGTCGTTTACCGAAATAAAAATGAGTTATATGCTAAAAACTATTGCGGGACTCAACAATTTGATTTGACACAAAAGACTCAACTGAACTAAACGAAACTCGGTATGTGAATTAGTATAAACTCCGTCGTGGTTATAAGCTGTACCGAAACTGCTAGGAACAATCAGGAGTGGGGGTAGTAAGGGAGGCCTGAAATTAAAGATAGCGATATTTCGTTCCCTATTGGTTGTTCGGCAAATATGCAGAGGATAAATGAGGCCAATAAGAACTTTGTCAAACTGAAGCCAGTATTCATGGCAGGCGCACTTTGCCTCTCTGCATGCAATTGCTAGCCTTGCAAGTGTCAACTGATCATGCTGCAATATTAAAACGTTTACGTATGTTGAATCTGAAATTCCCATGGCCCCACGTTGCCTTGAAAGTGGTGTTTCACAATACATTATATTTCATCCTAATCCTCTACGGTAAGCTAGTCTTCATAATGTGGGAGGCACTGAAGAAAAGTCAATAACATTGAACATGTTCAAGATAGTTTTTCTTTACATGTTGTATGAGGTCTTTTCGATGACAAGTACCGAAATAGTCTTGTGTTAAAGTAGCTAAGGTATGGCTTTCTATTAAGAGTTGGTATTCCGGCAGGTGGAAGTGACTTCTAATGTAGGTAGATGAAAGAATGGCTACGCTTCCACTGTAACAATTTATTAAAACGTCAGATTGCTTTGGATGCAGTGCATCATCCTCAGTGCCCGAAGGTCATGGATGTTGACCTGACTGCTCTTGGAGCTAGACCAAAGACTCTGTCGTTTTCTATTTACTTATCCACTGGATTCATAAGAACCATTAGAGTTTTTTTTAAATTGTAGGCTCAGGCAATCAGGAGATGAATTCTATCATGGAACATCTCCTCTGTTTATATTTTGTAGATTTGCTAGCGGAGACTGCTATATTGTTACGAGGTTTGATGGATTTGGAGAGATTGGGATTGGATTGATTATTGGATGGAACATTGGACTGTCTTACAATCCACTGGACATCTCATTTCTATGATAGACGAGCCATCGTAGCCTGCCGGCTCTGATATAAAGGTCTTACACAATGAATGTACCTATTTCATTCAGCTACATCTTATTAACAGGCAGTAATACAAGATTGCAATAAAGACATATGTATTTAACCGGTGTTGAAGTTATGTTGACTCTCACAAATGTTCACAAACATTCAGTGTCCCGTAACTGCACGTACCAACGTCGGATGTTGTTAGCAGAGGGCCTGTACAGCACGTTGAATCTCCTACGGAATGCACTGTGACAACAGAATTGGTCTTGGCGAACTCAATAGCACAGAATGATTTTTGTCCAGGTGTAGGGATTAGGACAGAGAAGTATCGATAGTAGCTAGACTACCGGCAACCACAACTTACAACTGAACTCTTTGGAATGGCATCCAGTGTGTTCTGTTGTGGTGCTGCTGTAAAGCACCATAAAGCTTTGAAATCAGTTGATTCTTTTTGAAAACCCCGTATATATATTTCTTCCTTCTGGACATTTCCAAGGACTTTGTCCCCAGATTGGCTAGGAATGTGTCCGGTTCGTTAGCCTTGCACAAAAGGGAATTGTATATCCTGACCTTGGCAACTGGAGTCCCCTTGGTGGTGGAGGGAACTCCGATAAAGGGCACGCAGGGAGTATTGAACCTTTCTCCGTAGCGGTCGAAAACAAACTGTCTAACTCCTCCATTACATGATGCACAATAGATTAATCAGCTGGAAGACGGGGGAGTGTGGAGGCGTGAAAAGCCGGCAAGAGTTTTATTGAATTTCCCAGGAGCGGGTCTTGGCGGGAAATGCCATTAGCCCCGCCCACAAGTCACGTGACCGCATCCCCCCCTAATTAGATCCCTTTATTACACACGCACGCTTTTCACACCCTCCCCCCCCCACCACAATAATAGATGAGTTGCATAACATTTCCATCCATCCTTATTCTTACATTAGTCAAGCTCGTTTTATAGTTTTTTTGGTTTTCTATCCTTTTAGCAGATTTCCCTTGATGGAAATCAGCTACTCATGATGCGATTTTCGAAAAATTTCTTCAAATGTCCATCGATTGATGACGAAAATGAGGTTCCCTCAAAATTTTATATCTAATCTGGAGAATGTCGACATTCTGTCATTAACTCTACAAATAAACCAACGAATAATCTAACAAACAGACACCAAAGAGACAAGTTGCAGATATCGTGTCTATGGAATGTGAAAGGAAAACGTATCGTGAAATTTTGAAAAAAAATCAATGTACAGACAGAGGTTACAATTTTATATATATACTAGCTATAGAACTATCATATAATTCTAAAAACAAAACATGATTTGTCATAATATGCCTATATTACAAAGCTTCCCTAGAAGATATATTACTAACACTTTAATGAGTAAAAATAAAATTGTTGACTCCCGCTATAGATTTAGCATATAACTCATTTATACTTATGTATACGACAAAAGTGTACATAACAAAAGTTACTCTAAATAAAAAAAAAAAACTTTTGTTGTGTACATATTTGCCGAAAAAACAACAGGAAATGAAATATCCCTAATATTAGTTTATTTAATTATTATTAATTTCAGGCTTCCCTTATAACCCCCACTCCTGTTCGTCTCAGAGAATATTAATATAGCCTAAAGTCTAAGTTGAGCTAGGATTAATATACTATATTGTATATAATATAGTATATAACAATATAAAATTCGGATCTGTAGTTTAGGGGTGAAAAGATCAACAACAAAGGGATACAAAAGAAATAAATTGCAGATATCGTGTCTATGGCATGTGAAACGAAAAAGTATTTTGAAAATTTGAGAAAAAAAAATGTTTTTTTACCAAAAAACAACAAAAGACCTGAAAGGAACAGGTATTAACGATATGAAGTTTATTAATCCTCTCTCGTTTAACTTGGGGTTTGCTCATCAACACATTTGCTGTATGGGTTGAGATTATGATTTCTTGGCATATGCGCCATTTCAATTGTCATAGAACTAGTGTAGGTTGATACATATTATTGAGGTGGGAAAAGACAAGGAGGTTCTTCAAACCTTGGTCGAGGGTATCATTATTGATACTTTAGGGATTATTTCCCACCATATATTTTAATTTTAGCTTTTACCAGTGATCTTATTATAGATCGACGTATTATGTTATTACAATAATAAAGTTTTTAATTTATATCTAGTGACATTCACCTTTTAGGTTGCTGACTGTGTTTATTGTAGTTAATATTTTAGTTATTGAGCTGACTAAATACAATATGTATTGTTTTACTGTTGTCCTAGGGATTGACTTCAGTTGCTGTGTGCTTCAGCATCTCAATGTAATTGACCAGCCCCACAAACTGTATATAAGTTTGTACAATAAAGTGATTCTCTATTTATTTGAGATGCCGCTACAATGGCGATTCATCTTTTAATATGGTAGAATATAATTTTACAAAATTAGATAAATATTAAAATTTTTACAAAGCTAAATTTTAAAAATGTACAAACTAAATAGATTGGACAAAACTAAATATAAATTGTTAGTATATTTAGAACATGAGGAAAAAACAAAATAAAAATAAAACAAAAAAGTAAAAGAAAAACTATAAATAGTTAAACTGGAAGAAGGCAAAACTTATATTGTACGTACAGTGTCTGCTATATATAACTTTCATAATGGTAAATAATAGCTTTTATATTTCATCAAGTAATCCATTATTTCTTAAATACTTAAAAACATCATCTATAAATTGGCTACTGCCTGCTAGTAGTTTGGCGTAGTTTGTGGGCTATGGGTACGTTATTACTTGTATGCAGTCAGTTAGTATGTGTTTTACAGTCAGCGGTCTACTGCAGTAGCAGCATATAGGTTCATCTTGTCTGCTCAGTAGATATGCATGCGTTAGTCTAGTGTGTGTAAATACAATTTCTTCTCTTCTAGAGTGTCTATTGCTTGAAGTCCAGTTGAGGGCGTTTGATTTTATTTCTCTACGTTTACTGTCAGTGTTATACCATAAATTATTCCAGTCATTAATTACGAGTTTTCTTATTTGAGAGAAAGCGTCTTGGTGAGGTATGTCCAAAAAATCTATTTGTTTAAATTGTTCCTGTTGTTGGGGGAGTTTATAATGAATAATGTTGTAGCAGCAGAGACTTCTGCTCAGAGATTCCAGACCACCGCCATTTCAGCCGATGGGGATTCCCAACATTGCGGTGAACTGGAGTTGGGCTCTTCACCACACTCCTTGCAGCTTATTCCCCACGAGGTCAGCTATTGTACCGTAAATCTCCCCAACTTTGTTACAGGCTCCCAACTTTGTGACACTCAAAATTTTGGGCATAAGAGCACTCTAGCTGCGATGGGGATTAATCTTAAGATCCGAAATGAATCCGAGTGGTAGCGGCACCTGTTTGTAAGTAAGTATTAATCCCCAGAGGTACGCTAGAGTTCTCTATATGCCCAAAATCTTGAGTGTCACAAAGTTGGGAGCCTGTCACAAAGTTGGGGAGTTTTACGGTAATAAGTAAATATTATTTATGTCCTAACAACAGTAGAAGTATTTCCACATAAAGTCATGGCAGGCATCTCCCGACCAACGGTCGTATCCAGGGGGGCATATTTCGCATCATCAAGGATAACAAGCTCAAAGCGTACAGGATATCCTTCCAAAAGGCACTCCCCGGTTACTGATTATGGTAAGAGATTAGGATTCTGCCACCGAGCCCAAAGAGGACTAGGAGAAGATTTTATCAGTTTCTCCGAAATGTTTTCTGGGCGGAAGAATGAATGAACCTTTCGTAGTAGTGGGGAAATGAATCGCCATAACTTTTGATATTAGTCTGAAAGAAATCCTCATTGGGTCTGTTTGGTTGACCAGCAGCACCATTTTAAGGTTAATGTTTGGTGCGGTATCTTCAAGGGAAGCATCATCAGCTCACATTCTTTTGATAAAACGTTAAATGTTATAGTCTTTAAGCTTTTCCTAAATGACGATTTGTTAATTGAATAGGACACTTATCTCGGATGTATAGAAATGAAATTTGGCTACAGCCTGACGGATCTCCTTCCTACTCCCCAATCACTGTTCGGTCAACAAAAAGAGAAACCAACCCAACGCAGTCAGTCACAGTTTGCTCATTGGGTGGCCACCCAGGTCACCAGATTTGACAGTAATGCAGTATTTTCTTTGGGGAGGTTCAAATACATCGTCTACGAGAATAGCTCGAAGAGTATTGAAAAAATGAAACATTAAATTAGATTGGCAATAAATTCAATTTCAGTAGCAGAAATACATAGTGCCTGAAACGATTTCATATTTAAGTGCATAAATGAGGAAGGACACATTTTAGAACAGTTGTAAATACTAGCAGTAAGTATTGTAGTACAAAGGTAAACTGGTTTCCATTTTTTTAATTAGATTTTCTACAAGTAACCGTCATAAAATGTATGGCATTGCATGGGAAATTCCAAAGTTATGCTCCCTGGAGTAGTACTGGAGAAGGTTACGAGGTTGAATATGGACTGAAAAGATTCTTTATGGGTCACAACTATGGTATACCTAATATCAGCCTTGCATTCAAAGAATTTCCGATTTTAAGGGGGGGGGGTGACACGCCGACTTGGGATATATATACATACATATATATTTATATACTTGACGCTCTAGTGGTCTTAATTTTTGTTTGACCGTTACCAAACTGGCTATTTAAACGTATTAGACAAAAAGTAATGATCTAGTTTTTTTACAGTTGAAATCGGATCTTGGGGAGGCGGGCTTTCCCTTTAGAGCAGGGGTCTCCAAACTACGGCCCGAGGGCCACATCCGGCCCGCGGACAGATTTTGTCCGGCCCGCGGAGAGCTAGCATACTTGAAAACTCCTTTTAGAGAACATATTTTTTATAGCAAATTAAATTTAGTTTACTGAAGTATTCTAATTTTATGTTGAATAATTATTAATATGACATCTACATTGATATGGTCATGGGCTAACTACTCATAACATTGTTGTAGGCTTATTGTTATTGTTTTTGTGACAAGTTGGATAAAGAAACACAGAATTGTAATGAGTAAAGACATTTTTAATATGCAGAAAATTTAACTTCAGTATATAATAACTAACAAATTATTGAAATGAATCCAACTAACATTTTATACATTTTAAATAGAAGCATAATTTATAACAAGCATAATGACATATGAAATACTAATGAGATTTGTGTAATTGAGTTTTCCACTGACAATAGTTTGTAGTTGTGGACTAATTTTACTTGTACCAATTATTAAAAGAGATTTAAGATGCTCATCGGTTAATTTAAATCAGTAAACATTTTTTGTGTACTTCATTTTGGAGAAGGTCTTCTCCTTTTTTTTATCAGTGGACTATTTCACTTTTTACCACCGGCAACAATGATAATATGGTTTTGGCCCTCGGAACTTACTGGAGTAATCAGTATGGCCATAAGGCTGGAAAGTTTGGAGATCCCTGCTTTAGAGGAATGTCGAAAATTCGAAATATCTCCGTCATTAAGCGTCGGGTCGAAACATTGTATAAAGACAATCTTATTGCAAATTTAATGGCCTATCAATGTTGATCTGTCTCTTTTTCTGTATCATAAATATTAACCGAGACGTTTACATATTTTAGTTTTCTCGGCTTTCATTAAACCCCTCTCCTACTCATGGTATGCTGACTAAAAGTTGTTATATCATAAACCACTTCAAACAAGCTTAAATACCTTATATAGTTGTCATAGAAATTTTAAGTTGTGAGATACATACAAATTCGTTGCGTGTGAGGATCAAAAAAGATTTTACTTTCTTGTCTCGAAAATATTTATTTGTTCTATGACATACTTGATATTCAACCATTTCAGATACATTTAATATTCGTTAAATGGTGGAATATCGTGGAAGTGGAATAGTGGTGGTTTCGAGGGGGACTCGAATGTTCAAAATATATTCCAAGTTATGGGTTTGATCAGGTAGTTGGCAACCTTTGACATGTTGTGGGCCAAACTTTAGTGCGCAAATACGTTCCGGGGCCGATTTTAAAACTAATGCGTTTTTAAGTGGTGTTCATAATATTTAACGATGGATATCAGAAATAAAATTATACGACAATGTAATTATAATACAATTTATTAAAACAACAAAATGAAATAAAAAAAATAAGTAAAACATTACAATTAAATCATAAAATTTGGGTTTATTACAAACAACGAAAGTTAAATAGTGACAACGAAATCAATGAGCTTGAATTTGGGAAACTAATCCGACGATGTTTGGATTAATTCACTGATACAGACGAAAAGAATTTTCCAAATTCTTGTACGATGTTTTGATTTATTAACTTTCATCATTGAAAAGGACTGTTGGCATTTATAAGTACTGCCAAATGCACAAATTTCTCCTCATCTTCCTCATTTGGCGTAAGTTGTGTAATAGTTTTGTTTATTCGGGTTTTTCAAAATGTCCCGCTGGCCGGATAAAATTTTACAGTGGGCCGGTGGTTGCCCACATATGGGTTAGATCGTAACATGCTATAGGACCAATATTGTTGATTATCAACAATTGTTGTTCTATACATTTTTTGGTAACTCAAGAAATGAGAAAGTTATTTGTGCTTTCTTGTTTTCTGCCTTCAGTTACTCTCTCCCCCCCATTCTACTCATCGAATTTTAGCAGATTTCCCTTAAGGGAAATCAGCTATTGAGGTCGTACTCATGACGCGATTTTAGATTTTTTTTTTTAAGTATCCATCGATCCTAACCAGTAGATGACGAAAATAAGGTCCTAGATATAGTACATAGTTTTCAATAAAATGAATATGTTATATTCTGATATGTTTCAGTTATTGTTTTTCTTTCCAGTGAGCTGTTGACAGACCCGTTTGTTTACATTTGAACGCTTGTCCCACGGGAAGGGCAAATATTTCTTATTACCATTTCTTATTCACCTAATATTCACGGTGGCGTTGTGCTAGCAGTATGTAGGTTTTTCTATTATTAAACTTCATGAGGGAAATCTGCTTAGTTGCCGCAGCCCCTGCGTGACATTAGATAGTGGCCATGTGGAGGGCCCGCTAGGAGAGGTAATTGGGAGAACAGCTGGAGCGAGAACCTCACCGCTATCTACTGATAACAGCCATTCTTCTCCTTATCAATTCTGCCATTTACCAGATCTGTTAGCCCTCTCATTGATAACTATACTACCACCTCATTCTTGCTAATGGCAAATAAACCTCATGTACACACACACACACACACACACACACACACACAACTATATCTATATCTATATCTATCTATCTATATATCTATCTATCTATATATATATATAGAGAGAGAGAGAGAGAGAGAGAGAGAGAGCGAGAGCAAGAAGGGGAAATGAGATACTGAGGTCGTAGTCGTGACACGATTTTCGAGAAATTTCTTCAATCCTACCCAGGAGATTACGTAAATGAAGTCAGTTCAAAATTATATATATATATATATATACATATTTGCCTGTTAACTCTCTAGCAGGCGCAATGTTTGTATGATCGTTACCAAACTTGATATTTAATAGTTTTATGTGGGGCTCAGGTTAGCCATGCGAGTTAAAGCGTTGACCTTTATCTCACATGGTAGACCTAGAGTGGCGAGTTCGATTCTCGCCTGGGCTAAGGAAATTATTTAGTGACGAAATTCATTAAACAGCATCCTAAAATCCCACCCTGGCTGGAAAAGGGTGGTAACCTGTAGATAACCCGTCCCAATTAGCCTGAGTTGCAGAAAGTGGACGTTAATAAATAATAATAATAATAGTTTTATGTAAAAAGAAAGGTTATGTTTGTTAATAGCTGAAATCGGACAAGTGGGGGGGGGTTTAAAGGGGGAATTTTGAAAATAGGAAATATCTCCGTTACTATACGTCGGATCGTTAAGCTGTGTATATACAAAGTGTATTATGTTTTGTATGTTCAATCTGTATTTTTTGTAAGGTTTTCCGTATAGCGTATTGTTCTGCTTGAATGTTTGTGCAGTTGCGTCCCAGTCTAAATGTATGTATCTCTGTCAATTCCTGATCAATGAATATTACACATGCGCAGCCTACATTTCCCCCATCTTTACTCTCATCTGTATATATTTCCGTTTTAAAAGGTTTATTTCCTTGATATATTAATATATTTGGAAATTTGCCGGGGTGATACCATCTTTTGTATTCCAATTCTGATTCAACCAATTCAGCTTGAATATCGTTTGAATTAATAGACTTTTTAACAAGATTATATTGATAAACAAAAGTATGTGCTAATAAATCGATGGGGACTATTTTAGCTAGAACTGGCTGAATCATACGAAACTATTTTAAAGCCCTTTATAATTTTGATTGCCATCAGTTTTTGTACTCTTTGTAATTTCTTTAAGATATATTGTTTGTTAAGTCCAGTGTGCCAAATGTTTATTCCTTACGTGAGGCACCTTTATATAAGTAATGCGACATGATTTCATTCCCCAGGTGCTTCTTGCTGTATAGGTAATGTGTTGATGAGTTTCAATAATCGAGCATGTAGTTTGTCTACAATACTGTATTTTTTATGCCTTGTCCTTGTACATGTATATGCAATGGTGGAGGTGAATTTTATGAGTAAAAATAATATACGGAAATTTTTGAATATTAAAATAAATACACTATGAAATGTTCCCATTTTTCTACGATGTCAGTAATAATATTAATATACACCTGTAGTTGTTCAAATAATTTAGAAGTTATCAGAATAATGATGTCATCTGCAAAAGCCAGTATCTCAGCTTTATTTGGTAATCTATTATGTAGTAAATCATTTACTATGAGATTCCATAATAATGGTGAGATTCCCGACCCTTGCAGTGTTTGTGATTTATGCAATTTAATGTTTGATAATGTAAGATGTTCTGTCATGTAAATAGTTATTGATTAATTTATAAATATTATTGGGATAGTCCATTTGTTGAAGTGCATGTAAAATTGATGGCCACCAAGTATTATCAAAAGCACCTTTAATATCCATTGAAATTAGAATAGTGTGTGAATTTTTTGAGGTGGTAATAAAATCTATTACATGTTGCAATGCTTCAATCGTCGATTTTTTATAGGTGTGAATCCACACTGATTATCATGTATTAATGATTTTGAATATATGTAATATGATAAACTTAAATTTATAATTTTTTCAAAAACTATTCCACCGGTTGGGATCAACGAAATTGGTCTAATTGATGAAATTTCACATTTATTCCTACCTGGTTTATTTAAGGGGACTAATTTTGACATTGTCCATATTCTAGGAAAACCACTTTGATAACATTTTGTATATAAAGTATTTAAAAATTTAGGAAAACATCTATATATTTGTTTGTAAATGTCATCAGTTATAGCGTGGCGATTTATATATATGCATTTATGTATAAGGTGGAGGTTGGGTGATTTGGTGATTATGAGTTGAGTGAGCAGTGAGGGGTATCTGTCCCAATCTCGGTAGCGTTCCTCGGCAAAAAGATGCCCACAACTGCGGAACAATCCGGACGCCGGCCTCCGTGACGACCCGTTAGCCCCCGCGACATCTTCTACAAGCCAATCTACACTATAATCCAATATTCCACACTCACAAAAACTAGTTCCCTCCTCCTCATCATCATCAACTCATGTCCTATCCTTCTTTTTTTTACTCAATTAGAACCGTACTTTTATTAACAAACCGTCAAATCGAAACATGAAATCATATTTTTTGTTTATATACCAGCCTAAAGTGAAAATGGCAAGAGCAGAATGTCTTCAAGGTAAGAAAGTCAAATTTCTCATAACTCCAGGGCAAAAGGGAATTAACTTATAACATACTATCTAAGGTACCCGGCATCGTTCGGGAAATCATTTGAGGCTTAATGATGATGGTGTTTTTTCTTTACAATGCTGCAACTTGAACAACTACACTTACCGCCTGTAAGGGTAAGGTAGGGGACTTATAGTTTTGAAGAATAAATGAAATTAAGTCCCTAGTCAATACCTCTCCACTGTGTGACACACCGCGAATAATTCAAATCATAATAATGGGTAGTACTCGTAAGGGTGACGTAGGAGACATATAGAATAGAGAATTTTAATTATGAAAAACAAATGAAATTGATATCAATGATCCTTCTCCACTGTTTGGAACTGTTTCTGAAATAAACATTTTACGGCTAAATGATGCTTGGAATTGAAACATTTACCGATAAAAAGTCATTTTGTAATTTGATTTTCTTCAAGAATCCGTCATAGAAAGTATGGCGTTCCATTGGAAATTCCATAGTTATGGTCACTGGAGAAGATTAGCAGCCTTTTAGCATATTTCCCTTACGGGACTCATGACGCAATTATTGGAAATTGTTTTTAAATTGTCCATCGATCGTACCTAGTAGATGACGAAAATGAGGTCCGTTCAAAACTGTATATATATATATATATATATATATATATATATATTTATATATATATATATATATATATATATATCGGTTACCGCTCTAGTGATCGCAATTTTTGTTTGATCGTTACCAAACTCGACATTTAGTCGTTTTATATAAAAAGACAGACCATGTTTGTTAATGGCTGATATCGGACTAGGGGGAGAGGATTTAGAGGGGGAGAATTTTGAAAATTCGAAATATCTCCGTTACTATATGTCGGATCGAAAAAGTGTATAGAATGAATGATATTGCAAATTAAATGTACTATAAATATTGTTATATACATTTATTTGCATTTATCAGTTTTCAGCCTTCTGAAAACCCCACTTCTACTCGTGGTACATAAACATTAATCTGTTATATAATAAACCACATTATTTGAAGCTTTAATACCAAATATTGTTTTCCAGAGACCTTTATTATACCAGATAGAATATGTTCATGTGACCCCCCATCCCCACCCCGTCTTAAATTCTTGGTTTACTAAAATTTGATTGATTGAGATAAAAATTATTCTGATTCATTATAAATTACAGTACTAGGTATAGTACATACTTTTTCAATAAAATGAATATGTTATTTTCTGATATGTTTCAGTTGTTGCTTTTCTTTCCGGTGAGCAGACCTGTTTACATTTCAGGCGCCTCCCGGGGGGAGGGGAAAGATTTCTTATTACCGTTTGTATTTATTCACTTAATATAGGTGGTGTTGTGTTAGCAGTATGTAGGCTTACCTATTATTAATCTCCACAAGGGAAATCTGCTTAGTTTACGCAGCCCCTGCGTGACGAACTTTTATTACTAGAATTGGCGATGTTTAAGGACGGTGAGTGACATCACCCGCTGTCGTATCATGGCTGAGAGACGGCCGTTAGAGACCAGTTACATCCGCACAGACTAATGTCACGCCTTGTTCTCCCAGAAGCAAATTACCCCAAACCATATGTATAATATAATAACTGTTCGGCTTCTCCGCTACTCCGTCTCAACCATAAACTGCCTTTTTACCCCAGCCAACCTCTCAGCTCAACCCAAAACGCCATGTTTGAAATCGCTACCCATCTTATCGAGAAGGTGACCAAAATGAGGTCCATTTAATTCAATATATGCCTATTAAGGTGAATTACAGACTATACTCTTAGGTCTAACGAACATCACAACTGCTAAAAGAGACATAGTCATTTGTACAGACTCATTAAGTTCAATAAAGTCACTTGAAGACATATATTCATAGGCTAAAACAACACATTACTATTTATTGGTTACCCGGCCATGTGGGCTTATCTCAAAGTGATATAGTAGACAAAGCAGCTAAACAATCAACTCAACTTGAACAAATACATTTTTTGGACACACTTCACCAAGACGTTTTCTCTCAAATAATAAAACTCCTAATTAATGACTGGAATAATTTATGGTATAAGACTGACTGTGAACATAGAGAAATCAAATCAAACACGACCAACTGGACTTCAAGTAATAGACATTCTAGAAGAGAAGAAATTGTACTTACACGCCTAGGCACAGGACACACTAGACTAACACATTCATATCTACTGAGCAGACAAGATGAACCTATATGTCGCTACTGCAGTAGACCGCTGACTGTAGAACACATACTAACTGACTGCAGACAAGTCAAAACGTAGCCATGGGCCACAAATGTATGCGAACTACTGGCCGACAGTAGCCAATTTATAGATGATGTTTTGAAGTATTTTAGAAATAATGGATTATTTGATGAAATATAAAACCTATTATTCACAATTATGAAAGTTATATATAGCAAGAACAGTGGAATATAAGTTTTGCCTCCTTCCAGTTTAACTATTTATAGTTTTTCTTTTATTTTAATTTATCTTTTTCCTTTGTTCTTTTATTTTATATTTTTTCCTCACAAATAAATATACTAACAATTTATATTTAGTTTTATCCATTCTATTTATTTTATACATTTGTAAAAGTTAGCCGTATAAAAATTTTAATATTTATTTAATCTTGTAAAATTATATTCAAACACGTTAATAGATGAATCGCCATTGTAGCGGCATCTCAAATAAATAATAATATTATTAAGGAGCAGAACCTTCAAGACGAGGAGGTTACAGGCCAGCTGCTTAAAAGTCGATATTATCACTTGCTATAACATCGATGTTTGACAAGCGGTATTCAGCCGTATTACTCATAACATAGTCCGTCACGCAGGGGCTGCGTTAGCTAAGCAGATTTCCCAAGTGCGTCACTTATTCCCATTTACCTCAAAACGTTAAAGTTCAATGAGAACTATATTTGATATATAGGCTTTGAATAAAGTGGTTTATTATATAACAGTATTGCTTATGTGACATGAAAAGTTGTTTGGGTTGCTGAAGGCTGAAAACTGAATAATGCAGAATATCACGGTTAATATTCAAAATAAACAATAAATGTATATAACAATGTTTATAGTACATTTAATTTGAAATAATATTGGTTCTATACAAATTTTCTATCCGTCGTATAGTAACGGAGATATTTCTAAGTTCCCACCACTAAATCCCCTCCTCCCACTGGTCGGATTTCAGCCGTTAACGAACTTAATCTTCCTTTTTACATAAAACGATTAAATATCGAGTTTGGTAGTAATAAAACAAAATTGCTACATCTACAGCGTTAACAGACAAATATATGTATATATAGAAGTAATTTTGAACGGACCTCATTTTCGTCATCTCCTGGATAGGATCGAAGGACATTTGAAGAAATCTTCCGAAAACCGCGCCATGAGTCACCACCTCAATAGCTGATTTCCCTCAAGGAGAGGCTTGGAGAGGATAAAGATATTTCAAAACGCACCTGACACGGCCTATGGCTTGAATTGTGACTAAAGTTTAGCAGATTTCCCTTAAGAGGTCGTACTCATGACGTGCTTTTCGCAGAATTTCTTCAAATGCCCATCGATCCTACCTAGGAGATGGGGGATTACCGCTCTAGCGGTCGTAATTGTTGTTTGATCGTTACCAAACTCGATATTTACTCGTTTTATGCAAAAGAAGATCAAGTTCGTTAATGGCTGACGTCGGCTCAGTGGGAGGGGGTGGTTAAGAGAGGGGGATTTTCGAAATATCTCTGTTACTACACGTCGGGTAGAAAAATTATATAGAATCAATCTTATTGAAAATTAAATTTACTATAAAAGTAAAGTAACTTATTCTCTATCTTGAATATTAACCGGGATATTTGCATTTTTATTAAGTGTGTGCGGTAACGGACGAGATGATCGGCTAACTTCGGTTCTAGTCGTGAGCTTCCGCCAGAGCTAGTTCGGCCGTTTCCTTAACTGTTTGAATCTCGTGATATTTCTCTATTGTAAAAATTCACGTGGGAAATCTGATTAATTTAAACAGCCCCTACGTGAGGGACTTTTTCCCGATTGTTCTTTTTGTAAAGCGCTATTCGAACTTCTAAATCCACGATGAGAAATGCAGAAAAATATTTGATTATCCTTCGAATTATTATAATTATAGTTGCGTTGTTGGACTGATTAACATGTGTTAGGAATGTAGCATTAGGACTCGTATTAATAGGATAATAAGGGGTTGAACCCTAGCCGGGATTATGAGCCATGACTAAAGCCAGGCGTGATAATGAATGGCAAGTAGTTGGCGGGAAGGCATCAGCTGATCTCTACTCCCGCCAAAATAATACCTCATCACCCGCCATTATAGTTATTACATCATCCTGCCCTACAACTACTTAAGCAGCACGCACAACTCTGCTTCCTCATAACTAACCTTATCGCATTCTCTTACTGTCTTCTATTAAACGGGCCAATAGAAACATATTTTTTTTTGGTGCCGTGAATCTCTGAACTAATTTTTACATTCCTCAAATGTCCATCGATACTACCTAGCAGATGACGAAAATGAGGTCAAAAGTATATTCAAAATTATATGTAAATGAATTTTTGTTTTTGTTTGTTGATGACCAAACTCGAAATTTAATCGTTTCATGTAAAAAGAAAGATCAAGTTCGTTAATGGCTGAAATCAGACCAGTGGAAGGGAGGGGGTTTAGAGGGGGATTTTTGAAAATTCGAAATATCTCCGTTATTATGCGTCGGATAGATACATTGTATAGAATCAATCTTATTGCAAATTAAATTTACTATAAATATTGTTCTATATTTGTATTCTGTATCTTGAATATTAACCGAGATATTTGCATTTGTATTGTGTGTGTGGTCGGCAGGAGTCGGCTATTTTCGGGACTATCCGCTAAGAACTAGGGCGCCCGTGTCACACACACACACACACACACACACACACACACACACACACACATATATGCAATGGGAGCGGTGGAGAATTTCAAAAATTTGAAATATCTTCAGAATTATAAGTCGTATTGAAAAACTGTTTAGAGCCAATCTCATTGCCCATTTATAAATATTGTTATTTAAATTTATTCTCTATCTTTAATATTCACTGATATGGGGTTTCTTAGTTTTCAACCTTCAGTAGAGTCCCACTCCTACTCATGTCATATTAATAATACTCTGTTATATAATGAACCACTTTATCGGAAGCTTAAATACCAAATATTGTTTTTAGCTGATATTTTCAAGATGAGATGCACACACATGAACACATCCTTACGTTTCCCACCTTACCCGTCTTTATTTTAGGAGATTTCCCTTCAGGAAATTTGCGCGATGTACTCATGACGCGATTTTCGACATTTTTCTTCAAATGTCCATCGATCCTACCTAGAGCATGACGAGAATAAGGTCCGTTCAAAACTGTGTATATATATATATATATATATATATATTTGTCTGTTACCGCTCTAGCGGTCGCAATTATTGTTTAATCGTTACCAAACTTGATATTTAGTCGTTTTATGTAAAAAGACAGATCAAGTTCGTTAATGGCTGAAATCGGACCAGTGGAAGGGGGGTTTAACATATCACCGTTGCTATACGTCGGATCGAAAAATTGTATAGCGTCAATCTTATTGCAAATTAAATTTACTATAAATATTGTTATATAAATTTATTCTCTATCTTGAATATTAACAGAGATATTTGCATTTTTTATTAAATGTGGCCGTATAACGGACGCGCGGAGTTTCCCGCCAAAAGCTAGTTCGGCCGTTTCCGTAACTGTTAGGCTCTCGTATGGAGATTTCACTATTGTATAACTTCACTTGGGAAATCTGCTTAGTTTGCGCAGCCCCTGCGTGACGGACTTTTTGCAATACTGTATAGATACATTTTGTCGCTAATTGCAAGCATAGATGGGACAATACAGCTAACTGGTTCTGAAAGAGGTTATTTGTCGGACCATTAAACCTGACGTAGAATGGCTGCTGACATAACGAGATGGGAAGGCGTTGCGTCTTCTATTTGGAGAGTGAAAGCTACGCAGAAATGCAAATGGTCTTGAATATATACCTCGCTCAGCTGAGCAGCAGGTCCCTCCACCTTCCTGCCACAAGGATTCGAGGCTCGGCTAGATCTTAATGGATATTGTATTAGTAACTAGCTGTACCCTGCCCGCGTTGCTACGCCACCTACTAAAATACTAAATTACGATAAAGATGTATATAATAAAACTTATTCTAAATTCGAATTAAACATCTGTCACGTGCACGTTCGCCAAAAAAAAAAACAGTAGGGAACGAAATATGACTATTTTTCATTTCATGCCTCCCTAACGATCCCCATTCCTGATCGTTTCTAAAAATGTTAATATAGCTTATAGTCAAAAATACGGAGTTCCATTGATTTCGATTTAGTCTTTCGTGTCCTATAACATTGTTGACCCCTTCTGTAGTTTTTCGTGTATACCACATTTATACTTCGTTATACGGCAAAACTGCATATAACAAAAGTTACATTAAAGAGCTAAACAAACAACTTTTGTCATTGCATATTCGCAGAAAAACGTTTGCCGAAAAATGAATAGATTTCGAAATATCGCGAGTTTATATTTCTAACCTCCCTTATAACCCCCACTCCTGTTCATACCATGAAATTTTAATATAGCTTATAACCATGGAACAATTAATGCTATCAGGGTGGTGTTTATACCAAATCACATAAGGATTTTCGTTTAGTCCGGTTGAGTCTTTTGAGCCATATAAAATCGTTGACTCCCACTATAGTTTTAGCGAATAACTCATTTATACTTCGCTTATAACTGCAGAAGTGTATGTAACAAAAATTATTCTAAATAGCACGATAAACAGCTTTTGTTATGCCCGAAAAAACAGGAAACGAAGCATTACTATTTTTAATTTCAGACCTCCCTTATAACCCCCACTCCTGTTCGTCTTAGAGAATATTAATATAGCCAAAAAACTATCCTGGGTTAGTAGTAATATATATACCAAGTTACATGAAATTCGGTTCCGTCGTTTAGAATTCTATAAAAGACATACAGACAAAAATTCATTTTTATAAATGTATATATATATATATATATATATATATATATATATATATATATAGATTATACAAAGCTGAAACAAAAAAAAAGCCTCCTTCAATGCTGGAAAGAGATATGGAAGAGATGGTGTAAGACGCATTTTTAATGGTTATTTTAAATGCAAGATGGTCATCTTGAAATGAAACGTGTTTATTTCCATTAAATGTTATCATAAAATAATATGATATGTTTTTTCTATAAACAATTTTTCAATATTATGTCAATTAAGCTCTTTAAAAACTTATTGTAATTACATTTATACTTATGTAGTACATTTGTTACAAAGTTAGGTCAAATCCTGAGAATGGATAGTATAAAATGCATTAATTTAAATAATTGTACACAATGAATTATTTTCGTTAACAATCTTAATACAACTCTAAATATGTACAATGCTTTTCAGCTCAAAAAAATACATTATTTTATTTGTTGACAGCAAATTTATTAATGGATAACAAGTTTTAAAAATGCTGAGCATCATGTCTCATCTTATAGTGGCAATGCACCTCATCACAAATTATTTTTGACTCATATTCATGAAAAATATTTAGTAATTAATATTTTTTGGAAGTATTCATCTTGTGTATAGAAACATCGGTCATTCATGAAGTTCTTAGGTTTATTTTTAAACAAAGATCATTTTTTAATAGATTTAATACATTCAGACTGTGTTAAATAGTTTTACTCCCGAAAATGATAGGCTTTTCTCGAAATATTTGTGTTTGTGGTTGGGGGCTTGGAGCATATTCTTGTATCTTGTTTTTGGTTTATTATTATTTACGTCCACTTTATGCTACTAGGCTAATCAGGACGGGGTTTTCTACAGGTTACCATCCTTGTCTAGCCAGGGTGGGCTCAAGTTTAGTGTGTACGTCACTAAATAAATTCCTACTGCCCGCGAAAATCGAACCCGACACTCTACTACGTTTGCCACGCAAGATTAGGACCAAAGCCTTAACTCGCAATGGCCAACTTGAGCCCCCGTATCTAGTTTTATGTTTATGATTATGTGTTTAGCTGCTTTTGTAAAACAAGTTCATGTTTTGTTTCACAAACAATATATATATATATATATATTGAGGGAAAGTCATTATTTTTGACTCCTTAAAAAGTCGACGACAGGAGTCTCTCAACTTTCTGTTGTTCATTAACCGTATTGCTTTCTTAATAAGATGCAAAGCGATTTTTGCTTCTTACTCAATTCTTCAGTGTGATTGAACCAGTCAATCCTAGAAACTGTATCATGGCGACTAGTAAGATGTCACGACTATTAATTGAGATCACTCCTGAACAATGTGAGCAATGTTTACTGAAATCTTGAATATTTGTTTTCGACATGTTCTTAGCTAGTTTATTAGCCATTCACCAATCACATATTGATTTAATAGTTACAGAGCTGTGTTGGTTTAGTTAGTGTTAGTTTTTGGAGCAGGGCATTGTTCAAAGTAAGCGTTCCCAATGGCGGAAAAACCTCAAATGACATCATTTGCCAATTGTTTAAAATAAAATGATGCCTTGCCGACCAACTTGTAACTTTTGCTCCGCCCATATTCATTTTAAGTTGTGATGCCATTTGTGCTGGGCTGGGATGACGTTGACTGTGTGTGTTCCTACTTGTGGGAAATACGCTTAGTTTTCGCAGATCCTCCGGAATTCGCCCCCCATCGTCCGTCAACAAACCATAGTCGGTGGAATTAGCGGGACCTTTATAAGTGCCGAACCAGTAAACTAAATAGTAAAGAAGTAAGAGATTGGAGTAGAGGCATAGAGAGTTTTTGCCGTCGGGGATTGTTGACTGAGATGCTACGTGATGGCCTCCATCTGTCAAGGCCCATCACTCCAGCTGGCGGTCTGGGTAAATATCGGCACTCATCACAGCCTCTCTCTGCCCGTATGTTATAGCTGTCAGCTCTATGGACACTCCATGTAGGAGTCATAGTCTTTGCTATCATAGACAAATCAACCATCACCCAGCAAGCCCTTTGGGACCATCATATTAGCAAATCCCCTATCAAGCAACAATACATCCGCCATCATCATCTTCGCTATCATAAGCAAATCTACCATCATCCACCAGAAACGGAAGCAGTTGTACGGGATTTTTGGGACTCGGAGGACGAGGAAGTGTAGAGGAGGAGTGATGGGTGATGGCTGTAGATCCATTAGAGAGTGGAGAGCAGGCACAATGCACCATCGGCTGGGTATTGTAGCACCTACCGTTACGACCTTTCCATCAGGTGACAGTCCTGTCTTCCTTTGTGCCTCGAGGGATCGCATTAAACCATTTCCAAGAGTCGATCCGGAACGGTAAAGCGGAGCCTTAATACTCGCCTCTACTCCTGACCGTGTTCCCAGCCCACTCACTCATTATCAGCCGCCTCACGCTCATCCCCTACACCGGCCGATAGATCGGCTCTCCTACTCCTCTACCTCTCTCACGTCTTGACTTGGTTCACAACAAAAGTGCAAATATACAAAAGTGGCCTTCAATTCTGGTGTGTATCAATGGGTAACTCACTAAGGGGCTCGAAGCAATGCCGAACCGATGCATTCCTATAGGGCATGGTCCAAGATTAGAGGATCAATGCATTCCTACAGAATGTGGCCCGAAATTAGAAGATTAAATAAATGTCAAACCAATGCACTCCAGTAGGATGTTGTCCAGGATTTGAGGATCAAAGCAATGTCATCCCGATGCATTCCTACATGATATCATCCAAGATTTGAGGATCAAAGCAATGCCATCCCGATGCATTCCGACATCATATCATCCAAGATTAGAGGGTCAAAGCAATGTCATCCCGATGCATTCCTACATGATATCATCCAAGATTTGAGGATCAAAGCAATGCCATCCCGATGCATTCCTACATGATATCATCCAAGATTTGAGGATCAAAGCAATTTCATCCCGATGCATTCCTACATGATATCATCCAAGATTTGAGGATCAAAGCAATGTCATCCCGATACATTCCTACATGATATCATCCAAGATTAGAGGATCAAAGCAATGTCATCTCGATACATTCCTATAGAATCTTGTCCAAGATTTGAGGATCAAAGTAATGTCATCCCGATGCATTCCTATAGAATCTTGTCCAAGATTAGAGGATCAAAGCAATGTCATCCCGATACATTCCTACATGATATTATCCAAGATTTGAGGATCAAAGCAATGTCATCCTGATACGTTCCTATAGAATCTTGTCCAAGATTTGAGGATCAAAGCAATGTCATCCTGATACATTCCTATAGAATCTTGTCCAAGATTTGAGGGTCAAAACGATACCGAACATATGCATTCCTATACGATGTTGTCCAAGATTCAAGGATTAAAGTGAGCAAGAGATGGGACTGGACCACTTAGATGAAGCACAGCCAAAGTGATGAGCGAACTTTCTATCCGATAGTAGAGCTACAAGAGAGGAACAGTTTACCACGCTTGAAGAACAGTGATAAGGTTATCAGTTTAGAATGACTGAGCTGTAAGCTGGTGACCTGCTGGAATGGTTTGTAGAGTAAGGACAAGACTTAGCCCTGAATAAATAGCAACATTAGCAAGGCTGTAGCTGAAAAGGAACCATTAGCAATGCTATTTGTTATTCCTCTCGCTGCCTACTCTACGTTACCTTCTAAACACTCAATAACATCTCATTATAGCCTAAATACAAATGCTAACATGCTTTGTTCTTTATAATGTGTAAGCATTTTTCAACTATTTTAAAGAATATATCACAATAATGGGTAACGTAATGAATATTAATGAAGATTGGGGGAGGGCTGAAGCCTTTTTAGAAGTTTTGCTTCAAGAGAGATCTCAAATTGGACAGATTGTATTTGTGCACTTAAGGGAAATATGCTATTGAGGTCATAGTCATGAAGCGATTTTTGAAAAATGCATATATATGTAGTATTTACAAGCTACACCTGTTAACTGATCTCGTGAACAGGTTAACCGGATTTTGACGTGACCGAACTAGGAGTGGGTCTCGAGAACATGCAATGGTTTTGCCATTCCCTTCTGCATCAGACCATCCAGCAATAAAGGCATCATGAGGAAAATCCCATTCACACCAGTAAAGGCTCTAGTGGAGAAAATTCGATTGAAGGGCAGAGTTGTTAGATAGCCATCCCTCGGTAGCCTGTATCCAGCAGGTACGGGTATGCAGGCTGCAACTTTAATCTACCCTCCACATGTTGTAAGTCAGAATTTAGCCAAGGAGGGGAATACATACATACATACATATATATATATATATATATATATATATATATATATATATATATATATATATATACGTACACGTACGTATATTTGTCTGTTCAAGCTCTAGGGGTTGCAGTTTTTATTTGATCTTTACCGAACTCGACATTTAAACGCTTTATGTAAAACTAAAGATCAAGTTCGTTAACGGCTGAAATCCAAAAAATCGGAGGGGATTTTAGCGGGGAGGAATTTCGAAAAATATATATCTCTCTCTATAAAAATCTCCGTTATTATGCGCCAGATCGAAATATTTTATAGAACCAGTCTTATTGCAGTAATCTTCTATAAACGTTGTTTTATGCGTTTTTTTCCTATGTTGATTTTTAAAGGTGATAATCACATTTTTCAGTTTTCGGCGTTCAGTAATCCCCACTCCTACTCGTGCCATCTTAACAATAAGCTGTTATATTGAATTACTTTATTTGAAGTCTAAATACCAAATATTGTTCTCATTGAGAATTTATAATTTGAGATAAATGCAAATACGTGACTCGGGTGGGAAACTGTGTTGTTTATAATTTTGCATGCCCTAGAACAATCGCCCCAATAAAAAAAAAATAAATTACTTATCATTTCGCTCCTGATAAAATCATGGTAATATTTAATTATGTAAAATGAAGAAGAGAAGCTGGCAAAAAATAAATGAGACAGCTCGAGAGAAGGGTAACGGTTATGTTTTTATCTCTGAGGAAGTTGGTGGAGACGGTAATGATCCTGTCATCTGGGGACAAGGTTCGGCCCACCTTACTTGTTAATATAACTATCTGCCGTCACTGAAGATGATAGCGTACGCACATAGAAGCTGCCACCTGTTAGCACAACAGCTGCGGAAACTAAGCAGATTTCGGCAGATTAAGCGGAGGTTAGCAATAGATAAATACTAGCACAAGTGAATAAATACAAACGATAAAAATAAATCATTCAGTCAATTTTAATAAACTCCCGACGGGAAGCGTCTGAAATGTAAAAAAACAACGTCTCACTGGAAAGAAAAACAATGATTGAAATATGTCAGAATATAACTTAATGAATGAAATATAAATTAATTTTATTGAAAACTACTGTATCTACAGGTTTAATCTTAAGTTTTTCATGGAAGGTTAAATTACAATATGGAACTAATAAATTGATCCGTATTTTATTAGTAATATGATATGTTTTGAACATAATTTTCACAGTCTCATGGAGAAATGAATACCTTAGATATCATATCCCAAAGGGGCATAGATCACTTTAAACTGAAGACAAACGTAACAAATGTCTTAACAGTAGAGATGGAACTAATCGAAGACAATGATGGAAGAGTTGATAAAAGACTAGCACTAATCTCTGAAAATTGGATGAGATGTTGACGGGTTGGCAGGATCGGTGCACATTTGAAGGAATTTTTCAACAGTTTCACCAAGAGTATGGCCCACCTTAAACGATTCTCCATTTAAAGAAAACCACCTTACTAAAATCTATTATTATCATTTATTAATTAATCCACTTTTTGTTACAGTGGCTAATTGGGGACGGGTTATCTACAGGTTGTCATCCTTTTCTAGCCAAGGTGGGACTACGATTTTATTAGCAGATTTCCCTTAGGGGAAATCAGCTATTAAGGTCGTACTCATGACGGGATTTTCGAAAATTTTCTTCAAATGTCCATCGATCCTACATAGGAGATGACGAAAATGAGGTCCGTTCAAAATTTATATATATATATATATATATATATATATATATATATATATACCGTATATACTAGCTAAGGTAACCCGGCTTCGCCCGATAATTCATTTGAGCTAGAATGGTGATGGTATTATTTTGGCAAGTCTTTACTTTTCACAATATTTTGACATTTCCCAGTCACAGTTTTTTAGGGTTCATATCCGTCGTTGCTGTGGATTTGTTCATAATATAATTACATATTTGTTATTTAAGACTTCCATCTCCTCAATATTTTTTATATTTCCCGTCTCCTGTGCATTATTTTATAGTGTATATCTCGTTTATACTTTGTTAAAAGACAAAAATGAATATCACAAAAGTTACTCTTAGTAACAAAATAAACGACTTCTATTATGTTCATATTTGGCGAATCTCAGAGGATATTAATATAGCCTAAAGTCTAAGTTGGGTTAGTAGTAATATACATACCAAGTTTCATAAAATTCGATTAAGCCTTTTATGCGTGAAAAGATAACAAACAAACAAACACACACCAAAGAAACAAAATGCAGTTATGGTGTCTATGACATGTGAAACGAAAAGTTATCGTGAAATTTCGAGAAAAAAAAATCAATGTACAGACAGAGGTTACAATTTTATATATATATATATATATATATATATATATATATATATATATATTTGTCTGTTAAAGCTCTAGCGGTCGCAATTTTTGTTTGATCGTTCCCAAACTCGATATTTAAACGTTTTATGCAAAAAAAAAAACCAGATCAAGTTCGTTAATGGCTGAAATCGGACCAGTAGGTGGGGGTTTAGAGCGGGGATTTTTGAAAATTCGAAATATCTCCTTTACCATACGTTGGATCAAAACATTGTATAGAACCAATCTTATTGCAAATTAAATTTACTATAAATATTGTTCTATACATTTATTCTCTATCTTGAATATTAACCGAGATATTTGCATTTTTATTAAATGTGGGCCGATAACGGATGAGTGAGTTTCCCGCCAAAAGCTAGTTCGGCCGTAACTGTTTGGCTCTCGTATGGAGATTTCTCTATTGTATAACTTCACGTGGGAAATCTGCTTAGTTTACGCAGCCCCTGCGTGACGGACTTTTTAAGGAGCTCGTCGCCAAATAAATTCCTATTGCCTAGGCGGAAATGAAACTCGTCACTCTAGATTTACTTAAGGCCAACGCGTTAACTCACACGGCTAACCTGAGCTCCATTAAAAAAAAAAATGTATTACACAATTTAAGGATGTTGCCAGTTGAAAAAAAAAGGATTCTTCTGAAATTCTTTAATGGCCTGCAGCTCGTAACCTCATCAATATCCCTCTACGCCTAGCGCCTTGTATATAGAATAACAATTTTTTAAATAATAACAACATTTAAAACCGAGACACTTTCAGACGTATTAACTAAGTGAAAATAGAAAAGATGTCGTTGAAAGTGTAATTAAACTGTGTTCATGTAAGGGAGAATAAGAGATGGCCTCCATTCACGATGGAAAGATGTGGCAGATAGGGCACAGCTCATTCAAGAACAGCTGATTCGCTTTCACCCGCCAAAACTACGTTCCCGCGCAAAACTGCCTAACGCTCTATCTCCCTCCTAATTCAGCAGCTAACACAAATGTTTATAGAAAAGCGTGCCATTTCCAGTAATAACACTCTTTAACGCACTCGCCGAATGTATTAAATCTATAATATAATATTCTCGGTTTAAAAATAAATTAAAGAACTTCATTTACAAAGGATGTATTTGCACACAAATTAAACATGAATGCTATCATAAAAGTTCAAATCTATATATATATATATATATATATATATATATATAAAATTGTAACCTCTGTCTGTACATTGATTTTTTTCGCGAAATTTCACGATAACTTTTCGTTTCACATGTCATAGACACCATATCTGCATTTTGTTTCTTTCGTGTATGTTTGTTTGTTTGTTACCTTTTCACGCACAAACGGCTGAACCGAATTTTATGAAACTTGGTATGTATATTACTACTAACCCAACTTAGACTTTAGGCTATATTAATTTTCTCTGAGACGAATAAGAGTGGGGGTTATAAGGGAAGCCTGAAATTAAAAATAGCGGTATTTCGTTTCCTATTGTTTTTTCTGCAAATATAAACATAACAAAAGTTGTCTATTTTGTTATTTGGAGTAACTTTTGTTATATACACTTTTGTCGTATACCTAAGTATAAATGAGTTGCCAAAAAAATACCATCACCATTCAGCCTCAAATAAATTCCCGGGCGAAGCCGGGTATCTGAGCTAGTATTAAATAAGACTACAAAACATTTTTAACAAAAATATGTTAAAATATAAATTATGATCTGGTAAATTCTCTCTTTGGGGACAAGATTCTCACGTTTTAACACAAGTTTACATGGGAAGTATGCTTAGTTTACGCAGTCCCTGCGTGACTTATTTTTTAACACGAGTCGAAGAGGTGGTTCAGTGATAACTATGGGCTGTTATCAACAGCTGGTGAAGGAATCCATGAACTTGGCAATTATTGTGCTCAATGGGCGTGATTTTGCCCGATTTTCATGGAGTGATTCCCTTTATTTATAACCCTGAGCGGCGTGAAGAGGAGTCCTATTAGAGCTTCCGGCAACTCCTGGCTGAGGCCACGATTTTGCGCTGGCTCTAAATCGGAAAGGAAAATCGTTCTGGGCAAGTGCTGCCAGCTCCAACATCAAAACAACTCTCCCTCCAGGCTAATGATAACTTTATCCTAGGACATCACATCCAAGGTGATTTATTTTAATAAGTCAACAAATATTGTTTTCAAGCGACCTTTATTATACGACATACATGCAAATATGTTCTGGTGTCCCTCTCCTCCTCCCCCGAATAAAGTTTTGAACTACTAAAATTTGATTCAGATATTATTTATATTTATTAACGTCCACTTTTTGCAACTAAGGCTAATTGAGATAAAAATTATTTTGATTCATCATAAATTACAGTACTAGATATACTAAACAGTTTACTATAAAATTAATATGTTTTATTCTGATATACTTCAATAATTGGGCCTCAGGTTAGCCATGTGAGTTAAAGTGTAGGCCTTAATCTCAGTGTGTCTTTAGTGACGAAATTCATTAGATAACATCCTAAGTCTCACCCTGGATAGTATAGGGTGGTGACCTGTAGATAACCCGTCCCAATTAGCCTTAGTTGCAAAAAGTGGACGTTAATAAATACTAATAATATTTAATTAATTTTTTTTTCTTTCTGGTAAGAGGTTGGCAGACCTGTTTATTTACATTTCAGACGCTTCCCTACGGGAAGTTATTAAAATTGACTGAAAGATTTCTTTTTACCATTAGTATTTACTCACTTAATATTCAAGGTGTTGTTGTGTCACGAGTATGTAGATTTATCTATTATTAATCTTCAAGAGGGATATCTGCTTAGTTTCGCCTAGCCCCTGCGGGACTGACTTTTAGCAGATTTCCCTTAAGGGAAATCAGCTATTGAGGTCGTACTCATGACACGATTTCCGAAACATTTCTTCAAATGTCCATTGATCCTACCCAGGAGATGACAAAAATGAGGTCCGTTCAAAACTATATATATATATATATATATATATATATATATATATATATATATATATATATACATATATATATTTGTCTGTTAACACTCTAGCGGTCGCAATTTTTGTTTAATCGTCACCAAACTCGGTATTTAATCGTTTTATGTAAAAAGGAAGATCAAGTTCGTTAACGGCTGAAATCGGACCAGTGGGAGGGGGGGGGTTTAGAAGGGGGGATTTTCAAAAATTCGAAATATCTCCGTTATTATGCATCGGATCGAAATATTGTATAGAACCAATCTTATTGCAAATTAAATTTACTATAAATATTGTTATATGCATGTATTCTCTATCTTGAATATTAACCGAGATATTTGCATTTGTAATCTGCGTGTGGTCACCTGTAGGCTATGTTCGGACTTTCCGCCGAGAGCTCTGGTGGCCGTTTCCATAACTATTCGTCCTTCGTGAATAGGTTTAGAGGTTAGGTTAACTGTTTTTTGGGGCTAGAAACTACTGGGTTATTACGCCCTAAATAATGTTTTAGGTTTAGAGGTTTCTTACTACTACAGTTGTTATTCGGCAGATTTCTCTATTGTAAAACTTCACGTGGGAAATCTGCTTAGTTTACGCAGCCCCTGCGTGACGGACTTTTATTATTAAGATACATTTTAAGCCGAACAAGAATATATCCATTACAACTAGCTAGAGCACAGCTCATGTTAGACTGAAGAGGTTAGACTTGATAGTCCAGCAATCATATGTCTTAATCATATGTTCATCATATGTTTGCTATGGATATTTCATAACCTAACAACAACAACTGGTTTGTTAGATTATTCTTCATTTCGGGAAACGTTTTAAATAGACCAGGTTCATAATTGTCGAGAGTCTTAAAAGAAAATCTATTGGTCTCTGGAAAAAAAAGCCAGACTGAAACGGGGTTTCCACTCGATAAGTACAAAGAGCCTTTTTGTTCCTTTCTGCCATTAATTATTGAATTGGGTGGTTTGGGGGCGGTTGGGGGTGGCGATGGCTCGCTCTACAAACGCTACTGAGCAGAACTGCTCTCTCTCTCATTCTCTCTCTCTCATTCTTCCTCTCTCTCACTCTTTCTCTGCTCTGCTCTGCTTAGTTGGAGGTAAACCCCAGACACCTGTTGCTCTCTCTCTCTGGCAAAGCAGAAATGCCACTGATTGCAGGTCACTCTCTCTCTCTCTCTCTCTCTCTCTCTCTCTCTCTCTCTCTATATATATATATATATATATATATATATATATATATATATATATATATATATATATATATAACGTACGTGTGTATGTCACTGTACTCCTCCTAGTCTTCTATCCATTTGAATGAATTTTTCTGTACGCGTTTGGGTGACACCCGGATGGTTTAAAGCCGCAGATCGGCCCGCCAGATGGAGCAGGTCTCCGGTCGAAGGGCGAAGGGCGAGGTTATTGGAAATGTAATGAAATGTTAATATGTTTATCTAATGTATGTCCTTAGAGTTTAAGTATGTCATCTAAATAAAGCTGCTTGCAGCTGCGAGAGGTTTTCACTTTCAGACACTGTTATTTATTATCCAAATTTATTTTAATCTGATTTGAATGTCGCAATTATTTTCTTTTCTTTATTTATATTTATGTATTTGCATTATTATTGTTGAGGGTTTTGATTTATTTCAATTATTGGTCTACAACTATTTGTTTTGTAAAGACGTGTAGTGCGCATTCTACCAGATAATCATAGAACTAAAACGTCTTCTTTTCCTTCTCTCATTTTTCCTTTTCATTTTGCATACCCAGTTTTCGCGATATTTTATTTTCTATTTCTTTTTAGGCAAACGTGCACATAACAAATGTTGTTTTTTGTGTTATTAAAAGTAGCTTTTGTTTTAAACATAATATTATTAAATTTAATATCCTAATCGCTTGATATATCATGCAGGACAACGTCTGCCGGGTCCACTAGTATATATATATATATATATATATATATATATATATATATATATATATATATAATTCTACTAAACTTATGTACGTCACTGAACTCCTCCTAAACGCCTGGACCCATTTGAATGAACTTTTATGTATGCATTTGGGTGACGCCCTCGTTGGTTTAGATTCACAAATCAGCCCGGCAGATGCAGCAGGAGTGGGAGTCCTAAAATTAAAAATAGCGATATTTCGTTCCCTATTGGTTTTTCGGGAAATATGCACACGATAAAAGTTGTTTATTTTGTTATTTAGAGTAACTTTTGTTATATTCACTTTGTTATAACAAATTATAAACGAGATATACAAGACCAACAGTTTCATTGGGTACTAACGATTGAACCGAACTTAACAAAACTCTATAAGTAAAGTAGTATTAATTCTTCCATGATTATAAGATATATTAATTTTTTTTAGGTTCGAATGGGAGTGGGGGTTATAAGAGTGGCCTGAATAAAAAAGTCGCGATATTTCATTTTCTATTTGTTTTTAGGCAAACGTGCAAATAACAAGAGTTATTTTTTGTGTTATTAAAAGTAGCTTTTGTTTTAAAAATAATATTATTAAATTTAATATCCTAATCGCTTGATATATCATGCAGGACAACGTCTGACGGGTCCGCTAGTATATATATATAGTTTTGAACGAATATCCTGGGTAGGATCGATGGACACTTGAAGAAATTTTTCGAAAATCGGGTCATGTGTAAGACCTCAGTAGCTAATTTCCCATAAGGGAAATCTGCTAAAATAACTACTTTATGTGTATGTATCTAAAGTTGAAGTTGCCCTGACAAACCTACAGCTCTCCCAATCCACCATATATAAATGTATGAAATTCGTAGCCTCACCCTCGCTGACATTACACAGATTAATTAAAGACTATTTAATAATTAAACAATCTGTTATCTCTATCAACATCCTTTTATAAGACGCAACAAACTGTCGTCATTTCTGGCAGTAGCTGGTCGAGTGAGGACCTTGGTCGTGTTGCGGCGGGTGGGAAGTAGTTACTCAATGGCCTAGATATGTCAGAGCAGTCCCCAACCTTCAAATACACTTATGATTCATACTACACTTCCCTTAGCAAGATACTAAATTGCTTCTTACGATGTATTGGCAGATTTCCCGTCGCGATTTTCGAAAGTTTTCTTCAAATGTCCATCGATCTCACCCAGTGGATGACGAAAAAGTCCGTCACGCAGGGGCTGCGTTACCTAAGCAGATTTCCCACGTGCGTCACGTTTTTACATTTATCTCAAAGATTAAAAGTTCAATAAGAACAATATTTGGTGTTTAAGCTTCACATAAAGTGCTTCATACCATAATAGAATATTGTTAATATGCGATGAGTAGAAGTGGGGCTTTACTGAAGACCGATAACTAAAAAATGCAAATATATAGGTTAATTTAAAGAGCCAAACAGTTACGAAAAGGCCGAACTAGCTTTTGACGGGAAACCTTCGTCCGTTACCCACCCACATTTAATACAAATGCAATGCTCGTTTAATATTCAAGATAGAGAATAAATGTATATAACATTATTTATAGAAACTTTAATTTGCAATAAGATTGGTTCTATACTCTTTTTAGATTCGCCGCATAATAAAGGTGATATTAAGAAGTTTCAAATTTCTTCCTCTCTAAACCCACCCCCCCCCTTCCCCTGGTCTGATTTCAGCCGTTAATGAACTTGATCTTTCTTTTAGTATAAAACGATTATTTATCAAGTAACGATAAGACAAAAATTTCAAAAAAATTGGTAACAGACAAATATATAGATAAATAGATAGATATGTGTATACCTATATGTATATATATATATATATATATATATATATATATATATATACTAGCTCAGATACCCGGCTTCGCTCGGGAATTCATTTGAGGCCGAATGGTGATGGTATTTTTTTGGCAAGGCTTTACTTTGCACAATGTTTTGACATTTACCCGTCCCAGTGTTTGGAGTAAATACCCGTCGTTTCTGTGGATTTGTTTATAATACAATTATTTTTTTTTTGAAAGACTTCACTGTCCTCCATATTGTCATATTTCCCATTTCCTGTGTATTTGCATAGATTTGAATTAGTAGTTTTTAACGTATAACTCATTTATACTTAGGTATACGCCGAAAGTGTATATAACAAAAGTTACTCCAAATAACAAAATAAACAATTTTTGTTATGTGCATAATTGCCGAAACCTCAATAGGAAACGAAATATCACTATTTTGAATTTCAGGCTTCCATTATAACCCCCACTCCTGCCCGTCCCTAGAAATGTTAGTATGGCATATTATAATGAAGGCGTTAGTACTAATTCACATACCGATTTGGTTTAATTCGGTTGAGTCTTTAGTGCCAAATAAAATTGTGGACTCCCGCTTTAGTTGATAGCGTATAACTCATTTATGCTTCCGTATACGGCAAAAGTGCATATAACAAAGGTTACTCTAAATAATAAAATAAACAACTTTTGTTATGTGCATATTTGCTGAAAAAGCAATAGGAAACGAAATATCGCTATTTTTAATTTCAGGCCTCCCTTATAACCCCCACTCCTGTTCGTCTGAGAGAATATTAATATAGCCTAAAGTCTAAGTTGGGCTAGTAGTAATATATATAACACCACCGAGAATAAATACAAACGGTAATAAGAAATGTTTCATCCAATTTCAATAACCTGCCGACAGAAAGCGTTAGGTTAGAAATGTAAACAAACGTGTCTGCCCGCCTCACACCGGAAAGGAAAACAATTACTGAAATATATCAGAATATAAAATATTAATTTTATTGAGAACTATTTGCTTTATCTAGTACTATAATTAATAATAAGTCAGAATAATTGTTATCTCCATCAATCAAATTTTAGTAGTCGAAAACTTTAAGAGGGGGGGGGGAGGTCACCGGGACATATTTGCATGTATCTCCTATAATAAAGGTCTCTGAGGCTGAAAACTGAAAAATGCAAATATCTCTCTTAATATTCAAGATATTGAAGAAATGTATATAACAATATTTATAGTAAATTTAATTTGCAATAAGATTGGTCCTATACAAATTTTCGATTCAACCTATGGTAACGGAGATATTTCGAATTTTCGAAAGTCCTCCCCTCTAAACCCCCCCACCCCCGCGCTTGATTTCAGCCGTTAACGAACTTGATCTTTCTTTTTACAAAAACGAAAAACCAATAGAAAACGAAATATCGCTATTTTTAATTTCAGGCTTCCCTTATAACCCCCACTCCTGTTCGTCTCAGAGAAAATTAATATAGCCTAAAGTCTAAGTTGGGTTAGTAGTAATATACATACCAAGTTTCATAAAATTCGGTTCAGCCGTTTATGCGTGAAAAGGTAACAAACAAACAAACATACACGAAAGAAACAAAATGCAGATATGGTGTCTATGACATGTGAAACGAAAAGTTATCATGAAATTTCGCGAAAAAAATCAATGTACATACAGAGGTTACAATTTTATATATATATATATATATATATATATATATATATATATATATATAGATAAGCAATACTATGTTATGTAATAAACTGCATTATTCGAAGCAAATATGTTCTGTTGATCTCCTGCCTTAAGTTCTTAGACTGAATTTGATTGATTGAGATACAAATTATTCCGACTCATTATAAATTACAGTACTAGATATAGTAAGTAGTTTTCAATAAAATTAATGTATTATATTCTGATATGTTTCAGTAATTATTTTCTTTTTCGATGAGAAGTTGGCATACATGTTTGTTTACTTTTGAGACTTTTGTCGTCTGGAGGTTTCTTATTATCGTTTGTATTTATTCACGTGATATTGACCGTGCTATTGTGTTACGATTATGTATAATTATCTACTGTTGTACTTCACGAGGGAAATCTGCTTAGTTTACGCAGCCCCTGCGTGACTGATTTTTGTTATATTCAAATAGGCAAAGTGCCGGTATGAGACACCTCAGATATTTAAGGAATATTCTCTTCAATACTATATATATGAAGTAAAACATCCAGGTCTACATGACAAGATAAATATATTATTCTAGTAGCCCCTCAACAGAGATTTTGCCAATCACCTCGGATGTGGGGCATAAACCAAATAAATAAAATAATAATAGAAGAACTGTGGAGTGGCTCTATTAGGTGTGAACCGATTCAAAATAATGTAACTATTATTTTTGAACAATGGCTAGGTTTTTGTGTCAGTTTTTGAATAGGGCAGAGCTAGTGGATCCAGAGATAATGAGGGTGGGGGAGCGATTCGCTCATTTGCGCCGGACAAGAGTCGCAGCTCTGAAGAAGAAAGCTATTTCAAAGGAAGATGAGTCTATCCAGTGCAGAGCAGCATTTTTCCACACCATTTTCTCCGAAAGAAATTCTTGCCAAAACTACACAAACGACATTTTTTATTCAGACTTTGGCCTGCGCTAATATTGAGTTAATACGGCTAATGGCGGTGTCGTCCAACAGGTTCCGTTCCCGGTATATTGTGCCCCAATTCCATACAACTGAGGAGATGGCACCCCAACAATTATAGCTTTTTTTGTATTTATTTGATAAGACATAAAAATAAATTCGCTGACACATCGTGGACATCAATAAGAGAAAAGTCCGTCACACAGGGGCTGCGTAGACTAAGCAGATTTCCCACGTGAAGTTTTACAATTGATATATCTACATACTGGCAACACCATCGTGACTATTAAGTCAATAAATACAAACCGTACTGAGGAATATTTCAATTTACATTTTAATAACTTAAACAGAATTGAAAAAAAAAAGGCCGTCACGCAGGGGCTGCGTAAACTAAGCAGATTTCCCACGTGAAGTTTTACAATAGAGAAATCTGCCTAATAACAGCTGTAGTAGTAAGTAACCTCTAAACCTATTCACGAGAGGGACGAATAATTACAAAAACGGCCGCCAGAGCTCACGGCGGAAAGTCTGAACATACCCACTGCTGCCGAGCACATGCAGAATACAAATGCAAATATCTCAGTTAATATTCAAGATAGAGAATAAATGTATATAACAATATTTATAGTAAATTTAATTTGCAATAAGATTGATTCTATAATATTTTTCGATCCGACGTATAGTAACGGAGATATTTTGAATTTTCAAAAATCCCCCCTCTAAACCCCCCCCCCTCCCCCTGGTCCGATTTTAGCCATTAACGAACTTGATCTCTCTTTTTACGTAAAACGCTTAAATATGAAGTTTGGTAACGATTAAACAAAAATTGCGACTGCTAGAGCGTTAACAGACAAATATATATATATACATATATATATATATATATATATATATATATATATATATATATATATATATATATATAGATAGATAGATATATATATAATTTTGAACGGACCTCATTTTCGTCATCTCCTGGGTAGGATCGATGGACATTTGAGGAAATTTTTCAAAACTCGCGTCATGAGTACGACCTCAATAGCTGATTTCCCTTAAGGGAAATCTGCTAAAAAAAAAAAAAAAAACCAAATACAAGTCAGGTGAGCTGAAAGATAGAAATATTCTTCACCGGAGAGAAAATTAATTACTGAAATATATCAGAATATAACATATTAATTTTATTGAAAACTATTTATTATATCTACTATTGTAATACATCACAATAATTTTTGCCTCCATCACTCAAAATTTACTTATTCTACAACTTAAGAGGGGGGGGGGTGGTAGTCAACAAAACATATGTGCATGTATCTCGTATAATAAAGGTCTCTTGAAAACCATATTTGGTATTTAAGCTTTGAATAATGTGGTTTATTATATAAGAGAGTATTGTTTATGTAACATGAGTAGGAGTGGGGGTTTGCTGAGGACTGAAAATTGAAAAATACAAATATTTCGTTTAATATTCAAGATAGAGAATAAATATAAGATGTACTATCAATATTTATAGTACATTTAAGTTTCAATACTATTTCTTCTATACAATTTTTCGATCCGACGTATAGTAACGGAGATATTTCGAAAATCCCCCCCTGCCCTCAACCAAACGAACACATCGAGTTTGGTTTTATATAAATAAACACCACGGCCGTGTTTGTTGGAAGTGAAGAATATTTACTTGGAGAGAGAAAAGTTGTACGCTATGAACTTATTTTACAACCAATATAAAAAAATAAAATGGAGGGGGGATGTATACACATATATGTACATATTAATCTTAATTAATACGTATTTAGTGATGTCAGTGTAACTGAAATAAAAAGAAAAGCTCGATTGTAGAAGCTGAAAGAATTGATTTAGTTATAGTGTCAATAGAGCTGAGCTCGGAACGATTCTGCCGAACAATGCTGGACGAATCGGGCCCCGTTTATGGCAGTTTATGTTCGCTTTTCATATTCTCCCAGATTTCACAGTCTTAACCCTATGAACTACTTATGGAGAGAGAGGCTTGGCGCTTTTTTCGGAGGCGCTAAAGAAAGGACTCTATTTTTATGGGTGATGATCAGGTGAAAGAGAGCCTGATCAGGATGGCAGGTCGTGGGGAAAGCCGAAGGAGCCCGTGTGTTTTTAATGTCGACGACCAGGAGTCGAAGAGGGGAAAATGAGGGAAAAACCACCGGAAAATATGTACGCAAGCTAACCCCTTACAAGCTGTGATAGATATTAGACAGGCGGGAACTGGGTTTTATCAAACAACACTTTCTCAGATATCACTAACAATCAATGGTTTATAAATCATGAAACACCTGTACAATTCACAACTACACTTGTGGTCACAGAACTTTTAGCAGATATCTCTTAAGAGAAATCTGCTATTGAGGTCGTACTCATGACGCGATTTTCGAAAATTTTCATCAAATGTCCATCCAACCAGGAGATGACGAAAAAAGTCCGTCACGCAGGGGCTGCGTAAACTAAGCAGATTTCCCACTTGAAGATTTACAATAGAGAAATCTGCCTAATAACAACTGTAGTAGTAAGAAACCTCTAAACCTAAAACATTATTTAGGGCGTAATAACCCAGTAGTTTCTAGCCCCAAAAAACAGTTAACCTAACCTCAAAACCTATTCACGAGGGACGAATAGTTATGGAAACGGCCACCAGAGCTCTCGGCGGAAAGTCCGAACATAGCCTACTGGTTACCACACGCAGAATACAAATGCAAATATCTCGGTTAATATTCAAGATAGAGAATAAATGTATATATTAATATTTATAGTAAATGTAATTTGCAATAAGATAATTTTTCGGTCCGACGTATAGTAACGGAGATATTTCGAATTTTCGAAAATCATCCCCTCTAAACCCCCCCTCCCACTGGTCCGATTTCAGCCGTTAACGAACTTGATCTTTCTTTTTACATAAAACGACTAAATATCGAGTTTGGTAACGATCAAACAAAAATTGCGACCGCTAGAGCGATAACAGACAAATATATATATATATATATATATATATATATATATATATATATATATATATACAGTTTTGAACGGACATCATTTTCGTCATCTCCTGGGTAGGATCGATGGACATTTGAAGAAATATTTCGAAAATTCCGTCATGAGTACAACCTCAATAGCTGATTTCCCTTAAGGGAAATCTGCTAAAAATGAGGTTCGTTCAAAATTATATACTAGCGGACCCGACAGACGTTGACCTGCATGATATTTCAAGCGATTAGGATATTAAATTTAATAATATTATGTTTAAAACAAAAGCTACTTTTAATAACACAAAAAATAACTTTTGTTATTTGCCTAAAAACAAATAGAAAAAGTAATATCGCGATTTTTTTATTCAAGCCTCCCTTATAACCTCCACTCCCGTTCGAACCTAAAACATTTAATATATCTTATAATCATGGAAGAATAAATGCTAATTTACCTATAGAGTTTTGTTAAGTTCGGTTCAATCGTTAGTGCCCAATAAAATTGTTGCCCCCCACTGTAATGTTTTAGTGTATATCTCGTTATACGCCAAAGTAAATACAACAAAATTTACTTTAAATAACAAAATAAACAACTTTCATCCCGTGCATATTTGCCGAAAAACCAATAGGGAACGAAATATCGCTATTTTTAATTTTAGGCCTCCCATACAACCCCCACTCCTGCTCCATCTGCCGGGCCGATTTGTGAATCTAAACCATCCGAGGCGTCACCTGAACGCGTATTTAATAATTCATTCTAATCGGGCCAGCCATTTAGGAGGAGTTCAGTGACATACACACGTCGAGTGGAATTATACATATATATACGGCATGATTGAACGGAAAGCGATGCTTTAGGTGCCATGACTGAGCTGAGAGCGACAAAAATGCCAGATTTAATTGGGGCCAGGCATCAGACATTGTAGGTTTCGCCACTAGCAGATTAGTCTTATCAGCGACATCCTCCCGCGGTTACTGTCTGCAATTATACAAAGAGTTTTTTCTGGCTGCTCATATTGACTGCTCATGTTGCAAGTGACCGCGATAAGGGAAACGCAACCAGGCACTGGGCCTGCTCCAAGCACAGCTGATGCACGCCACGCACACACACACACACACACACACGCACACACGCACACACACACACACACACGCGCACACACGCGCGCACGCACACACACACACACATCCCAGTTTGTTTTTCTCCCTTAGTAAGAACCGTTTACATACAAGGCTTTACAACATTGAATCCAATCAACAGTCCGTCACGCAGGGGCTGCGTAAACTAAGCACGTTTCCCAAATACACTTGTCATATGATCTCATAACATATTCTCTATTTCTACCTAAAACAACGGCGATATTTGGAATTTTGAAACTCTCTTCTCTATTCCAGCCATTAACTATAACGGCATTTAGTGTTGAATGAACAAATGTTAAATATCAAGTATGGTGTAGAACAAATAAACATTTTCGAGTTAAAAACATAAAATTACGTAAATAATAACGCCAATACACAACATACTTGAAATTACCTCAACTCGTAAATACCCGTTGAAAATAATATTTGGCATTTAAGATTCAAGTGAAGTAGTTTTTATATAACATTGTATAGTTTGTGTCGAGCTAGTAGGAGTGGGGTATAGTGAAGGTTTAAAGCTAAAACATTCAAATATCCCCGTTAATATTGAAGATGAGAATAACTTTACATGACAACATTTAATTCAATTCAATTTTTAATATGGTTGATTCCATGCAATTTTTCGATTCGACTTACAGTGGTCCCTATTCCGTCATTATGTAGCAAAAAATCCTAAAAACTAAGTATTATTTTTTCTGAACCAAGTATGTTTTCTTTGTTTTGTACATTAATCCTTTAACCTTGAAGATATAGTTGAGTCATAATTAAGGCACAGCTTTTGGGGGCTTCGCTAATTCAAATTTGCATCATCTCAACCCGGAAACTTGTTGATTCATGTTAATCAGTGATCCCATTACACGATAGATAATATATAACAGTTCTAATGGATATCTGATTGTACATGGAATACAGATCCTAACAGTTATAATATCCATTCATATGAACTAGATATATCTTTCAAAAAACAAACACACCCATAAACTCTTTTTGGTACCTATAACTCATGCTTGGGAAGGTGTCAAAAAGTTAGCTCAGGAGTCTTCAAGATGATTTTTGTACCAAATGTTAGAGGACCTATCTGAGAATCAAATGGTTTAATGTTCACAGTGGGGAAATGCCAGCTGTAGAATCAAGAGGAGAGTTTCTAGGGCAAACTATGTATGTGACAACGGATGGAAGACAGCGCTACATTGCTAACCACCTCTCCGAGTCCTAGGCTAAACCTTTTCTCACTTTCCGACAATTATAAAACGTTTAGCTTTATTTTACCAATCATACCCAACCTACTTATTTCATCCTGTAAGAGTATTAAATACCGGTTTTTCGTGCGTCTAAGTGGAACGAGTTCGAAATCAATTTTTTTGTAAGTATAATGTATTTACATATGTATAGTACTTTCACATTGCCACTGTATGAAACAATTAGTAGAACGATAAGTTAAATTTATGCGACAAAGTTCAATTGCCCATTTACTAGTATTCTTTAGAATTTTATTTTTCGTCTAGTCAATAAATATTCTTGATCTATAATTATTAATTTATTAAATTTTTAGATAGGAAAAATAAAATGCCGACAAGAAAGAACATTACATTTTGAATTAAAATTCAAGTAGAGAATTTTACAACCTTATTAAAATTCAATTTGCCAAAAAGTGAAAATACATATAAAGCTTCAACTGGGGCTCGGGTTGGCCATGCGAGTTTAGGGCGTTGGTTCTAATCTCCCATGGCAGAGTGGCGGGTTCGAATCCCGCCCTGGGCAGTAGAAATTCATTTGATGACGGCCTCATTAAATAAACTCCTTGTGCCCACCCTGAAAAGATGGTAACCTATAGATAACCCGTCCCGATTAGCCAAGTTGCATAAAGTGGACGTAAAATAAAAAAAAAAAAAAAGATACAACTCAGCGTACTACACAGTAATTATTTAGTTAGATGTAGAAAAACCCGTTTTTCAATGAAATGTTTTGAGGTAAAAAATGGATCCTGACAAGATGTTGTAGTAGAGGTTCAACCAAAGGAGGAACCATCAACAAACGCGGGAAACTCCGGTTGCCAGGAAAAAAATTTGAGGAAGCCAAGGAACCGATAAAAAAAGAAAATAATCAAGAAGGAAAAGCTGATAGATTTTCAAAGCCACAAGCAGCTTTCAACTGAATAGTTTAACGAAAAGTTACAAACATTTGGATTTATTTCATTAATATTAATGCTTATAATTACAACAAAAACACAGATATGTTTTATTTAACCGAAAATAATAAAAATAGTATTAGTTTAGAAATATCCCTTTTTTGTAACATAAAAAATACGAAAGTACTATAAATGTGAGATACCTCCACCTGCCCTCTTCTTCTAATCTCCCCCTCCAAACCTTGACAAATCTAATTCAACCTATATATAACACCTCTCCAATCCTACAGTAAACATCATACAAATTTTGAACATGATCAAACAGCTAACGTATTAGCAGATTTCCCTTAAGAAAAATCAGCTATTGAGGTTGTACTCATGACGGAATTTTCGACATTTTTCTTCAAATGTCCATCGATTCTGCCTAGTAGATGACGAACATGAGGTCCGTTCAAAACTGTATATATATATATATATATATATATATATATTTGTCTGTTACGGTCGCAATTTTTGTTTGATTCTTACCAAACTTCATATTTAAGCGTTTTATGTAAAAAGAAAGATCAAGCTCGTTAACGGCTAAAATCGGACCAGTGGGAGGGGGGGGGGTTTAGAGGGGGGGGGATTTTCGAAAATTCGAAATACCTCCGTTACTATACGTCGGATCGAAAAATTGTACAGAATTAATCTTATTGCAAATTAAATGTACTATAAATATTGTTATATACACTTATTCTCTATCTTGAAAATTAACCGAGATATTTGCATTTGTATTCTGCGTGTGGTCACCAGTAGGCTATGTTCGGACTTTCCACCGAGAGCTCTGGTGGCCGTTTCGATATCTATTCGTCCCTCGTGAATAGGTTTAGAGGTTAGGTCAACTGTTTTTTGGGGCTAGAAACTACTTGGTTATTACGCCCTAAATAATGTTTTAGGTTTAGAGGTTTCTTACTACTACAGTTGTTATTAGGCAGATTTCTCTATTGTAAAACTTCACGTGGGAAATCTGCTTAGTTTACGCAGCGCCTACGTGACGGACTTTTGTTTAACACCATGATGACGGAATTGGGTCCATCAAGCGATGTATAGTAACGGGATATTTCGAATTTTCAAAATTCATCATCATCATATTATTTCCTCCGATATGTTGACGTTATTAAAATGAACTATGTGTAACTATTAAACGGTAATTAGTTAATGTCATTATGACAAAATAAAGTATTCTTTTAAACTCGATATGGTTGTTTAAAGTGTTATTCAGGTTGCATAGAGGGCTACAACCTCTTTCCTTCACATAGCTTTTTGAAAAGGAATTATGTTATTTTTTCGGTACCACTTTTAATTTAAGTTCTTCAAGGGACCAAATAAATATAGATTTTTTTTATCGAAATATGATTGAGCTACCTGAAGCCAAGGTGGGGGTATAAAAATTATGTGAAGTCTCTTAAGAATTCTGTTGTAATGCCAGAGATGTTTGTACTGGCGACCGAAGGTACTGAGGATGTGTTATCCATCCACCAGAACCTATGGTCTTACTCGAAATAAATAAAATGGCAAATGGATGAATATCATCAAATATTTCATTTATATTTCAGTATGCTCGCGGAACTAAAAGAGATTTTTACTTAGCAGCAGGAAGACGGAAATTATATATTAATAAATTTAAACAACGCTTAAGGATTAGTGGCAGAAAAGGAAAAATATCCTTCACTTCACTTAGAACACGAATAAAATCTTAGGAGTCTTCAGAATTTACAAAGTTTAAATAACTCGGTAATTTAGCAATTCAGCGAGGCAATTATTTTTTTAAACACAACATGTTCTCTACGTTTCCTCAACAAAAAGAATATTAACAATCATCTCGTATCCAGGCTCAGTGCCACCCCTTCCTGCGGCAATAATCTCGGCTCTCGTATCCAGCATCAGTGCCACCCCTTCCTACGGCAATAATCTCGGCTCTCGTATCCAGCATCAGTGCCACCCCTTCCTAAGACAATAATCTCGGCTCTCGTATCCAGCATCAGTGCCACCCCTTCCTAAGACAATAATCTCGGCTCTCGTATCCAGCATCAGTGCCACCCCTTCCTAAGACAATAATCTCGGCGCTCGTATCCAGGCTCAGCGCCACCCCTTCCTACGGCAATAATCTCGGCTCTCGTATCCAGCATCAGTGCCACCCCTTCCTAAGACAATAATCTCGGCTCTCGTATCCAGCATCAGTGCCACCCCTTCCTAAGACAATAATCTCGGCTCTCGTATCCAGCCTCAGTGCCACCCCTTCCTACGTCAATAATCTCGGCTCTCGTATCCAGCATCAGTGCCACCCCTTCCTAAGACAATAATCTCGGCTCTCGTATCCAGCATCAGTGCCACCCCTTCCTACGGCAATAATCTCGGCTCTCGTATCCAGCATCAGTGCCACCCCTTCCTACGGCAATAATCTCGGCTCTCGTATCCAGCATCAGTGCCACCCCTTCCTAAGACAATAATCTCGGCTCTCGTATCCAGCATCAGTGCCACCCCTTCCTAAGACAATAATCTCGGCTCTCGTATCCAGGCTCAGCGCCACCCCTTCCTACGGCAATAATCTCGGCTCTCGTATCCAGCATCAGTGTCACCCCTTCCTACGACAATAATCTCGGCTCTCGTATCCAGCATCAGTGCCACCCCTTCCTACGACAATAATCTCGGCTCTCGTATCCAGCATCAGTGCCACCCCTTCCTAAGACAATAATCTCGGCTCTCGTATCCAGCCTCAGTGCCACCCCTTCCTAAGACAATAATCTCGGCTCTCGTATCCAGCATCAGTGCCACCCCTTCCTGCGGCAATAATCTCGGCTCTCGTATCCAGCATCAGTGCCACCCCTTCCTAAGACAATAATCTCGGCTCTCGTATCCAGCATCAGTGCCACCCCTTCCTAAGACAATAATCTCGGCTCTCGTATCCAGCATCAGTGCCACCCCTTCCTAAGACAATAATCTCGGCTCTCGTATCCAGCATCAGTGCCACCCCTTCCTACGGCAATAATCTCGGCTCTCGTATCCAGCATCAGTGCCACCCCTTCCTACGGCAATAATCTCGGCTCTCGTATCCAGCATCAGTGCCACCCCTTCCTGCGGCAAGAATCTCGGCTCTCGTATCCAGCATCAGTGCCACCCCTTCCTAAGACAATAATCTCGGCTCTCGTATCCAGCATCAGTGCCACCCCTTCCTGCGGCAATAATCTCGGCTCTCGTATCCAGCATCAGTGCCACCCCTTACTGCGGCAATAATCTCGGCTCTCGTATCCAGCATCAGTGCCACCCCTTACTGCGGCAATAATCTCGGCTCTCGTATCCAGCATCAGTGCCACCCCTTCCTGCGGCAATAATCTCGGCTCTCGTATCCAGCATCAGTGCCACCCCTTCCTGCGGCAATAATCTCGGCTCTCGTATCCAGCATCAGTGCCACCCCTTCCTAAGGCAATAATATCGCCTCTCGTAACAAGCATCAGTGCCACCCCTTCCGTCGGCACTAATCTCGGCTCTCGTCTCCAGCCTCAGTGCCACCCCGTCCTCCGGCAATACTCACGGCTCTCGTATCCAGCATCAGTGCCACCCCTTCCTGCGGCAATAATCTCGGCTCTCGTATCCAGCATCAGTGCCACCCCTTCCTGCGGCAATAATCTCGGCTCTCGTATCCAGCATCAGTGCCACCCCTTCCTACGACAATAATCTCGGCTCTCGTATCCAGCATCAGTGCCACCCCTTCCTACGGCAATAATCTCGGCTCTCGTATCCAGCATCAGTGCCACCCCTTCCTAAGACAATAATCTCGGCTCTCGTATCCAGCATCTGTGCCACCCCTTCCTAAGACAATAATCTCGGCTCTCGTATCCAGCATCTGTACCACCCCTTCCTAAGACAATAATCTCGGCTCTCGTATCCAGCATCAGTGCCACCCCTTCCTAAGACAATAATCTCGGCTCTCGTATCCAGCATCAGTGCCACCCCATCCTACGGCAATAATCTCGGCTCTCGTATCCAGCATCAGTGCCACCCCATCCTAAGACAATAATCTCGGCTCTCGTATCCAGCATCAGTGCCACCCCTTCCTAAGAAAATAATCTAATTCTACCAATTATCACTGTTTTCCGTTTTTCAACTTAATAATTTTTGATAGTTACTTGATAGCATTGGTAGTTATAGTAATTCTATTATGTTATATTTACCGACCGTTAAAGTCACTGCGTTAAAGTCTCCAAGATAAGGTGGATTTTAGTCATTTTTTTGCGAAAAACGTCAAGAAACGGAAGACCAGAGCATTCCTGGCTGAAGTCGTTATAATTGAAGGCCGATATATTCTAGGTATGGATGCTGTTATTTATCCCAAGGGGCAAGATATATAGAGAAATACATCTTGTGCGTCATGTGATATTCTAGGTATGGGATGCTGTTATTTATCTCACGGGGGAAGATATATAGAAAAATAAATCTCACGCTTCGTGTGATATTCTAGGTATGGATGCTGTTATTTATCCCAAGGGCTCAGATATACAGAGAAATACATCTTATGCGTCATGTGATATTTTTAAGAATCTTCAATTCTTCAGTTGACTAACGCTAAAATTTAGCATTAACCATTTTGAAATGTCGTACATTTCTTAAAAGAGTAATACATATATCATTTGTTGTTATATTCTGTTGCTGCAAGCTATTTGATCTTTATTTATTTTAAAAATGACTTTCCTAAATATTTTCCAAGGGAGGGGAGATATTGCCGTGAGTAAAGTTAAATAGACAGAGATTTCTTAGTGTTATATACATCTATATATAGTTAGTACTCACATGATGGTTGAGAGAGAGCGAAGATGGCGAGGTAGGTTGATGTCTGAGAGAGAGGGCTGACTGGGAGATGATACTGTCTGGGAGGCGGGCGGGGGACGACTGGAGCTGGGCAGATGGAGATGCAGGCTCCCTGCCGCCCCCGCACCGCCCCCACCCCCGCGTCTTCCCGCCCCCACCCCTCCAGCCCCCTGCCACCCCCACTCTTTTCCTACCTTCACCACTTCCCCACCCACCCCTCCCTGCCACCCCCTACCGCCACCCCACCCCTCCCCTACCACCCCCTTCCTCAGCCAGCCCCGTTCGCACGAAGGAATGTACCTGTGCATAATGGACCTCATTTTCTCTTTCTCTCAAGGACAATCCCGATTCATATGCTTTACTATCAGAACCATCAAACCCACAGCAAAACAACAACATATAATAATTCCAGGGCAGTTGTCTACCCACGTTGGAATGAGCATTGAATTATACCACTTACGCTTTAGACGTCGTCTTGGATTTTCTGGAATATGGCTAGATGAGAGTGGTTCGACTAAAGGATTAGGATGTGCGGGAAAGAGAGAATGGAATTGCTGATATCGGGATTTCGCGAGGGCATGGACAGAAGGAATGTTGAGGTCGTTATGGAGAGTTAAATTGGATACGTAGAATGGGGAATATACAATTTTGCGGAGTATTCTGGGTTGGAGGGTTTGGATTTTATAGAAATTTGATATTTTAGTGGAACCCCAAAGTTACAGTCCGTATTTCCACATTGGTCTGAGTACTATTGTGTAAATCAATCGTTTGTTGTGTAGTGATAGTTTAGATCTGTTGTCAAGTAGTCTTAGTAGGAGTCTGTACCGTCCATTCAGTTCTTGTCTTTTTAATGTGATGTGAGGTTTCCAAGTCACGCGCTTGTCTCCTGAGAGTCCTAGATACCTAATTTGTGATTAATGGGGAATTAGTGGGCTATTGAGTGTAACTGGAGGGCAAATGGAGCGTCGGACAGTAAATGTTACATGGCTTGATTTGCTGCTGTTGACCTTGATCCTCCACTGAGCCAGCCAGGATTCTAGCAGAGCTAGGCAAAGATGCGGATGCCATATGTGGGTCTCAGTCGGAAGTGAAGATTGCAGTATCATCTGCATAGGTAAGAAGGGAGTTTCAGAGTGTGATGGGATGTCGGCAGTACATGTAAGGAATAAGAAAGGACATAGGGTGTCCCCTATGATACACCTGCCAGTTGGGGAAATAAAGGAGAAACGAGGAACCAAATGAAACTTGAAAGTGTCTGACAGGAAGGTATGATTTAAGGATGAGGTAGATGGTAAAAGTGAGTGTATTTTTTAGTTTGAACAGTAAACCTTGGTGCCACGCCTTATGATAAAATCTTGGGCTTCGTCAAGGAAGACTCCAGTGCAGTACTTCTTGTTTTCGAATAAGGAGGCGATAAAATCAACTATTCTATGGCATTGCTGGACGGTAGAGTGGGATTGCCGGAAACCAAATTGATGGGGAGGGATTATGGAGTCAAGGAGTAGATATAGACGTTCAAAGAATAGAATAGAATATATATTTATTTGTTAAAGATTTACATCTTGTACAAATTAAATAAACAAATAACAATTCTGTCTTTTTAAATAAATAATTAAATCCAAGTTTTTGAGATCAACAATAATATGACAATAATGAAAAACAATATAGTGTAAATAGTAAAATATAGTACATAAAAGATAACTAAAAGCATTCTATAAACCCTTTTCCGTCTTAATATAACATTTAACTGGAGTGTGGTCCATCAGCACTTATAGATTCCAGAGTATTGCATGCTGACGTCATGAAGCAGCAAATCTAGTGTAGTTTTGTCGAGGCTATCGATACTAATATCTCTTCAATTTTATGCACATCACTGACTGCTGAGCAAAGTGTTTGTAGATATTTATTTCTGTCTTGGATGAGCTTCTCACAGTAGAGAAGTATATGTGACAGGCTATTAGGGATGAACTGATTACAAAAAGTGCAAGGTTCCTGAGCTTTGAATGAGAAAGTTTTGTTTCGTGATTGAAGTTTGGTGAATTCTGAGGTTGATACTAATAATTGGCTAACAGATCTTAGCTTTTTTATGCCTGTTTTAAATGTCAGGTAGTTCTCCGGGCTCGATATATTAAAGCTGGATATAATTCTGTAGATGGGGTTACTTTTTGAATTTGTAGCTCGGTGGATATCAACTGAAAGGTCGTGGTATTTCAATATTCCGTTCTGACAAATTTCAGTAAACTCCTTTCCGCAGCCATAGACGTTTAAGGATGAGTTTTTCAAGGAGTTTTCCCATGAGAGGAAGAAGCGCAATGGGACGATTGGAAGAAGGAAGCTGTGACGGTTTTCTAGATTTAGGGATCATATAGATGACAGAGAATATCCAGAGTAGAGGGAAGTAGGTTATTTTGAGGACAGCATAACTAATATATATATATATATATATATATATATATATATATATATATATATATATATATATATATAGGTGAGAAAGAAGACAGCTTTTCTTAGAACATTTTTAAGGATGCGGGAAGTAATTAGGATGCTAAATTCAGATATATTACAGTAATTGTTTTTCTTTCCTGCGAAGAATATTTCTATGTATCGGTTGAACTCTAAGATTTGTCTGATTTTCTTTTTAAATTTTGCAGGGATCAATTTTTTTCACGTTTTTCTGACCACTCTAAGGACAATGGCATCAACATTAAAATTCCTGTGTTTCTGTCTGTCGGCCCATTTTTATTACTGAATCACTCAAAAACGGCTCTGAGAATCGTTGTGGATTTTTATGTTTGTACCTTAAATATCCAATGGTACAACATAGGCCATGTGAGAATTCTAATTTTCTACCCGGAATGGGTGTTTACTTTCATGTGAAAAAATAGTTTCCTCAATAACTTCCTTAACCCTTAACTGGCCAAGGTGTCTTTAAAGACACCGTTCATATTTAACACTCCCAGAAAGCAACTGCTTCTATTCTTACCCCTTTTGGGCCACAGTCCACACCCCTGTAACCTCCCAAGCATGAGCATATGCAACAAAAGTCCATTTATTGTTATTGGAGCTAATTACTAACAATAAACTGAAGAAAATCATCATTGTTTACCACCCTACTTCACACTATTTGCCGGCGAAGTTTCTAATTCACTAAAATATACTCTATTCGATTTAAATATGAACCAAAATGGGTGAATTAGTTGTAAAGGATTGTATTTAAGTTCCTATGTGTTTCATTTTCCAGTCTGGAGAGAAATAGAGTATAAGCATGGATTTTAATGATGGTGTACTTAAGTTCACCCTGGCCAAATACCAACAAATTTTATATTATCTCTTACTTTTTAATTAACAGGTACGTATAAAAGTCGAGGTGAAAAGATTTTTCTTTTTGCTACCAAAATTTAGTATCACTTCTGATGAAGATGAAAGCGACAATGAAGGAGAAAATGCCCACGGATGCCCCAAAATGGATGAAGGAAATTTTCAAATTGAAATGAATGAAGTATTGGAACATTTCAATATTGGGGGTGAAAGAGGGAAGAGGATGTTATGAAGAATACGTTGATAACAAAAAGTGAAAACAACAACAACAACAAAGTGTTGACCTTAGTGACATGTTCGTTGCACTTTATAGAACAGGTTACCGCTCCCACAATTATTACATGAATATTTTCAGCTAATTATTGGATTTGATGGTAACTAGCGCATTGCTATCGTACAAAAGGAACTCCCTAAAAAAATTGACTTTAAAACAATTTCAAATTTACATTGCAGAGGTTATTCTGCTGGACCGGCGATCTAAAAGGACTAGTGGGGCCAGGACCACCAATTGCAGCCAAGAACTCCTGCAGCTCCACCATTGACAAGAATGCAGCGAGATGCACCATTGACAAGTATTCACTACAAAAAGAAAGTGTAGACTGTGTCACCAAAATCAAAGGGTTGTTATATGCCCAAAATGTAATGTGGGTTTGTAACACCCGTAAAAGGCCATGTTTTCTTGAATGAATGGAAAGTTTAATGATATTTTTCACGGATTTATATTTTCTTTACAATGTACTTATTTTTTTATTTACAACACGTTTCTTTTATTACATAATAAATTATTTAATTACATTTTCAGAGGCCTTGTCAGTTTATTAACATAACTTACAGACACTCCCATTGATTTACGGTGATTGGTCAGAGTGTACTTACAGACACCACTAAGGTTTTAGGGTAACTGGCCAAGGTGTACTTAAAGACACCATGTAATATTTTTGTTCAGAAAAAAAATTAAGTAAAACCTTATATATTCTATTTATTAGGAATGCAAAAAATGAGTTTTTAAGAAAATTTTTCATTTCAAGTCATTTTTTGAGTTTCTGGCCAATTAAGGATTAATATATGATTTATTCAAATCATTATTTACATTTATGAATTTGTAGATTTTGACTTTTTGAATTTGATTTGTAGATTTTGACGATTTGAATTTGTGACCATTTGGTGGTTCACAATTTTTTTCAATAAAACAATTGGTAAAGCCACCTTATTCTAAAAAATATGATAAAAGATGTGCAGTCGTAGTAAAAACACCTCTAGTTTTTCTCCAGTAGAATATTAGGAAGAGAAAGTCAATTATTCTGGTTACATTTTATTGAGAATATGTGTCTGTAGGAGAGATTTCATTATTGTGTTTATGTGTCTGTAGGAGAGATTTCATTATTGTGTTTATGTGTCTGTAGGAGAGATTTCATTATTGTGTTTATGTGTCTGTAGGAGAGATTTCATTATTGTGTTTATGTGTCTGTAGGAGAGATTTCATTATTGTGTTTATGTGTCTGTAGGAGAGATTTCATTATTGTGTTTATGTGTCTGTAGGAGAGATTTCATTATTGTGTTTATGTGTCTGTAGGAGAGATTTCATTATTGTGTTTATGTGTCTGTAGGAGAGATTTCATTATTGTGTTTATGTGTCTGTAGGAGAGATTTCATTATTGTGTTTATGTGTCTGTAGGAGAGATTTCATTATTGTGTTTATGTGTCTGTAGGAGAGATTTCATTATTGTGTTTATGTGTCTGTAGGAGAGATTTCATTATTGTGTTTATGTGTCTGTAGGAGAGATTTCATTATTGTGTTTATGTGTCTGTAGGAGAGATTTCATTATTGTGTTTATGTGTCTGTAGGAGAGATTTCATTATTGTGTTTATGTGTCTGTAGGAGAGATTTCATTATTGTGTTTATGTGTCTGTAGGAGAGATTTCATTATTGTGTTTATGTGTCTGTAGGAGAGATTTCATTATTGTGTTTATGTGTCTGTAGGAGAGATTTCATTATTGTGTTTATGTGTCTGTAGGAGAGATTTCATTATTGTGTTTATGTGTCTGTAGGAGAGATTTCATTATTGTGTTTATGTGTCTGTAGGAGAGATTTCATTATTGTGTTTATGTGTCTGTAGGAGAGATTTCATTATTGTGTTTATGTGTCTGTAGGAGAGATTTCATTATTGTGTTTATGTGTCTGTAGGAGAGATTTCATTATTGTGTTTATGTGTCTGTAGGAGAGATTTCATTATTGTGTTTATGTGTCTGTAGGAGAGATTTCATTATTGTGTTTATGTGTCTGTAGGAGAGATTTCATTATTGTGTTTATGTGTCTGTAGGAGAGATTTCATTATTGTGTTTATGTGTCTGTAGGAGAGATTTCATTATTGTGTTTATGTGTCTGTAGGAGAGATTTCATTATTGTGTTTATGTGTCTGTAGGAGAGATTTCATTATTGTGTTTATGTGTCTGTAGGAGAGATTTCATTATTGTGTTTATGTGTGGGCTGTTATCATGTAGTAGTTCTGAAAGCTTAGCACATATATTTATTTAGGGAATGAACTTTGTCACTATACTCTGGCTATATTATTACTTTCAACAATCTTAGGAATGAGGGTTAACCTTAATAACCTTATTAAATTCCAAGGGAAATCACAACTTTTGTGACCCAATGAACGATAATAAGTTCTTCAATATTCCACCAATAGCCATTTGTCTCAGGCGTTAAACCATATTACGGCTAAAGTAACATCTCTCTCTCTCTATCTCTCTCTATCTCTCTCTCTCTCTCTCTCTCTCTCTCTCTCTCTCTCTCTCTCTCTCTCTCTCTCTCTCTCCCCCTCCCCCTCCCTCCCTCTCTATCTCCTATCTCTCTCTCTCTCTCTCTCTCACTCTCTCTCTCTCTCCTTCTCCCCCTCCCTCTCTCTCACTCTCTCTCTCTCTCTCTCTCTCTCTCTCTCTCTCTCTCTCTCGCTCTCTCTCTCTCTCTCTCTCTCTCTCTCTCCCCCCCCCCTCTCTCTCATCAGCCTCCACAAAATTCATTCATGGTTTGTTGATTGTCGGGTCGAGGCTATCCCAGGAAGGAAATAGGCAAGAATTGATAGGTTATCAATTAATGAACATCTGATAAGAGGAATATAGCGAACGGTCATGCGCCCTGGGCTCGTTATATCTCAGGGTTTAATCCATTCCAATTAGTTATAATTCGTTCTATTGTCACTCGTCTTCTTACCTACACCAAAATCTTTAATACTTCCTTCAACTCTGGAAATGTGAGAACGAAGCAAGGAAGGGGGGGGGGTCCTACTAGCAAACTACATCCACTTCTTAGAACTACTTCAAATTGCAAACTAAGGCTTTTATAGACTTTTTACAATTACATTAGATATTGTTTGAAAGCTGCTGTATTTATTTATATGCAGGGTGTTTAAAAAAGAATATACTTTTTACAAAGTATTATTTTGTCCAAACTATCGATGGCTGCGCCTGGGCTCGGCTATTGGAGAAAGGAATATATAGCCTAGTTTATATTCTAGCTACATGATGTGAGTTATCGTCTGTTTTGCTTGGTAAACGTAATATGTTTAAAGTGGCTACTTTCGGCTACTCATCATCAAAAATCATTTTGTGTTGTCGAAGTGAAATTTCGTGATTACAGTTGAACTAAGTTTCACTGATCCTCCGACTGATTGAAATATTCGCAGATAGTTCCAAACATTTGTAGATACAGGATGTGTATGTAAAGGAAAGAGTCATGGCCGCCCTCGTGTTCCCGAAGAAAATGTTGCACCAACGGAAACTGCTTTCAAATGTAGTACTGCTTTCCAAAATCAAGTGCCTACAACAACATGGCGTGTTGGTTATGAAGCCGTACAAGTTACAGCAGTTACAAGCTCTGCGTCCTGAGGACAAACACAATCGTGTGGCATTTTGCTTTCTTGTTGCTATTGACAATGATAACACTTTCGCACAACGCACCGTATTAATTGATGAACCGACTTCCCATGTTACCTAAATTGTAACCCTTTGTGGAAGGATTTTATTTTTCTGCGCATCCCATGCATATGTGCATTTTTGTCAAAACTTTGAACAATTTTATATATATATATATATATATATATATATATATATATATGAGTCTTTAACTGTCCATGAGTCAGTCTACATTCATAAATCAGGTGGGTGAATGCCTGTTCAGTGTAATTGTCGTATTTGAGTCAGTAAGTATCAATCTGTTTAAGCAATAGTTTGTATTTACATGTCCAGTTAGTATTATTGTTTGATAAAATGTATGTTGGATAGTGAAATAATGGTTTTTAAAACAGGGACATATAATTTTAGATGTAATCCTTTATCTCTTTGATTCCATCGCTGTTGCCACAAATTAATACTTTTTTTTCGTAGTAAAGATTTTAATACAGTTGGAGTAATTGAATTAAATTACCTCTTCGCTACTTTCAGAGGCACTTTTGGCGTGGATATCATCTATTTCATGCGCCATAATTCCTGTATGTGCCTTGGCCCATTTGAAGTGAATGACAGTCGGTTTTTTAATTGTGTTATATTATGGCGTATTTGTTCTGTGTTTTCGTCGTGGTTTTTCATGTTCTCTAGTTTGTGTAAATGCATTTGACTGTCTGTGTGTAGTAGAATGTAAGTATTTGGTTGTAAGAACATTTCATTTACATACTTTAGAGCCTGTAAGACGGCAATAATTCTGCCTGGTTATTAGTACAATGGTTGTCTAAGTTAAATGTTTTACATTTTATAACTTCATCAGTTTTATTTCCTACAAAAATGATAAAGGCAGCGCCTGTGTCCTGTTCATCCTTGCTACTGTTTGTGTAAATTGTATATTGGTATGAGTGATTTGTATTTTCTGTAATAATTACAATGCCGGGTGTTAGTCCAGGATGTGGGTGTTAGTCCAATTCATGTAAGGAACCGGGTGTTCTACTTCTTCTGCTGCTATTTTGTTAGTAGTTTGATACAGTTTTAGTATGTTATATCTGTCAGTAAATTCTTCCGCTATTACCGTAATATGGACTAAATTGGACAAGACACATGCAGGCAGCTTCAAATAAAATTTAATTTTATTGGTTTACTATTTTTTAACCCTTCGGCGGGCGAGCTTATTTGAGTTACGTTAGCGGGCACGCTGCGGCGATTGGACCGCATTTTGTTTTTTCTATTTCTTATTAGAAAATAAGCAATAACTTACTTATTTATGTTGTTTATTCATTTTTGCTTTGGTTTTACAGTAATTATAATGAATGAAAATTATACGTTATCATATTGCTAAGTAAAGGATGGCTAAACATTTTTTTTTTATAAATAGCTTTGGAATATAAAAAACAACCTTGCAATAGGTAGAATAATGATTGAGATATTTTAATAATAAATTGTTTATTATAAATAACTACCTTCATAGGATATTCAGGAACGTAGGAATAGTGGCATAGGAACAATAATTTTAGCATTATAATATTATTTTACAGACTAAAAATAGAGTAAAATTATTAATTATTTTTATAAAGTTTGAACAAACATTTTGTAATATAAATGCAGAGTAATAGTATATTAGTAATATAATAAAAAAAATAAGTTCAAGGTTATAAATGATCAAATACAAAAAAAATATTTGGTTCAAAATTTGCAAGAACCAAAATTTAATTTATTAATTAGGAACTAGAAAAAATGAACTTTTTTTTTATATGACAGAACAAAAATCAAACTTCTTCTTCCTCGAATAAAACATTTCCCTGACAATTATTGCACGTTACTTGATGGATACTGTGATTTTGGCAAAAATTCCTTTGGCACATATTGCATACAACGCTTGTTCTATTATTTCGATGTGCCCCACAAAGGTAGCAAATTTTTGTAGCCCTCAGAAAACCGACTCAACATATCAGAACATGTTGATATACAATTACTTGGAACCCCCAGCCCGCTGAAGTCATTTCTATTCCTAGTATATTGACAGATGTTCAGATTGCGGTCCAAATGCCTCAGCGCGCCCGCCGGAGGGTTAAATTTCACCGCCCAAGGTCTAGACTAAAGACGAAACCATTTCAGAAGCTCCCAGAAGAAAAAAATGATTCCATGTTGGAGCGGACCAGGTACTCCAAGCTGGTGTTTGAAGAAGGACATAATATGTATATATATTATATAGATTATTTATTGTATAAGTTAATGTTATCTGTATATTTGTTGAGGTAATGAAGAGCGAGAGAGAGAACCTCTTGATGCCGTTATGTTGGTGTGTTGAAGGCACAATGCTGGCTGATGGGGCGTGAACTGCAGCATTCTCTAGGAGTGCCTGCCCGTCGTGAGAATGGGCCAATCTGCCATCATTCGAGCACATATACCCATCAATCGCTCTGCGTCTCACAGCGTTTTTCCTCTTCTTCCCATTCTATGATACACGGAACATTTTTTCCCTTCGGCCGTTAACTCCCCCCCCCCCCACATATCTCCAGAACATGGCCAGCCTCCCTAAAAGAATATATACTCCGAAGAATGACATTTTACACATTGGGCATTCTTTCGGAATGGAATAATTTTAATAAAATAATCTGGATAATTCTGGGAGGAGAAATACTTGGCGAAAAATAAAAGTCCGTCGCGCAGGGGCTGCGTAAACTAAGCAAATTTCCCTCGTGAAGTTTAATAATATATAAACCTTCATACTCCTAAAACAAACCACCGTAAAGATAAAGTGAATAAATACAAACGGCAATAAGAAATCTTTCCCCCTCCCGGCGGGAAGCGTCTTAAATTTAAACAAACAGGTCTGCTAAACGCTCTCCGGAAAGAAAAACAATAACTGAAACATCAGAATATAACATATTAATTTTATCTAATCCTTACTGAGATCAATTAAAGTATTTCAGGACACAAGAAAGGATCATTTTGGTCTCAAACAGCATATTCCCCTTTTAGCAGATTTCCCTTAAGGGGAATCAGCTATTGAGCACGTACTCATGACGCGAAAAATTTCTTCAAATGACCATCGATCCTACCAGGAGATGACGAAAATGAGGTCCGTTCAAAATTATATAAATATATATATATATATATATACACACATATATATATATATATATATATATATATATATATATATATATATATATATATATATATTTGTCTGTTAACGCTCTAGCGGTCGCAATTTTTGTTTGATCGTTACGAAACTCGATATTTAATCGTTTTATCTGAAATCGGACTAGAAGGGGGGGGGGGGTTTAGAGGGGGGATTTTCGAAAAATCGAAATATCTCCGTTATTATGCATCGGATCGAAAAATTGTATAGAATCAATATTATTGCAAATTAAATTTACAATAAATTATTTATTCTCTATCTTGAATATTAACCGAGATATATGCATTTTTATGAAGAGTTTTCGTAACTGATCGGCTCAGGTGGAAGCTTCTTCTAATCTTAACTTACCTTCATTACTTTGTGAGATTTATGCAAATACGTTCTGTTCATCCGCCCCCCCCCTTCTTTAGTTCTTGGACTACTAAAATTTGAGTTATTAAAATATAAATTATTCTTACAATTCAGAAGCCGTTTCAGTAGGGAATTTATTTTAATTAACTGTATGATTTCTTTTTACCATTTGTATTTAATCACGGTGGTGTTGTGTTACACGTATGCAGATTTCTCTATTGTAAAACTTCACGAGGGAAATCTGCTTAGCTTACGCAGCCCCTGCGTGACGGACTTTTTTTAGAATCACAGACGTCTCCCCCTCCTGGGCATTAACTATGATAAAAACATAAATAAAAGGCCAAAAATAATAATAAAACTGCCTTGCTGCAGCACTGTAATGTTGCGGAGCACAATTTTGGATTTGACAAGGTGAAAGTATTACACAAGGAACCAAAGTCCAGCAAGAGGAAAATTCTGGAAGCAATGTACATTTCCAAAAACCTGGAGAATGTGGTTAATTTTAAAGAAGACAGAAGGAATTTAAATATCTATTAAGCTGAAGTGTTGGATAAATTAAAATAATTCTGGCAAATAATGGTAAAGATTTTTTATGGGGGGAAATGTAGTCATTATTTTGAAGTGATGCAAATATTTTGGCTGTGATAATTTTAAATTTAAAACCATTTAATTTTTAAGTTTATGGATTTTTAATTGCCTAGTATAGTCTAGGATTTTATGATTGTTATATATGTATGAGCAATGTTAATAATGGTACAGCACTAAGAGAGGGTTATAGAACCTACCTGATAACAGATTAGATTACATCAGATTATTAGATATTGACAAATTACCTCTTGGTAAGGATAAATTAAATTAAGGAGATTTTTATTATGTGGACTCATTAGTGAGTATAAAAGTGACTGAGAAGAATAATTTTATAAGGTTTGTTAAGTCTATGTATCTAGTAGTAGTATGTATGATTTGCCATAATGGTTGTGAGATAAAAAACTGTTTATCCTGTATGTTTTTAGCATTATTAATGTCCAGCCCAAGAGGGCGAAACGTCTGTGATTCTAAAATAAGGAATATAAATATAGTTTGAGACCTAAATGATCTTTTCTTTTGTCCTGGAATATTAACCTTATTGGAAACAATGTACTGTATCTGGTACTTTAATTTATAATGAATCACAATAATTTTTATGTCAATCAATCAAATTTTAGTAGTCCAAAACATTAAGACGGAGAGGGGGGGGGGTCACTAGGACATATTTGCATGTATCTAGTATAATAAAGGTATCTGCAATACAATTTTTGGTATTTAAACTTAAAATAATGTGATTTATTATGTAGCAGAGTATTGTTTATGTAACTTGAGTAGAAGAGGTGGTTTGCTGAAGGCTGAAAAGTGAAAAATGCAAATATCTCGTGCAAATATAGCATTTTTAGCAGATTTCCCTTAGGGAAAATCAGCTATTGAGGTCGTACTCATGATGCGAGTTTCGAAAAATTTCTTCAAATGTCCATCGATCCTACCCAGGAGATGACGAAAATGAGGTCCGTTCAAAATTATATACATATGTATATATATAGATATATATGTATATATATATATATATATATATATATATATATATATATATATATATATATATATTTGTCTGTTAACGCTCTAGCGGTCGCAATTTTTGTTTGATCTTTACCAAACTCGGAATTTAATCGTTTTATGTAAAAAGGAAGATCAAGTTCGTTAATGGCTGAAATCGGATCAGTGGGAGGGGGGGTTTAGAGGGGGGATTTTTTAAAATTCAAAATATCTCCGTTATTATGCGTCGGATAGAAAAATTGTATAAAATAAATCTTATTGCAAATTAAATTTACTATAAATATTGTTCTATACATTTATTCTGTATCTTGAATAATAACCGAGATATTTGCATTTGTATTCTGCGTGTGGTCACATAGGATATGTTCGGACTTTCCGCCGAGAGCTCTGGTGGCCGTTTCCATAACTATTCGTCCCTCGTGAATAGGTTTAGAGGTTAGGTTATCTGTGTTTTGGGGCTAGAAACTACTGGGTTATTACGCCCTAAATAATGTTTTAGGTTTAGAGGTTTCTTACTACTACAGCTGTTATTAGGCAGATTTCTCTATTGTAAAACTTCTCGTGGGAAATCTGCTTGACCTGCGTGACGGACTTTTTTTTTTCAGTGTGCTCTTTCCTTAAAAACAAGGTTGTTAATATTCTTTAGTGGCTCTAGGAAGGAAGTAAAATATATTGCCAGACTTTTGAAAAACTTTGTTTTGAGTTACTAAGATTTCTTGAGCGACTACCACAAACTGCCCAACGGATATTAAATTGTATTTATATTAATCTCTTTTGTACTAAGCAATATATTGTAAATTTTCTTCAATTCAATTCTATGTTGTTAAGGTATTTTTTATTATTGTTACCTGCTGTTACTTTTGAAAGGGCAAATCACCTTCGATGTGGTGTCTATGAATAAATAATCAATTCAATATATCAAGCCTCTAAACGTTTTCATTTCAAATGTTCTTCTATTCCTTCAAACACATATCAAAATAGCCCTGTTCTATGAAAATCAATTCTATTGCAGCAATATAAAAATAATCAAATAAGATTTCGATTTCAGAATCATTTTTGTCTTATCGTTAACAAACTCGATATAAAATCGTTTTATGTAAAAATAAAGATGAGGTTTGTTAACAGTTGAAAGCAGACCAGAGGAAGGAGGGTTTAGACGGGGAGAATTTCGAAATATCTCCGATAATATAATTCGGATCGAAAATGTGTGCATTACCAACCTTATCGTAATTTAATGTTCCATAGATGTTGTTTAATACATATTTTCTCTATCACGAATATAAACTGAGATATATATATATTTTTTAGTTTTTGGACATCAGTAAACCCCCACTCCTACTCATGTCAAATTAAACAATAAGCTGCCATATTACTGAGCTCTTTATTTGAATCCTAAATACCAAATATTGTTCTCATTGAACTTTTACCTTTTGAGATAAGTGCAAATACGTGACACACGTGGAAAACCTTCTTAATTAACGCACCACCTACGTGGCGGGCTCTTTTAAAATCCCAGTAACAACATATGGTTATTAAAATAACAGCTGTTGCTCGTCTTCATTATTTTACACTTTTACAGCAGAGCTGAGGTTCATTCAAATAGAACGGACGGCAGAAGACAAGGAAATATCCTCAATGAAGTATCAATCCGGCCTTGGCCCGTAAACCGAGGTGGAATGTTTGTAGCTACAGGTGGTTGATTAGGGTTTAATGAGCCATATTTAGCTGCTGTCATATGATGTGCTGCACCAGCTGAGATGCTTGTAGATAAACAGCCGGCCTTCATCATCATCACACCTACTATTCAACATTATCATCAAATCCTCATCCGTCCTTCCCAAATAAACGTCCGTCGCTCAGGGGCTGCGTAAGCTAAGCAGATTGTCAATATTAAGTGAATAATGGACAATAATTAATGGAAATAAGAAATATTTCCCCTCCCGATGGGAAGGGTTTGAAATATAATCAAACAGGTCTGCCAACCTCTCACTTGAGATAAAACGTCCGTCAAGGAGGGCCTGCGTAAACTAAGCAGATTTCCCACAATAGTTACGGAAAGGGCCGAACCATTTTTTAGCGGGAAACCCACTTGTCCGTTACACGCCCATATTTAATAAAAATACAAATATCTCGGTTACTATTCAAGATAGAGAATAAATGTATAGAATTATACTTACAGTATATTTACAATAAGATTGGTTCTATACAATTTTTCGATCCTTCGTATGGTAGCGGAGATATTTCGAAAACCCCCCCTCCCACTGGTCCGATTTCAGCCATTAACGAACTTGATCTGACTTATTACATACAACGTTTAAATATCGAATTTGGTAACGATCAAACAAAAATTGCGACCGCTAGAGCATTAACAGACAAATATATATATATATATATATATATATATATATATATATATATATATATATATATATATATGAGTACGACCTCAATATTAGCAGATTTCCCTTAAGGGAAATCTGCTAAAACAATTACAGATATATTTCAGAATATATCATATAAATTTTATTGAAAACTATTTACTATATCTAGTACTGTAATTTGTAATGAATCAGAATACTTTTTATACCAATCATTCAAATTTTAGTAGACCAAGAACAAAAGCTTTGGGGACCTATATTTTTAACAACGAATTTTACCCTGTCTGATGTAAAAGCGGGGCAATACAACAGTAAATAATTCAAATGCAGGTATTTATCTTTTCGGCACCATTTACATGTCTCTTCAGTTTTTATAATGTGAATCATGTTTTTATAGGATAATTTTAAATATTCTCAAGACGAAATCCTTATTTGACTGATGTATTATTTTATTCATGTTTCTGTGAAACGTGAATATAGTAAATAGTTTTCAATAAAATACCCGCAGTTGAGAAATCTGCTTAGTTTGCGCAGGCCCATAATGGCCCCGGCCTTCCCGAATTGAGCTCTTATCGGAATGGGATCGTTTCAATTGCGCCAGGGATGTTTGTCTAAAAGTGGCACAGGCCGGCCATTTTTCCTCCTAATGGTCATCTCCAGCGACAACGAGCCTCAAATAAATTAGCCATTTAGGCGGGAAGCTAGCGGAGCGAGTCCCGCCACAAGAATCGATTATTTCCACAGCAGCTGAGCAGGAATAACCCATTTCTGTTGCTATGGTGACCGTCTCTAGGTCGACACTTTCATCTCCCCCAGACCCTGTCTCTTACCGCTCCAGCCTTATTGTTATTGTTTTTGTGAAGACGCTCAAAAAACGAGAAGAAACTATAAACGCAAGCCAAACAAATTTAGACAAGGAAGAAAATTCGGTTACTCGGTACAGTTTTGCCGTTCCGTGTATCAGATGTACCAAGGTGCACTTGCTCTGATGAAGGGGATGTATATTCGTGAAAGCGGCAAGGTTAAAGACAGCTAATAACAACGATATTAAAATTTTAAAATGAGTCTCCTTTTAGCAGATTTCCGTCAAGGGAAATCATCAATTGAAGTTTTACTCATTATGTGATTTCCAAAAAAATTCTTCAAATGTCCATCGATTCTACCTAGGAGATGACGAAAATGAGGTCCGTCCAAAATTATATATATATATATATATATATATATATATATATATATATATATATATATATATATATATATATATATATATTTGTCTGTAAAAGCTCTAGTGGTCGCAATTGTTGTCTGATTAGTTTGAAATTGGGTATTAAATGATTTATATCAAAATGAAGACCATGTTCGTTAACGGCTAAAATATGCGTCGGAATCAATGCTATTAAAAATGTAATGTTCTATCAATATTGTTATATACAATTTATTGTCTGTCTTGAATATCAACCTAGATATTGGCATTTTTAGCAGATTTTCCTTGAGGGAAATCAGCTATTGCAGTTGTACTGATGACGAGATTTTCGAAAAACATCTTCAAATTTTCATTGATCGTACCCAGGAGCTAACATTAAGAGCCGATGAACTCGAGGGAACGGCAAAACTGTCCCGAATAACCGAATTTTCTTCCTTGTTTTAATTTGTTTCCTAAATAGAGATGTTGGTAGGAAGGTAACTGACATGACGGTAGGTGACACCTGTAGTTTAGTAATGTGTATAGATGTAATTGTTATAGATAAAATGGGTGACTAGGTAGGAATGTGTGGCTTACCGGTGGTGGCCCACATCCCCACAATGGCGAACAGTTACCCCAAGGACTCAATCAATTGTCCCCCGCGCAGCAGACTCCCCCACACAAAGTGAATTTAATAGCTCCCAGTCCACACGGACCTAGTTCTTTCCACAAAGAATGAGGACTCCGCATCTTCGTTTTCATCCCTTATGTCTCTCCAAGTAGGACTTTGAAGAGGAGTTCGGCTATGTCCAATGTTAAGGTATAGGGTGCTGCAGTGGGGCTCACAGGAAGAGTTTGGCGATAGTATTTGCTTTGGTAGGGTACACGTTTAGAGGGGTCTGCAGGTACTTGCTTTGGTAGAGTATACATTTAGAGGGTTCCGCAGGTACCTGCTTTGGTAGGCTACAAGTAAAGAGGGCTCGGCAGTAACTTGCTTTGGTATGGTAAACGTTGAGAGGGCTCGGCAGGTACTCGCTTTGGTATGGTATCCATTGGGAAGGTTGGCAGGTTCTTGCTTTGGTATGGTACACGTCATGTTGAGTATTTTGAGTGTATTGGGCTTGGCAGACGAGTTTGATATACTTCCATAATCCAAAAAAGATCTTATGTAACATCGATAGATGTTTAACATTACTTTCCTGTCAGCACCCCATTTAGAGTTACTTCGGATTCTCAAAAAATGTAAGAATTTTCTATATTTGTTGATAAGATCCTTCGAGTGGGGTAGCCATGTTAGGTGTTTGTCAAAGGTCATTCATTAGAACTTCATTGTATACAATTGTGTTATGGGTTCATTGTTTAAATGTAATTGGTAGTAGATGTCTTTTCGTTTCCGTGTGGTTTGTGTTTTTGCTGATGAGAAAATCAAGCCAACTTTGTCACTCCATGTTTCAATAGGTTAATTGTTTCTTGTATTTTTTCTTGGCCAGAAAGTCTTATGTAGTGTTCTGCTGGAATGTATTCCTTTACCGTGTCCATTGCAGTCATAAATATAGTTGTGCTTAGAACACTCCCTTGGGGAACACCCATTTCCTGGTTAAATAATTCCAAGGTGCAAGTGTTATTTCTTACTTTGAACGATCTGTTTGAAAGAAATCCTCCAATAAATTGAAGTGATTTTCCTCCATCACCATTGATTTTCATTTAACACCAAACTTAGAGAGCCGAGATAAAATTACATTCCGAAAAAAATGTGTCGAAAGCATTTTTTATGTCAAATGAGACGGCTAGGACTGTTTATTTATTATTTTATTTATTTATTAATTTCTTCTTTATAAAGGCATTTCTAATAGTATTTTCTAGTCTGACAATGCGGTCCATTGTGGACTGATTTTGTCTAAAGCGACATTGGAATTTTGAAAGAGAGCCTAATGATTCAAGAAACCAAAGCAGTCGTTTATTTAACATTCTTCCAAATAACTTACTGACACAGCTTGTGAGAGAGATAGGTCCATAACGTATAACAGTTATATCTATGTTCGGTTTTAGAAAAGGGATTATGATGCTCTGCCTCCAGCTTTCAGGAACATTACCAGTATTATAAATTTTGTTCATGATGTAGAGTAATTTTAAGGTACCAGTTCTGGGCAAATGCTTTAGCATGTCTACTGTTATGTTATCGGGACCAGGGGTATTATTTTTTGAATGTCTTAATGCGTAACAGAGCTCGTCATATGAAAAGAGTACATCTAATGGGCTAGCTAGGTTTTTAGTGCATCTAGTACTGAAATATTGAGCAAGTGCATTAGAGATTAGTTCGCGATTTGAAATAATTTGATTTTGAATTTTGAGACCGGAAATTGGAGATTTGCATTTCCGATGATTTAAAAGGCGCATACTGGCCCATATTCCTTTTGCTGGGGTGTTTCTGTTCATATTTGATATGAAGTTTATCCAGCTTTGCTTTTTACTTTGGACAATTGTATACCGTGCAAATGCTATGGCTTTTTTGCAGTTAATCAGATTATTTTCGGATGGGTATAACTTAACCTTATTGAGGGCAGAACGTTTATCCTTCACTGCTTTTTTTGCATTAACGTTTTACCAAGGAACTGGCGTGAGTTTGTTTCTCATTTTTGTTTTTGGTATGAATGTCTCGGCTGCTGATAATATTATATTGTTATAGTCATTAATTGTTTGAATGTCTTTCGAACTCATATCCTCTAATATACATCTCTCAAATTAAGCCCAGTCTGCTTTCTTGCAGTTGTATTTGAGAGGAATTTGGACATTTCAGGAGAGGAATCAATACCAATAATGATGGGGGAATGGTCACTGTTGATTGGGTCTGGATTTGTTTCCCATGTATGCCGTGTGAGTATGTCCGGAGAGGATGGTGATAGGTCTATGTTGGAGCGTGTTCCGGTCCTTGGGCTTAAGTGAGTTGGTCTATCTTCATTTAGGTTATTAGGTCGATACTGTCCAAAAGATTTTCAATGAGGCGTCCTCTGCTATTGGTGCATTGGGAGTTCCAGTAAGTACTCAATGCATTAACAATATTATTAATAATATCAGCGGTCTAGGCAGTTGTAAGAGTAAGTCAGTTGTGGCAACCCCATCTCTTGGTGGAAGGTATACATGACATATGGTTTCCCGAAAGGGGGTGTATACTGTTACTGCAACTGCTTGAGTGTAAACAGAAACCAATGTGAGGTCGGGAAGGGTGGGGCAAAGGTAGTTAAAACCTATTTATGTATTCCTGCCATAATATGTCTAGCTGTATTAAAGCCATAATATGCGTCCCAGTATTAAAATCTAAGAGTTTTTTGGTCTACATTATGAATATTAAAGTAACCTTAATCATCAGGAAAAGCTAACAGCTTATACAACTCAATCTAATGTAAAGTCAGCAACGAGAAGTCAGAAAGGAACCCTCCACCTCCCCTCCCTTCTCTCAGTGGTGCCAACCAACCTCCCACTTATTTAAAATATCAGTTCTGTTTATATTAAATTATGACAACAATTCTAATTACTTTATCTTCACAATACAAAAAGTCTTCAATGCATTTTCGAGTTTTTATTTTCTTTATTTTTTTTATTTATTTCCGAATCTTGGCGATTTGGCTCAAAATTTGACAATGTAAAATGAAAACTAAATTGTAGAAAAATAACAAAAACTGAAACTACAAATAAAAAATGAAATACAACAAATAATCATTAAATCCTAGTAATAAAGACAATTAATAAACATAAAACATAAACAAACATAAATAAACATTAGATAAAAAAACATAAATAAACATTAGACTATTAATAAAGACAACAATTTAAAATGGTTTTAATAAAAAAATTATGTTATTCCTATATACTAGTACATTTATATTATTTTATTTTATTTAATTTTGTACCCCATAGCGATGGCGATTTGCATTATTAGGATGATATATTACTCCTTCATGTGCTTATCTTTTTTTGTACTTTTATATTATGGAAAATATTTCTTTAATATCTGATTCTTTCTCATATCCGTTGTCCAAAGAATATAATAAAAGTTAACCCTTTTAAATCTTTTTAGGTATGCTGTAGACCTATTCTATTTTGTATTATATGTTTTTTGTAAATGTTGATGTGTTTTAGATATGTTAGTATTTATTTATTAGTATTTTCGAGTTTTAATTAAATTTAGTATTAAATATATTTAAGGTGAAACTGACGTTTCCGATTAACTAATGTTTGATTGAGAGGAAAAGGGGCAAGCAATACACTTTGCTCTTCGTTCAACCTGTAAATGGTTTTAAAACATTAATATGGATTTGGGAAGTTTAATGAAATTTTGATAATCTATTACTCCTACTATTAGCAGATTTCCCTTAAGGGATATCAGCTATTCATGACCATCATGCTATCATGTACTCATGACGCAATGTTCGACATTTGTTCTCAAATGTCCATCGATCTTACCCAGGAGATGACGAAATTGAGGTCCGATCATAATTATATATATGCAGATTTATATATTTGCCAGTAACCACTTTAGCGATCTTAATTTTTGATTGATTGTTACCAAACTAGTTAAACGTTTTATGTAAAATTAAAGATCTAGTTCGTCTGGTATATCATGAAGCACATTATTTGAAGCTTAAATACCAAATATTATACTCATTGAAATTTTAGTTTATCTTAAGTGGGAAATATGCTTAGTTAACGCAACCCCTGGGTTACGGACCTTTTTTTTCCCCCTTATTCCGCTTTTTTCGATTTCGGTTTAGCCTTTCATGTCTTATAAAATTGATGACCCCTACTATAGTTTTTCCTGTATATCTCATTTACACTTTTTCATGAGGTTTATATAATAAAAGTAACTTCAAATAACAAAACGAACATCTTCTGTTATGTGCATCTATCCTGAAAACCAATAGGTTACCAAATATCGACATTTTTCATCTCAGATCTACCTAATAACCACCAATCCTGTTCTTGTCAGAGAATATTAAAATATCTTTAAGTCTAAGTTGGGTAAACAAAGAGACGACAAAGCTAAAAATGTTGATATCTACTCAATTTCACGTGAAATGAAAAAGTATCTTGAAATTTTGAGAAAAAATCAATGTACAGACAGACGTTAGAATTTTATATATACTTACAAATTTCAACAGATCGATGGACATTTGAGGAAATGTTTCTAAAATCGCGCCAGGAGTACAGCCCCAATGGCTGAAAAATCTTATAAAATGTTAAGTCTAGTTTAGTAGTTATTAGTTATTCGAATTCATTTCACAAGTCTATGGCTAAGTTGGTTGTCATTAGCCACTGCTTGAGCCAGGGCGAGACATCCTGTATTCCCACCAAAAGACACCTATTGAGATGTCGTGTACTATTGAGGCATATGAAAATCACCAGCGACTCGGAAAATGCTATTTGTAATTTTTTAGATGCTGTCATTGTAGGCGAAACAGGTGTTAAGAAGATACTCTTCAAAAGGTTTTTAAAGGGAAAATTGCTCCCGCTGTCGTATCCAAAGCGGAATCTTCGTTTTTCATGTCGTCAGCACCGAATGTAGGTCAGCGAGGCGTATTTGAAGTAAAGTCAATGTCAGCGAAGGTCTAAGAGGCGGCATAATAGTGAAGAAGTGAACATTTGCCCGTGAATGATGCTCCCCGTCCGATTTAGAAAGTAGCCAGCAAGTAGATGGTCTATTAGATGGAGGCGTGTCTCGAGACGCGTGCTCCGGGTGGAGGCGGCGCAAAAACATATCGGCCGTATTTTTTGGCCCATCAGCTGACGGCGACAAAGGCTGGATTAGCCTAGGAATGGACTATCCTGGATTATGCACGAAACAAAAAGCCAACCTCCCATAGCGGAATACTCCCATTGTGCCAACCATTTAGTTCGGGAAATGGGAAAAAGTTCTCACGTCACCGCCCGCCAGCCCTAATCACTCCTATAGATTCCTTTCTTCTCACAGATTCAATAGCAAATTGAGAAGATTGAATGAAAACTTGACTCTTTCTGTTAGTTTAGCTATGAAAATAAATATATTTTTTAAAAAAGAGATACTTCTTAACTTGATAACCTCCTGACCTGGAAATGGGTGGAATCAAATAGATTAACGGCACTTATTATACCCGGAGGCAGCTGTTCCCGTGGATGGGGTCTTATAGAGTCAAAGTCGGTAGTCATTCAGAGCCACACAGATACCAGCAGACGGGTATACATACAGATACCACCAGACGGATATGCATACAGATACCAGCAGACGGGTATACATACAGATACCACCAGACGGATATGCATACAGATACCAGCAGACGGATATACATACAGATACCACCAGACGGATATACATACAGATACCACCAGACGGATATACATACAGATACCACCAGACAGATATGCACACAGATACCACCAGACGGCTATGCATACAGATACTAGCAGACAGATACCACCAGACGGATATACATACAGATACCACCAGACAGATATGCACACAGATACCACTAGACGGCTATGCATACAGATACTAGCAGACAGATACCACCAGACGGATATACATACAGATACCACCAGACGGATATACATACAGATACCACCAGACAGATATGCACACAGATACCACCAGACGGATATACATACAGATATCAGCAGACAGATACCACCAGACGGATATACATACATACAGATATACCATATACCACTAGACGCTATATAGCAGACAGATACCACCAGACGGATATACATACAGATACCACCAGACAGATACCACCAGACGGATATACATACAGATACCACCAGACAGATAAGAACACAGATACCACTAGACGGCTATGCATACAGATACTAGCACACAGATACCACCAGACGGATATACATACAGATACCTGCAGACAGATACCACCAGACGGATATACATACAGATACCAGCACTTGATGAGTTTTGTTCTAGGTCCATCAAACAATGTACAGTCATATAAGAGGTGGTCATATGTCTGTTCAGTCTCATTGTCACATTTACATGTATTTGTGTTTGTTAGTTTAAATTTGTACAAGTAACTCTTCGTAGGTCCATGTCCTGATATAAATTGTATTTGTTTAGAATTGCTAAGTGTTATTTTTTGTCTTTGGTATATAGTTGGTATGCACTTATGCAATTATCTTCCTTTAGTAATATTTGTCCATCTTTCGTCCCATTTTTTATAAGATTCGCTTTAAAAAGAGTTTTAGTGGTCTGTTTAGTCAGTTTAGAGTATGTAATAGGTATCGTTTCGTTTCTTGAAGCTGTATTTGCAAGTTGGTCTGCTGTGTCGTTTCCTAAATTTCTTGAGTGTCCTTTTATCCATGTTATTACATTCCAGATCCACTATTACATTCTTCTGTCTACATAGTGTAATTAGTCTTCTGATCTGTTCAGTCTGTTCGTTATGGTTTTCGTTATTGTAAATGCGGTCTATGTTAATTTTGCTGTCCGTATAGATTATACAAGTCTCTCTGTCACTTGAAATGTCGTGTAGTGTTTTGAGTGCCTCAATAATTGCAAGGTTTTCTGCTTGATTGTTTGTACATAGTGGTGATAGTCTGTATTGTCCTCTCTGTATAATATTGCCGTCTTTTGAAATAATGTACGCACACCCAACGCCATCCTTGTTTTTACTTCCGTCAATGTTTATATGATACATTGACGGTATGTCTAAGTTGTCTAATGGTCTAATGTAATCCTTTGGGTGCAACCAGTAAGTATGTCTCACGTCTTTTTCAATTTCGTATGATGTAAGATTTTGTAAAGTAAAGACTTGTGGGATTTCATTCAATTTCAATAACATATGTTGCCTCATTTGTTCAGCTTTGATGTAAACTGGCATTGTGTCTGCTAATACACATGAAGCCTCATAAGATAAAGTACGATATTTTTTAACAATTTTTATCGTAATTAGCCTTTGCACTCTTTCTAATTTTTTGACATTTATTTTCACGCTCAAGGCATGACCCCATATTTCAATTCCATACGTCAATATGGGGACAATCGCCCCTTTGTATATTGTGGTCAGAGCGTCGGATTTAAGACCCCAAGACACTCTAGCAGCCATCGAGAGTCCGTTTATTATTGAAAGCAGTCTTGTTTGTAAGTTTATAATGTGATAGTTCCATTTCAATTTCCTGTCAATGTGAAGTCCAAGATATTTTAAGATATGTTTTCCTTGTACTGTCACTCCATTTAATTTAATGTCTAAGGTAGGTGTATGTCTTGTAAATAGTGTGTAAGATGTTTTTTCTAAATTAAATTTGAGTTTGTTTTTGAGCCCATTTATTGATTAGTACCAAAACAGTGTTAGTAAGTTGGGTGATTTGAATTAAGTCTATTCCTATAACCATAAGTAAAATGTCGTCAGCAAATGCAATGATTTCAGTTCCTGCTGGTAGTATTGTTTTAAATAGACTGTCTAAAATGATTGTCCACAGTAGAGGTGATCAAGCTAAGCCCTGTGGCGTGCCTCTATTTTGAGAAGTGTGTACAGTAGTGTTTTGAAGGGTCATGTATACAAGTCGATTATTGAGATAGTCTCTAAGTAATTTGTAAATATTTTGTGGGTATTTTTGTGTATGTATTGATTCGAATATCGAAGGCACCTTTACAATCCATCGAAACGATCACAATATGTTTTTTTCCTGTTGGATTCGTTCGTAGTAAGTTAATAATTCTGTATAGTACTTGTTTGGGGTGTGAATCCATATTGATTTGGGTGTAAAGGAGCATGTCTGGTTAGATGAACAGAAAGCCTGGAATTAATAATGTTTTCTAGGATTTTACCTCCAACTGGATTTATACTTATCGGTCGATAATTAAAATTTCCTAAGAATTTTGTTTTTTTTGGGTACTGGAATTAATTGTACTGTCTTTCCTTTCGTATTTTCAGGGTCACTGGTTCTTTGGAATTGTCTTCTTAATTTATTAGTTGTATGTCTTAAGTTTGTCAGAGCACCAGGGTACTGTTTTGTCTGTCTTGAATTTTTTATGACTCAAGAATAGAATATTACAAGTTTTTATTAAACATTTGTTAAATTTATAAAAAGTGTGATTAATTCCAATTGTATTAAGTAAATCAATCAAATATGCTTCAATTGTTTCATCAGTGTTATAATTATTGAAAATTGTATTTGAAATTATACAGATCAGCTTCTCTTGAAACATGCTCCAGTCAGCATTTTTAGTTACGTATGCTTTTTCATTTGTCAGATACATTTTTTTAGGAATGTTAGGTGTATTGAGTAGGTCAGCAAAGAATGATCAGAAATGTTTTCATCGTCATGGTTAGTCCAGTCATGTACGTATTTGCCATAGTACCATTCGTTATTGTACTGCAATAGAGGAGAAGTCTTGTACCTGTTACCAAATGAAGAAACAGCAGGAGCCAAACGACCAAGAGTATCGCTGCTTGCCCCAGTCGTTGGGTTCTGGGAGGAGTGACCACTGTGCAGAGATTCATGTACTAGTAGTAGTACCTGTCTTCGTGGTAACATAATATCAAGGAGCATAATATTTCGAAATAGTTGTTTGTTATTTATTAACGTCATTTTGGGAATGATTATCACCCTTTTCTAGACAGGATGAGACTGAGATTTAAATTAGTGTGTTCGTTCACAGGCAAATAATTCATGACATTAGGTTCATTAAGATTTCAATTGACGGGTTTTTATAACGTACCATAAATGAATACTTGAAAATAAATAGTCCACTATAATTTATAAAAAAAAATTACACTAGTTGAAAACTTAAAGAACTTAAGAAAAAACACAAAAGAATAAGTCTTTGAATAAATACTATTAACACAAGAGTTGAGGCAGAGTTCACAAAAAAAAAACTACTGAGCAATAGTAAAAACAACCACGAGACTAAACCATTAATTTCCACACTAAATTAAAAGGTAATTGTGAGGTTGCTCGCAGTGTACCCACTTTACAATTAGAGCAACTTTAGCAATTTTAGTTTAAATAGTTTATGGCAACACTGTAGCAGAGACCAGGTTGAAGCTAGTAGGGGAAGGTTACAGTTGCTATTGTGCAGGGCTAAGCTGCTACAAGATCAACGCCTTAACTGAAATGGCTAACATGATCACCTAAAATAGAAATACGAGATTTTGGAGAGTAAACAGCTGTGTCTAATATCCATGGCCCAAGTCACAACTGCTCCGACCAATCGGCAACGAGGCAAGGCAAGCAAACCGTCAGAATCCCCCCCCCCTCACAAATCAGTGCTTTGATAACAACATATTAAATCTATCGCAGGTGATACAATGGCCTTGAACCAGGACTACTGTCATGTTCTAGAGTCTAGAACACTTCTTGACTAGAATCTAGACTATCTAATACTCCGAGTAACCGTAAAATTCGGAGGTATTCCCTCTGTTATAATGGTACACTACATCTACTTAATTATCATCATTAGGCTCAGAAGAGTTCTTCTAAAAATCAAAATAGCTGGAAGCCTCGTGAAAAATCGGTAACATCACTTTTTTTTTAAAGGTCACGTATCTCATATCTGCTAGGAATAGTTTTCCCACTATATTATTTCGTATTCACCATACCAACAAGCAACTGAAGAAAAAGATCAGGAATTCAGCGATACGACGTGGGAAACTGGAAGTATCTAAAAAAGAATGACGTTAATTCAGAATCGTCCTGTTGAAGAAAATTCAGTAGACATAATTCATAACTATGATTATTAGCACTGCATATGAAGGAGCTTTTTCATTTCCAATTCAATTAGCATTGAACAGTTATCAACATTGCCTTCACGTCAGAATGGGGTTACATATGATCACGCTAACTGTCTCCTTCATTTGCTCAATCATCTGCCATTTCCATTGGCTCCAGAGGTACTCATCACACCTCGCGTGCTAGTCTGCCAACTCACTAGGCTCTGGAGGTATTGTCCTTTCCTCGCCGCTTCACCGTCAGTCCCGTGAACTTCACCGACAAGAGGAAGCTTAAAGGCGTGAACTTCATCGAAGAGAGAAGGGGCTTCGGAGTGTTTGAAATGGAGAGGGTGCGGAGAGAGATTGAAAGGGCGAGTTTAACGGGAAGCCAGGTAAGCCTACCATCATTAACTCTTCGATGACCGAATCATCGGACATCGGGACGGATGCGTGGATTGCAGGGCAAGCCAGCCACAGAAACTGATGTTTCTCCCTCCATCAAACCATTTACGACTTGTGGCAAGTGGCTTTGGTCCTTTATCATGTTTCAGAAGATGAACAAAGAAAACCAAAGAAAACTTTACATGGGAAAAAATTTCGTTAGCCACCATGTTTACCAAAACTAAACTTGCATTTCTAATCAATTGCATGCTTGCTTCATTCTGGTATTCTGGCTTCACATTATGTGTACGAAACCTGTTAGAAGTAAATCAACTATATCACACCAAAAAGTTTTGTGTATAATTGTTTTGCCCTTGAAGTTGATCCCTTGAAAACTTACTACTGGAGCAAATGATTGGAAGTTAAAAGAGCATTTAAAAGAATTGGCTGCTTCCAAAGAAATTACTATGCATGAACTAATTACGTTTTTATTAAAAATGTATATATTCAATATAAATGATCCTGGGGAAAGTTAGCAAGAAAACCCAATATCAGAATAAGGAGCCAATTGTGGACAGCGAGAAAAGAGAAGGGCCTACAAGGTGGATTGTCCTAGAAAACAATAGTGATGCCTTTCATCATGCATTACAAAAGTGGTACAGTCCTAAACCAGCTCCTGAACCACCTCCAATAATGTCTCTTTCTCAAAAAAATAGTTTTATTGAGGCACAAAGTAGAGCTGAAGGTACTACGCCTAACACTATTTATATTGACAGGGTTCTGAAGATCCTCCAGGCACAATGTCGCCATCACGAGGGAAGAATGGTCCATCATCCAACCACTGTGCTTTGAATTCCACAATGAGGGGAGACTGCTACAGTGGAACTAGAAAACCTTCTAGCCTTCTTCCAGGCGTTGGTGGTGAGAGTCGAGGAACATCTTCCCTTGATCTGTAAACCATGAAGCAAGACCGCAGACAAGCCAACTACCTCTTCTCCAGCTGACAAGTACCTACTTGGCAGCTACTTAGAGCTCTCAATTCGCTACTGGGGGAGGGGGGTGATGTTTGCCTCTACGATGGATCCAGCGGTCAATGTTTTTTATTCTTATTTAATATTATTATTTTCCTTTTTTTTAAAAAAAAACATATGTACTTGAATAATTTTTGTTGTTGTATAAAATTATTGCAAATAAGCCATCAACAGACCCTTCACTCTGCCTTGATGGTACTATCCTCGCTGCGCCACCTCACCCTTTCTCGTCTGCGCCTTCACTCAGCTCTGGAGGTGCCATCCCTAAAATGTTATTTGAACTAACAAGCATATTACCAAGAAGTATAAATAAGTTACCATATCATTCGTTTGCAGAGTACTGTTCTACGGCAGTCAAAGCCGAATTATTTACGGACATGATTCTCATAGATTAGAAGCGATGGACACGTGGTTTAGACGCAAAATCACAAGGTGACAGTAGTTATAAATGGAATAAGTAAAAGTAGTAGAGTAACCACGGCCATGGAGAAAAGGAGGGACAATTTTATTGGTCGTATTTAGATTGCTACGAAATTGTATGATGCGTTGCTTAATTCCGGCTTGCCATGCCACCGACACGCCAACTGCCACTACACTTTATTCGAGATGGCGATCTTGTCTCTATTTGAGCTTATCTTCATTTGCTCCGGCCTGATGATTGGCAAAATTGACTACCATTGTATGATGCGATGCTTAATTCCGGCTTGCCATGCCACCGACACGCCAACTGCCACTACACTTTATTCGAGATGGCGAGCTTGTCTCTATTTGAGCTTATCTTCATTTGCTCCGGCCTGATGATTGGCAAACTTGACTACCATTGTATGATGCGATGGTTAATTCCGGCTTGCCATGCCACCGTCACGCCAACTGCCACTACACTTTATTCGAGATGGCGAGCTCGTCTCTATTTGAGCTTATCTTCATTTGCTCCGGCCTGATGATTGGCAATCTTGACTACCATTGCATGATGCGTTGCCTAATTCCGGCTTGCCATGCCACCGACACGCCAACTGCCACTACACTTTATTCGAGATGGCGAGCTCGTCTCTATTTGAGCTTATCTTCAATTGCTCCGGCCTGCTGATTGGCAAACTTGACTACCATTGTATGATGCGATGCTTAATTCCGGCTTGCCATGCCACCGACACGCCAACTGCCACTGCACTTTATTCGAGATGGCGAGCTTGTCTCTATTTGAGCTTATCTTCATTTGCTCCGGCCTGATGATTGGCAAACTTGACTACCATTGTATGATGCGTTGCTTATTTCCGGCTTGCCATGCCACCGACACGCCAACTGCCACTACACTTTATTCGAGATGGCGAGCTTGTCTCTATTTGAGCTTATCTTCATTTGCTCCGGCCTGATGATTGGCAAACTTGACTACCATTGTATGATGCGATGGTTAATTCCGGCGTGCCATGCCACCGGCACGCCAACTGCCACTACACTCGGCTTTATTCGAGATGGCGAGCTTGTCTCTATTTGAGCTTATCTTCATTTGCTCCGGCCTGATGATTGGCAAACTTGACTACCATTGTATGATGCGATGGTTAATTCCGGCGTGCCATGCCACCGGCACGCCAACTGCCACTACACTCGGCTTTATTCGAGATGGCGAGCTTGTCTCTATTTGAGCTTATCTTCATTTGCTCCGGCCTGATGATTGGCAAACTTGACTACCATTGTATGATGCGTTGCCTAATTCCGGCTTGCCATGCCACCGACACGCCAACTGCCACTACACTTTATTCGAGATGGCGAGCTCGTCTCTATTTGAGCTTATCTTCATTTGCTCCGGCCTGATGATTGGCAATCTTGACTACCATTGCTCCGTCTTGTGCAATCCTGATGTCCTTTATATGTGATCCCAACGGGTCCGGGCTTATTCATTCGACGAGTTCTGCTAGTTCTGAAACCTTAGTTTCCTGGAATGCAATCGGCAAGTGGCTCTTTCATATCTACCCTGTTACTGGCTGATAGACTTGCCTCTGCTACATAGGATTTCTGGATCTGCATCTTAAGGTCGCCTCTCAACTCATCGTTATTGATCCTCTACTTCTCCGTCCATTTCTTCAGCCGACTAACTAACTTCCTCTAGGTATCTATCTCCGTCTTTGTTAAAGCTAACTGGTTCCGTTTCTTCGTCCAGCTCTGTTGCTCTGGCGTGTGTTGCTTAGCTCTTTGCCTTGGTGCTGGCTGCCATCCTGGTGCTCAAGTTCTGGAAAACCTTGTGGACCACATGATTGCATGTTCTCTCTATCGCCCCTTCTATCTCACGCATGAATACTCCAGCCACTTCTCTCGCCAGTCTGCCCTTCTCCTGTTCCTTAATGTAGGCTGAGTCATCAATGATCAGGTTTCCCTGTTCCTTCCTGCAGCTGATCCAGGAGCATTTCTACCAACTCAGTGAGCTTTTCAATTTTAGACGGTTTACGGGCCTGGTTCGTCTTATTAATCTTTTTGCCTGGGTCGAAGATGAACAGCAAGACCTCGCTCGTTTACTTATCTCACTCTCACCCTCTTTGTCCCCACTGTCATCAGTTTCGTTCCTGCTTCTCTTACTTATTCCACATTTCATCAGCCCCTCTCCTATCTGAATGCCTTCCAAAGTGGGAGAGGAGAACGGTGGCGTCTGGCGTTTCGTTCCTACTGGCGATTTATGGCCCTCTTCTTGGTCATCCTCTATGCTGGGTTCCTTATCTCCTACATGAAGGAGTTTTGATGCGGATAATTTTCGTCCCTTCTTGTGGTTCAGATGTATTTTCTGTGACGGTCTCTCTGTAAATAGAATTTTTGTTGTTCCTTGTAAATATTTCCTCACCAAGAAGAAATTATTGTTTTTAAAATACAAGTTGCAAGTCAACAAGACTTTTTATTTTCCGTCAGTCCACGAAAGCCTGTACAGTGTCGCGGCGCGGGATCAAATGGGGGTGGCTCTGATTGGTTTATCATTTGTTGACATTTTCATAGTATATATAACCTGCACACAGGCAACCTTCGCAGTAGGTTCTACTTATGCCAAGTCAATTTATTTTTTCCACCATTCTACATGTTTCTTTCCTGTCCTCGGTTAGTCCCACATTCTTTTACCAATTTTACAAAAACGTAGGTTTCCTTCCGCGTATGTAGGTTTGTCGCCGTCACAGTCAGAGCCTCACATAGCCTCTATTATCTTGATGATCTTGGGCCTGTGCTGATTTGTGTGTAGATGTTTCTGTGTTCTGTATATATGGAAGGACTACATTGTAGCCACTCCTCGAAATGGGTACTCAATGTATATATGGAGGGTAAGATCATGGATGTATGTATATTCTACTAGATTTTGCCTTCATTTCAATATTTTGTTTCTGCATTTTTACTATTACTATCGTGTGAATTGTGCATTTTTACTGTGGTTATTATGTGCTTGGTTCTGGGGATTCTTGTTTTTTTGGTACTCCGCGTTACATTGAAATTATGATATACAAGGAATTTGGAAATTATTATGTATTGCCAATTCTCCATTGACTATTTCTTATATGGAGTGGCTACAGTCCGTTTTAAATTTATTTCCTTTATTTATCTGTTCTTTACTCAAAATGTCTGGATTTTTCCATTTCAGGTATTTGCATTTGATATTGGTTATATGATTCACTTTGGTCTGGATAGCACAGCTGCTAATGTTTTTTATAGAATTGTCAAATCATGTTTGGTTGCCACTCGGGTCAGACTCTTGGAGTTGGAATTTCTTTTAGCATCAGTGTTATACAAACACATCGACCTGACTTTTTTGTTATCAGTTATCTTTTCTTAGGTTATAGACATGTTGTTTTTGTGATATGAGGCTATCTTGATTTTCGATTCTGGGTTAAGAGCGCTCCTGAGCGCGAATTGTTTTCGTACATTGTTTTCACTATATCCGTGTGTCTTCAATTTTTTTTCACCAAATTTTTTATCCTGTAGACGGCCCGATCCAGCTTTAATTTTGGTATTCTAAAACCGTCCTTATTAGTCCTTCTAGCAAGTAATCTATTAGAAATTTTAGAACTAAATTGTTGATTTTTCCAGTACCCATTCCAAAAGTGGGGGGGGGGGGTAGCCAAAAATTTGACTTATAACATGACTACATGTTTTCCGCACTGTTATATGTTTCCACACTCGAGCACACATATAACAGTATCGGTAGACGTTTATTTCGAATTTTGTGTGGCAGGTTTGGCTTCATAGAACAGTACTGGGGCTTGTTATGTACTTGAGATTATCACTAATTTTTCACTTTGGCCTCTACTTCACAACTTATACGTGAGATTGGAGATAGGAGTCCCGGACCGGAAAAAACAGACCTGTGCTCTACGCGGAAGTGGAACATCCGAGGAACTCGCTCTATAGATTCCTGTGAACATAGGTATGGAGGTGTGTCTTATCATTTGGGGGACAGTTTCAAGGTCTTCATCTGACTTACTCACATTAAAAAGTACGTCACGCAGGGGCTACGTTAACTAAGCAGATTTCCCACATACGTCTCGTCCTTGCATTTATCTCATGACGTAAAAGTTTAATGAAAACTTTCCTTTTGTTTTATATTGTGTTTTGATTTGTTATTTAGGCTTCAAATATAGTTCTTCCTAATATAATACCATATTGTTGATATGACATAAGCAGGAGTGGGGGTTTACTGAAGGCCGAAAACTAAAAAAACGCTAATATCTCGGTTAATATTAAATATAATGAAAACATGTACATAACAACATTTATAGCAAATTTAATTTTCAATGTGATTTATTTTATACAATTTTCCGACGTACAGTAACAGAGATATTTAGAATTTTCGAAATTCCTCCCCTCTAAATCACCCCTCTCCCTGGTCCGATTTCAGCCGTTAACGAAGTTGATCTTTCTTTTTACAAAAAACGACTAAATATTGAGTTTGGTAACGATTAAACAATAATTACGACCGCTAGAGCGGTAACAGGCATATATATGTATATGGAACGGATCTCATTTTCGTCATCTCCTGGGTAGGATCGATGGACATTTGAAGAAAAATTTCGAAAAACGCGTCATGAGACGACTTCAATAGCTGAATTTCCTGAGGAGAAATCTGCTAAAAGAGTGTTAACCTGTAGATGACCCGTCCCATTTAGCCTTAGTTGCGCAAAGTGGACGTTAACCAATAATTTAATTTTCATATGTTTGAAATTTAGTGAACCAAATATCATGTAATAGAGTACTAATAACACTAATGGTAAGGTTAATGTAAACACATGTATATATTTCGAACAATAAACAGAGTTAGGCAGTAATTAAATACTATTGTAATTAACTACTTTTTCGAATAATAAATACTAGTTATGTAATTCCAACTACAGTTACAAAAATGTAGTTGGTAACTGTAGTTGTATTTACTTGGTTTCACAATTGAAGGGTTTGCTGCAAAAAGGAGGTAGCTCCAATTTTTCCAGTTTTTGGGAAACCAAAAAAAAACGTTTAAAAAATTCAAATTTTAAGATTTGTAAAAATATTGTTGTTGCTTACTTGCAATTATGGTGTTTACATATTAGAACAATATTTTCATTCAAAAAATATCATCCAAATGTTGGTGGTACGTGGATGATCCTTGGAGCTAACTCTTTTTTGCCCAAAAGAATGCAATATGAGGAATGTTATGTCTTGGAAAAAGTTGTAAAAATAAATAGAATGTACTATTATTGTGTATTTTTTATTCAAAGAAAACTGAAAATAAAGTACAGCAAAATTATTGGTTTTACAAACAGAAAATAACATCATTATAACGAATAACATAAAATACGAAAATATCATCATTATAACGAAAATACCATCATAACGATTGAAGCTGCATCCTTTTGGGGCCAAATAAAAGAGGTTTTTTTTTATGACACAAGAAAGTGTTTATAACTCCCAACAGCTATTGAATGGAGCTACCTCCTTTTTGCAGCAAACCCTTCAATTACATTTATTGTAGTTGGTATTCATAAATACAACTACTAATTGAAATAAAAAGTAGTTATAAAAATAACTAGCCAAGGTACCCGGCTTCGGTCGGGAAATCATTTGAAACGGAAAGATTCTATTTTGTTTTTGGCAATGCTTCTATGAGTAGAACTGCTCTTCGCGTCTGGGTGCATTTTTTCCCGTAAGGGTACGATGGGCGATCTATAGAAAACAAATTTTAGATTTGAAGTATAAATGAAAATAAGTCGCTAATGATTCCCTCTCCACTGTTTGACACACCGTGAATAATTCAAATCATAATCATGGATAGCATTTATTATAATTAAATATCATCTATAATGTACGTATTGTGTACATACGATCTAGCTAATATACCCGGCAATGCCCAGGAAATCATCGTAGAATGACTAATGATGGTATTTTTATAGAAAATCGTTAAAAACCCAATGGGAATCGGAATATCGCATTTTTCATTTCAGGCCTCCCTCATAACCCCCACTCCCGTTTGGACCTAAAAATTTTAATATATCTTATAATCATGGAAGAATTAATGCTGATTCACATTCCGAGTTTTTTTTAAGTTCGGTTCAATAGTTAGTGCCCAACAAAATTGTTGGCTCCCGCCACAGTTATACGACAAAAATGAATATAACAAAAGTTACTTTAAATAACAAAATAATCAAACTGTGCCATGTGCATATTTGCAGAAAAAACAATAGAAAACGAAATACCGCTATTTTTAAATTCAGGCCTCCCTTACAACCCCCACTCATCCCCATCCCTAGAAATGTTAGTAAGGCTTATTATAATGAAGGCGTTTGTCCTAATACAAATACCGAGTTTTATTTAGTTCGGTTGAGTCTTTTGTGCCAAATAAAATTGTTGACTCCCGGTATAATTTTTAGCGTATAGCACCTTTATACTTCGGTATACGACGATAGTGTATATAACAAAAGTTACCCAAAATAACAAAATAAACAAGTTTTGTTATGTTCATATTTGCTGAAAAACCAATACGAAATGAAATATCGTTATTTATAATTTCAAGCCTCCCTTATAACCCCCACTCCTGTTCGTCTCAGAGAATATTAAAGCCTAAAGTCTAAGTTGGGTTAGTAGTAATATACATACCAAGTTTCATAAAATTCGGTTCAGCCGTTTATGCGTGAAAAGGTAACAAACAAACAAACATACACGAAAAAAACAAAATGCAGTTATGTTGTCTATGACATGTGAAACGAAAAGTAATCGTGAAATTTCTAGAAAAAAAATCAATGTACAGACAGAGGTTACAATTTTATATATATATATATATATATATATATATATATATATATACAATATATATATATACTAGCTAAGGTACCCGGCTTCGCCCGGGAATTCATTTGAGCCGGAATGATGATGGTATTTTTTCGGCAACACTTTACTTTGCACAATATTTTGACATTTCCCAGTTTCAGTGTTTAGGGTTAGTAACCGTGGTTGGTTTGGAATAGAAAATGAAATATCACGAATTTTTATTTCAGGCCTCCCTTATAACCTAAACATCTTAATATTGCTAATAACCATGTAAGAATCAATGCTAATTTATATATTCCGAGTTTTGTTGGAATCGATTCAACCGTTGGTGTCCAACTCCCGCTTTAGCTTTTAGTGTATATCTCGTTTATAGATTGTTATACAACAAAAGTGAATATAACAAAAGTTACTTTAAATAACAAAATTAACAACTTGTGACAGGTGCATATTTGCAGAAAAACCAATAGAAAACGAAATACCGCTATTTTTAATTTCTGGCCTCCCTTACTACCCTCACTCCTGCCTGTCCCTAGAAATGTTGGTACGGCTTATTATAATGAAGGCGTTAGTGCTAATACACATACCGAGTTTTATTTAGTTCGGTTGAGTCTTTTGTGCCAAATAAAATTGTTCACTTCCGCTATAGGTTTTAGTCTATATCTCGTTTATAATTCGGTATACGAAAAAAGTGTATATAGCAAAAGTTACTCTAAATAACAAAATAAACAACATTTGTTATGTGCATATTTGCCGAAAAACCAATAGGAAACGAAATATCGCTATTTATAATTTTTGGCCTCCCCTACAACCCCCACTCCTGTTCGTCTCAGAGAATATTAATATAGCCTAAAGGCTAAGTTGGGATAGTAGTAATATACATACCAAGTTTCATAAAATTCGCTTCATCCGTTTATGCGTGAAAAGGTAACAAACAAACAAACAGACACGAAAGAAAGAAAATGCAGTTATGGTGTCTATGACATGTGAAACGAAAAGTTATCGTGAAATTTCGCGAAAAACATTAATGAACAGACAGAGGTTACAATTTTATATATATATATATATATATATATATATAGATTACAATTAGTAATTGCAATTGTAGTTATTGAGTAACAACTACAACTACATACATACCTCTTTTTATAAATCGTTGGTTACCCTGCATCGATGAGGTTAATCAGGAGAGGATTTTTCATCTATTTTAATCAGCAGTTATGGAAACCAGGAAGTCAGTTTGCCAGCAAGTAACACAGATGCAAGGAGAGGGGGAATCTTCGCAATGATATTTCTTCTTCTAAGATTTTGGGGAGAAGGTAGAAGAGTTATATTCAGATGACCAAGTCGAAATTAAGGCCCAATTGCAAATTTGCAATTATTTTTGTGATCGCTCTGAAGAACTTCGTAGTCTCGATGAATACACTCAGAAAAGGTTTTTGTTTGCAAGTTGCATCCCTCTCCCTTCCAACATCTGCTACAATAGAGCAATTATTTTCTTTTTCTTCGAACGCCCCAAAATCGAATAGATTGAGATCGAGATAGATATTGAGTCATTTTACAGGTTAATTTTTTAAAGTTTATTAATGTAGTATTTTGTTTCATTGGATTTCGGAGAAAATACAGAGGAATTTACATTTATTTTCGTTATTGTAATTATTTTTCGTTTCTTTTCTTAGTTTTCATTTATTTGCATAAAAAATGATTTTATGTTACGCGTAATTTACAATTAGAAGTATATAATAATATAGTGTATGTAATATAACAAAATTTTGAATACAAAGACATAGAGTTATTTATTCGACTTCTTCAATCATTGTTTTAAATAGTTTTTTTTTTAGTTTTTTTTAATGTAACTACCAAAGTAACTGCAGTTGAAACTACAACTACAGTTACAATTACTAAAATGTAGTTGCTCATTATCAATAACTAACTACATTGGTAGTTGTAGTTCTAAATACATTTCAACTAATGTATTTATAACATGTATCTTGTAATTGCAATTACAATTATGAACAACTCCGACAATAAATTAGAGTTACGGGTATTAAACCTGAAAGACCCACTAAACTCTTTTTTTTATTTATTTATTAGCCACTTTCTGCTACTAATGCTAATTGGGACGGGTTATCTACTGGTTACCATCCATTTCTAGCCAGGGTGGCACTAAGGATTTTACTTAATGAATTCCGTCACTAAATAAATTCCTATTGCCCAGGGCGGGAATCGAACTTGCCACTCTAGGTTTACCATGTGATAGAGTACTAATATCACTAATAGTGTGGTTAATGTATCACATGTTTATATTTCGAACAATAAATTAGAGGAGCAGGCATTAAACCAGAAAAACCTTTTTTTTATTTATTAATATGCACCTTTTTGCAACTAACGCTAATTGGAACGGGTTATCTACAGGTTACTACCCTTTTTTAGCCAGGATGGGAATAAGGATTTTATTTAAGTTCATCACTGACCACTCTAGGTTTATCATTTGAGATTAAAAGCAATGCTTCACTCACTCACATGGCTAACCTGAGCCCCAATCATTTATTCCAATGCTTTTATAATCTAATTTTTGTATTTTGAATCACCTTGCTTCAATTTGTTTGTTTGAAATAATTGTAGGGAAGGAACTATATCTATAAAAGAAACTATAAACATTTATTATTTATTAAGTAAACAATATTACTTATATCACAGTACAATATTAAGTAATTATAACATTATATCAATCTGACAAGGGCATCTTTAAAAATATTTAAAAACATTTAAAAGATGCAATAACATCGTCAGACTAATTACATAGCCATTCTGAAATTATTAACATAGCTTTCAAAATTAAATAGGTGTCAAAACTGACAAATATCCAATTTCAAATAGAGCTTTGGTTTCACATTTTATATACAAATAAATAATTACCGTAAAGTAAAATAAATAAATACCCTAAACCCGTATAAATAATACAAAATAACTCATCAACTTCAGGTATAATAAAGCTATATCGAAATACATCAGTTATATATAACTATAATACTTAAACTCTAATTAACATAATCATAAAGCTTTGTACCACTAAAAAATTATACAAATATGTTTTAGGCGGTGGGAACGTAATAAAAAAGGATTGATAATTATTCCTTTAAGAGATTCTAGGCTGAAAGACAATTCTTTCAGATTATGTGTTGGAACAATTTAGTCATTAAATAATACCTCTAACGGAATTGCGCTAAAACTGTTACAAGTAAAACTTGATACCGCCAAATAAGGTTTAAATGGAAAATGATTGTACGAAGAATGCTTCTATTTTATGGACTATGTGAAAAATGGGAAATGGTGGATACTAATGTTTCCATTCTTTAAAGGTTATGTGAATATTGTCTTGGATTAGGAACTCAAATATATTTGGTATAGAGTCGAAATATCTACTTTTTCTCAACAAACTCATATGTAATTTGTCAATTTAGCAAAGTGGAACTAGCGAACATATGAAAGGACGCGTGCTTTGTTATTGTCGGCATTTCTGAAAATGAATTATAAATCTCAGTTTAGGGCTTTGTAAAGCCATGACACTTGTTACTATTTGTCACTCGGCTAAAATTGTTAAAGTTTTGTATACTATGTACAATGATCTAGTTGAATTGTATACTGGATCGTACCAGAGTGGTTTTTAGAAGGAGGGGGGGGGGTCGGAAAATTTGAAATAATTACCACAAATCTGAAGTTTTCTAAAATATCTTCTGAGATGGTGTAGCTGCAACAAGTGTTGGAAAACCGCCTCACGGTCATAAGACGAACCAGTATATTTGTTAGAAGGAGAGGTAAGACAGTGAGGAGACAGAGAGAGAGGCTTGTAATTGGCGTTAGAAGGCTGTACTAAACGTTACAGTAAGCTGGCCGGAGCTGAATAGGGCGCAGTGATGAAGAAGCGGTACTGACACAATATGCCGCCTAAACGGCTTCCCACGTCCCCTCTATAGGACGATAACCCACCACTACACTCACAGCTCTTATCACACCAACACACTCTACAATAGCATTATACACACACCACTACCAAAACCAACATTTGAATTGCAGTTACTATATTCCAGCAAACAGCTGGCATTCAGATGCTGACAAGTAACTGCGCCTAGTAGAACCTCGTCTCTAGGCTATCTGAACATTCAATAGGGGTGCAGAAGAGGCAGTAGAAGCCAGTGGCGGACTAGGTGGTGTAGAGGTGGCAGCTAGGTGTAGAGGCCATAGTGTATCCTGGTAGAGTTCCTTCTCCTGTGGCGGACTAGGAGGAGGTGTAGAGGTGGCAGCTAGGTGTAGAGGCCATAGTGTATCCTGGTAGAGTTCCTTCTCCTGTGGCGGACTAGGAGGTGTAGAGGTGGCAGCTAGGTGTAGAGGCCATAGTGTATCCTGGTAGAGTTCCTTCTCCTGTGGCGGACTAGGAGGTGTAGAGGTGGCAGCTAGGTGTAGAGGCCATAGTGTATCCTGGTAGAGTTCCTTCTCCTGTGGCGGACTAGGAGGTGTAGAGGTGGCAGCTAGGTGTAGAGGCCATAGTGTATCCTGGTAGAGTTCCTTCTCCTGTGGCGGACTAGGAGGTGTAGAGGTGGCAGCTAGGTGTAGAGGCCATAGTGTATCCTGGTAGAGTTCCTTCTCCTGTGGCGGACTAGGAGGAGGTGTAGAGGTGGCGGCTAGGTGTAGAGGCCATAGTGTATCCTGGTAGAGTTCCTTCTCCTGTGGCGGACTAGGAGGAGGTGTAGAGGTGGCAGCTAGGTGTAGAGGCCATAGTGTATCCTGGTAGAGTTCCTTCTCCTGTGGCGGACTAGGAGGAGGTGGAGAGGTGGCAGCTAGGTGTCAGGTGTAGAGGCCATAGTGTATCCTGGTAGAGTTCCTTCTCCTGTGGCGGACTAGGAGGAGGTGTAGAGGTGGCAGCTAGGTGTAGAGGCCATAGTGTATCCTGGTAGAGTTCCTTCTCCTGTGGCGGACTAGGAGGAGGTGTAGAGGTGGCAGCTAGGTGTAGAGGCCATAGTGTATCCTGGTAGAGTTCCTTCTCCTGGGGCGGACTAGGAGGAGGGAGGAGGTGTAGAGGTGGCGGCTAGGTGTAGAGGCCATAGTGTATCCTGGTAGAGTTCCTTCTCCTGTGGCGGACTAGGAGGAGGTGTAGAGGTGGCGGCTAGGTGTAGAGGCCATAGTGTATCCTGGTAGAGTTCCTTCTCCTGTGGCGGACTAGGAGGAGGTGTAGAGGTGGCAGCTAGGTGTAGAGGCCATAGTGTATCCTGGTAGAGTTCCTTCTCCTGTGGCGGACTAGGAGGAGGTGTAGAGGTGGCAGCTAGGTGTAGAGGCCATAGTGTATCCTGGTAGAGTTGCTTCTCCTGTGGCGGACTAGGTGGAGGTGTAGAGGTGGCCGCTAGGTGTAGAGGCCATAGTGTATCCTGGTAGAGTTCCTTCTCCTGTGGCGGACTAGGAGGAGGTGTAGAGGTGGCAGCTAGGTGTAGAGGCCATAGTGTATCCTGGTAGAGTTCCTTCTCCTGTGGCGGACTAGGAGGAGGTGTAGAGGTGGCAGCTAGGTGTAGAGGCCATAGTGTATCCTGGTAGAGTTCCTTCTCCTGTGGCGGACTAGGAGGAGGTGTAGAGGTGGCAGCTAGGTGTAGAGGCCATAGTGTATCCTGGTAGAGTTCCTTCTCCTGTGGCGGACTAGGAGGAGGTGTAGAGGTGGCAGCTAGGTGTAGAGGCCATAGTGTATCCTGGTAGAGTTCCTTCTCCTGTGGCGGACTAGGAGTAGGTGGCGCACTAGGAGGAGGTGTAGAGGTGGCAGCTAGGTGTAGAGGCCATAGTGTATCCTGGTAGAGTTCCTTCTCCTGTGGCGGACTAGGAGGAGGTGTAGAGGTGGCAGCTAGGTGTAGAGGCCATAGTGTATCCTGGTAGAGTTCCTTCTCCTGTGGCGGACTAGGAGGAGGTGTAGAGGTGGCAGCTAGGTGTAGAGGCCATAGTGTATCCTGGTAGAGTTCCTTCTCCTGTGGCGGACTAGGAGGAGGTGTAGAGGTGGCTGCTAGGTGTAGAGGCCATAGTGTATCCTGGTAGAGTTCCTTCTCCTGTGGCGGACTAGGAGGAGGTGTAGAGGTGGCAGCTAGGTGTAGAGGCCATAGTGTATCCTGGTAGAGTTCCTTCTCCTGTGGCGGACTAGGAGGAGGTGTAGAGGTGGCAGCTAGGTGTAGAGGCCATAGTGTATCCTGGTAGAGTTCCTTCTCCTGTGGCGGACTAGGAGGTGTAGAGGTGGCAGCTAGGTGTAGAGGCCATAGTGTATCCTGGTAGAGTTCCTTCTCCTGTGGCGGACTAGGAGGAGGTGTAGAGGTGGCAGCTAGGTGTAGAGGCCATAGTGTATCCTGGTAGAGTTCCTTCTCCTGTGGCGGACTAGGAGGAGGTGTAGAGGTGGCAGCTAGGTGTAGAGGCCATAGTGTATCCTGGTAGAGTTCCTTCTCCTGTGGCGGACTAGGAGGAGGTGTAGAGGTGGCAGCTAGGTGTAGAGGCCATAGTGTATCCTGGTAGAGTTCCTTCTCCTGTGGCGGACTAGGAGGAGGTGTAGAGGTGGCAGCTAGGTGTAGAGGCCATAGTGTATCCTGGTAGAGTTCCTTCTCCTGTGGCGGACTAGGAGGAGGTGTAGAGGTGGCAGCTAGGTGTAGAGGCCATAGTGTATCCTGGTAGAGTTCCTTCTCCTGTGGCGGACTAGGAGGAGGTGTAGAGGTGGCAGCTAGGTGTAGAGGCCATAGTGTATCCTGGTAGAGTTCCTTCTCCTGTGGCGGACTAGGAGGAGGTGTAGAGGTGGCAGCTAGGTGTAGAGGCCATAGTGTATCCTGGTAGAGTTCCTTCTCCTGTGGCGGACTAGGAGGAGGTGTAGAGGTGGCAGCTAGGTGTAGAGGCCATAGTGTATCCTGGTAGAGTTCCTTCTCCTGTGGCGGACTAGGAGGAGGTGTAGAGGTGGCGGCTAGGTGTAGAGGCCATAGTGTATCCTGGTAGAGTTCCTTCTCCTGTGGCGGACTAGGAGGAGGTGTAGAGGTGGCAGCTAGGTGTAGAGGCCATAGTGTATCCTGGTAGAGTTCCTTCTCCTGTGGCGGACTAGGAGGAGGTGTAGAGGTGGCAGCTAGGTGTAGAGGCCATAGTGTATCCTGGTAGAGTTCCTTCTCCTGTGGCGGACTAGGAGGAGGTGTAGAGGTGGCAGCTAGGTGTAGAGGCCGTAGTGTATCCTGGTAGAGTTCCTTCTCTGTGGCGGATAGGAGGAGGTGTAGAGGTGGCAGCTAGGTGTAGAGGCCATAGTGTATCCTGGTAGAGTTCCTTCTCCTGTGGCGGACTAGGAGGAGGTGTAGAGGTGGCAGCTAGGTGTAGAGGCCATAGTGTATCCTGGTAGAGTTCCTTCTCCTGTGGCGGACTAGGAGGAGGAGTGTAGCCACTACTGCAGCCAGGAAGAGGGCGCCAAGCAGTGCGAACACCAAGGCTACCCGAGGACCAGACAGGCAAACCCAACCATCGCCATCTTCAGCTGAAACAGTAATAATATATTCAATGTATAACAGTATCCCATACAGTTTTATTATCAAAAGTAGTCTCACAGAAGACTTTTAAATTTGACTATAAAATCGGACGATAACGTAGGAAGTAGACGTGGCACATTGCTTTCGGTGCTATGGCACCAACCTCCAATTCCAACTACTTACTGTTCCAACCATTGCCGGTGGCGATAGTTGGAACAGTAAGCAGTCCCATTGATTTCCTCTATTTATGTCGTCGTTAGTCCATTACTAGGGGGAGAGGGAGAGAGGTAGTTATATCAACAAGATATCATTCTGATATATCAGCAAGGTAGCAACCAATTGTCAGAAACGAAGCAACCAGTGACATCAACAAGGAAGCAACCAGTAATATCAAACTAGGTAGGATCAATGGACATTTGAAGAAAGACTTCGAAAATTTCGTCATGAGTACAACCTCAAAAGGATGCATCCAGTAATCTGAACAAGGTAGCAACCAGTAATTTCGACAAGGACGGAACCAGTTATGTCAACAAGGAAGTAAAAAGTAATATCAACCAGATATATCGGCAAGGTAGCAACAAAGTTATATCAACAAGGAAGCAGCTAGTTATATGAACATGATATCAACCAAATATATCAGCAAGATTGCAACCACTTTATGAACAAGATAGCAACCAGTGTTATATCAGTAAAAAAGCAACCAGTAACATCAACAAGGAAGCAACCAGTCACCCCACGATTTATTTGTATGCGTCTCACAAAGTAATAGATCAATGAAAACCATACTATTATTTAAATTGTTGCTTGTTGAGAAATAAGAATTGTTGTAAAGAATAGAATAGAAGAGTCGCTGTTCTCTGGAGAAGAATAAGACAGCCGAAGAATAAAGAGCTGGTGTGAACGATGGCTGTAGCCATTTTTTACGAGATCACGTCCCTTGTTTTTTCTCGTGTATTTTTTCAGTTGCAGCGGTCCTGAGGACTGTGTGAGACCGCTACTGCTAGCACATCACTATCATACACGGATGATACAAATACAAGGATAGGACGAGCCAATTATCTCAGCGCAACGATCAAATATATGATCAGGCATTCTGGAGCAACAGTACATAAATAATGTAGAGTTTGACTCAAGTCCCGATTAGTTATTTATTTTGTTACCCGCCTTTTTGGTTTGGATTAAAAATGGCTACCCATTCATATATAATTGAGGATATCCCTAAATAGACGAAACACCTTAAACAAATTCATTTTTAGCAGATTTCCCTTAAGGGAAATCAGCTATTGAGGTCGTACTCATGACGCGAGTTTTGAAAAATTTCCTCAAATGTCCATCGATCCTACCCAGGAGATGACGAAAATGAGGTCCGTTCAAAATTATATATATATATATATATATATATATATATATATATATATATATATATATAGATATATTTGTCTGTTAACGCTCTAGCGGTCGCAATTTTTGTTTAATCGTTACCAAACTTCATATTTAAGCGTTTTACGTAAAAAGAGAGATCAAGTTCGTTAATGGCTGAAATCGGACCAGTGGGAGGGGGGGATTTTTGAAAATTCAAAATATCTCCGTTACTATACGTCGGATCGAAAAATATTATAGAATCAATCTTATTGCAAATTAAATTTACTATAAATATTGCTATATACATTTATTCTCTATCTTGAATATTAACTCAGATATTTGCATTTGTATTCTGCATGTGCTCGGCAGCAGTGGCTATGTTCGGACTTTCCGCCGTGAGCTCTGGCGGCCGTTTTTGTAATTATTCGTCCCTCTCGTGAATAGGTTTAGAGGTTACTTACTACTACAGCTGTTATTAGGCAGATTTCTCTATTGTAAAACTTCACGTGGGAAATCTGCTTAGTTTACGCAGCCCCTGCGTGACGGACTTTTTAAATAAATAGAGATACATTTTAGCAGATTTCCCTTCAGGGAAATCAGCTATTGAGGTTGTACTCATGACGGAATTTTCGACCTTTTTCTTCAAATGTCCATCGATCCTACTTAGTAGATGACGAAAATGAGGTCCGTTCAAAACTGTATATATATATATATATATATATATATATATATATATATATATATATATCTATATATATATAAAATTGTAACCTCTGTCTGTACATTGATTTTTTTCGCGAAATTTCACGATAACTTTTCGTTTCACATGTCATAGACACCATAACTGCATTTTGTTTCTTTGGTGTCTGTTTGTTTGTTTGTTTGTTTATTTGTTTGTTTGTTTGTTTGTTACCTTTTCACGCATAAACGGCTGAACCGAATTTTATGAAACTTGGTATGTATATTACTACTAGCCCAACTTAGACTTTAGGCTATATTAACATTCTCTAAGACGAACAGGAGTGGGGGTTAAGGGAGGCCTGAAATTAAAATTAGCGATATTTCGTTTCCTATTGGTTTTTCGGCAAATATGAACATAAAAAAAGTTGTTTATTTTGTTATTTAGAGTAACTTTTGTTATATACACTTTTTTCGTATACCGAAGTTTAAATGCGTCGTACGCTAAAAACTTTAGCAGGAGTCCACAATTTTATTTGGGACAAAAGACCCAACCGAAATAAATAAAACTCGGTATATGTATTAGCACTAACGCTTTCATTATAACAAGCCATACCAACATTTCTAGGGACGGGCAGGAGTGGGGGTTATGAGGGAAGCCAGAAATTAAAAATAGCGATATTTCGTTTCCTATTAGGTTTTCGGCAAATATGAACAGAACAAAAGTTGTTTATTTTGTTATTAAGAGTAACTTTTGTTATATACACTTTTTTCTTATACCGAATTATAAACGAGATATACGCTAAAACCTATAGCAGAAGTGAACAATTTTATTTGGGACAAAAGACCCAACCGAAATAAATAAAACTCGGTATGTGTATTAGTACTAACGCTTTCATTATAACAAGCTATACCAACATTTCTAGGGACGGGCAGGAGTGGGGGTTATAAGGGAAGCCTGAAATTAAAAATAGCGATATTTCGTTTCCTATTGGTTTATCCGCAAATATAAACATAATAAAAGTTGTTTATTTTGTTATTTGGAGTAACTTTTGTTATATACACTTTTGTCGTATACCTAAGTATAAATGAGTTATACGTTAAAACTTTAGCGGGCACTAACGGCTGAACCGAACTTAACAAAACTCGGTATGTCAATTAGCATTAATTCTTCCATGATTATAAGTTATATTAAAATGTTTAGGTTCGAACGGGAGGGGAGTTATAAGGGAGGCCTGAAATAAAAATTTACCATATTTACATGTATAAGAAACGGGAAATATAAAAATATCGAAGACTGTGAAGAATTATCGAACAAATAATTCTATTATTAGCAAATCACCGGCAACGACGGGTATCAATCCTAAACACTGGGACGGGTAAATGTCAAAATATTGTGCAAAGTAAAGCCTGCTAAAAAATACCATCACCATTCAGCCTCAAATGAATTCCCGGGCGAAGCCGGGTATCTGAGCTAGTATATATATATATATATATATATATATATATATATATATTTGTCTGTTACCGCTCTAGCGGTCGCAATTTTTGTTTGATCGTTACGAAACTCGAAATTTAGTCTTTTTATGTAAAAATAAATATCAAGTTCGTCAACGGCTGAAATCGGACCAGTGGGAGGGGGGGGGTTTAGAGGGGGGGATTTTCGAAAAATCGGAATATCTCTCTTACTATACGTCGGATCAAAAAATTGTACATAAAAATCGTACTGCAAATTACGTTTACTATAAATATTGTTCTGTACATATTTCCGTTTAAAGAGTATTAACTGAGATATTTGGATTTTTTGTAATGAGTTCCGCTTTCAGTAAACCCCTACTCCTACTAGGGACATATTAATATTAAGCTGATATCTAATGAACCACCTCATTATTTGGTTAAATAAAAAATTTTTTTTTCAAAAAAGCTTTTTTTTACGAGGTAAAAACAAATACGTTCTGTTGAACCCCCCCCCCCCTCTTTCTCTGAGTGATTGAGATAGAAATTATTTTGATTCATTTCAAATTACTCCACTAACTATAACAAATAGTTTCCAATAAAATTAATATTTTATATTCAGATATATTTCTTTAATTGTTTGTTTTTCCGGTCTATCTATCGATACTGCACTAAAAGGCTGGCTAACCTGTTTGTTTACAATCCAGCCGTATTACGTTGTAGGTTACGTTCTATTATTAATTACAGTACTTGATACAATAAATAGTTATATGAATAAAATTTATAACTTATATTCAAATATATTTCCGTAATTGCTTTTATTTCCGGTAAAAGCTGGCTAACCTGATTGTTTAGAACTCAGGCTGTTAGCTATCAGGAAGGTTCTTACCATTTGACTTGCCCTTTATTTGTTTACTTAATATTCACAACAGTATTAAGTCTTACAAATAATGGATATTCTGTGGTACTATTTAGTGTTGGTGTAATAAGTGTACAGAGCGCTATCATTAACGGTAAGTCCATCTTTTGTGTTCTTGTTGTTTTTTGAGATTGAATTGTTTTTAATTTAATCTCGGAGCCTAACGGACGAGAGATACTTTCCCGCCAAAAGCTAGTTCGGCCGTTTCTTTGACTGGCTCGGCTCTCGTGAAATTTCTCTATTGTAAAACTTCATGTGGGAAATCTGCTTAGTTTACGCAGCCCCTGCGTGACGGACTTTTCTTAATTTGGGAGGGTGTTTGCCAGGGAACACTAATAAAGACAAATTCTATTTGTGGAACGGAAGTCGGAAATCAGAATTATGAAATTCATTAATTATTAAGCGAGATATTGTCAAGATTAAGTTTTATTATTATAATTGGTAATTCTGAGCTATTATCTGACATCACAAGAGTACATCACATTTTTAGGGCGATTGGTCAAATTGGCACTATCGGTATCTGGCTCATGAACGACGCGAGATAAATTTTGTAACACTAAAATTTCCAAAATACGCCATCGGTGGTTAAAACCGAGGGTGGGGGTTTTCTTGTTCTAACTTTAGTATAAAACAAGAGTACATCACATTTTTAGGGCGATTGGTCAGATCTACAATGGCGAGGACGAGCAACCTCGCGTCGTTCATGAGCCAGATACCGATAGTGAGCCAGACGACTACTAAATTAAGTTTATTAATATATTTTCGTTTTCCGACACATAATTAGGACTGAATATTAATATTCAGCACTACACTAATGTAATATTACAGTATGGAGGGAATTGAAGTTAACCGGATAATAGCTCAGAATTACCTTATAATTTATTTACGTCCACTTTTTGCAACTCAGGCTAAATGGGACGGGTTATCTACAGGTTACCACCCTTTACTTGTCAGGGCGGGACTAAGGAGTTTATTTAATGAATTTTTACGTTTTAAATTTCATGTAAACCTCCAAACCATAGGCAACTCCAGACAGTGGCAGATTAAAGATGTATTCATCAAATAATTTGTATTCATCATTTTCTCTGCCGAAGCCAGTCACCAGCCAGGACAAAGGGAAATGGAGGTTTTCCCCAGGCGGAAAAGAGCACACTGATTTATGACAGGACTCCTCGGCTGGAAATGCCGCCATTGGAAAAACAGATCTGGATGAGGCTATTGTCCGTTTAGGCAAAGCTAAGACAATGCCTCAACGACCGTCAGAAAAAATTGTTAGGAACCGTGTTTATCGCAGTAGAGGAAGGCCAAGCCAGCATTTAACTATTTGCTTCCATCTATTCCCTGGGGCATGGCTGTAAAAAAATGTTTCACCTTTTCAGAATAAACTTCATGACTGGATTCGTGACTTTTAGTTGAAAAAATAAGTAATAGCCCTTCAGTAAGGGGCTACGTAAAGATTTGCCAAGTGCTGGTGGATAAACTTGTGATTTCATCTCATCTTATATTCTCTATTCATATCTTTAAGAAAACCGATGAGTAGAAGGTGGAGGAATTACTGAAGGCAGAAAACAAGAAAGTGTGAATAGCTTAATGCTTGAGTTACGAAAACAATGCACAGAATACCAATTATAAAGAATCAATAGTTTAACAAGATTGGCTTGATACCATTTCCAATAACAATATTACTAGTTTAGTAACGAACAAACAGAATTGTAACAACTAGAGATTTCTGTCAAAAAATATCTTCTTCTTTCTGGCAAAAATATCTGTCTATATATATATATATATATATATATATATATATATATATATATATATATATATAAAATTGTAACCTCAATCTGTGCATTGATTTTTTTTTTTTTCGAAATTTCACGATACTTTTTCGTTTCACATGTCATAGACACGATTTCTGCAATTTGTGGTTTTTCTGTCAGTTTGTTCGTTACCATTTCTCGCATAAGCAGTAGAACCGAATTTTAAGATACGTGGTACGAATATTACTATTAACAAATCTTAGACTGTAGGCTATACTCTAGAAGAACAGGAGTGGGGGTTACAAGGGTGGTCTGAAATTAAAAATAGCGATATTTCGGCAAATATATGTGCATATAAAAAGTTGTTTATTTTTTTTATTTAGTTTAACTTTTGTTTTGTTGAATACCGATATATAAAACAAGATGCGCGCTAAAAACTATAGTGAGCGTGAACAATTTTAAAGGGCTTTAAAAGACTTAACCGAGCTCAACGAAACTCCGTATGTTCTCCCTCAGAAACGGTGCATTAAATATCATAAATTGTTTTGTTTAAACAATAAAACAATGTTAAAGGGGATTGAAATGCTGGGGGAGGTATGCCTATTTATAAATCTGCTAATTATTAACATAGATCCGCTAATATGTTACACATAACAGAAGTAGGTACAACTATGAGAATTTCTTCTTCAGTTATAATTTAGAGTATTTTTAAATGAGATAATTAATACATAAAATAGATAAAATCTTTGTTCTTTGGGTCCACTTTTGAGAAGATAAATTTGTATTCTTTCAAAATTTATAATAAACAATGCTATCCTAACTATGAATTATGTGGCCTATGGTACTTGAATGATTACTATCCATGATTATAATTTATATTGTAAACAGTAGATTGGACAGTGGAGAGGGTTGATCAAGAAATCTTTTTTACTTTTTTTATTATTCTTTGAGACTAAATCATTTCGCTATAGTCAGTAGAATATATAATAAACTAAAGACTGGAGATGGGAATTGTAAAAATATTGTCCATTGCAAAGCCTAAAGAATTTACACCCATTATTCAGGCTCCCCGAGCAACGTAGTCTTGATTTCTCGAGTGAAGCCGGGTACCTTAGGCAGTATATATATATATATATAAATAGATATATATATATATATATATATATATATATATATATATAGCTGGCTTCGCTCGGGAAATCATTAGAAGCTGAATGATGATGGTTATTTTTGGCAGGCCTTCATTGTGAGTTTCCAATATTTCACAGGAAATAAGTTAGGACAATATGTCACACTTTACAAATTAACTGGGTTAGCTTCCCAACAAATTCTTCTCCCACTTGAGGGTTATCAACATACATAAATTTTTTCTTGAAAATTTTAAAAAGATTCGAATTTTCTGGTAATTTATATACCTGATGTAAATAAATAACAGTAATAACCTAAAAATAATTTAATTTTTATTCTAAAAGCCTATATTAATTCTTTTAGCAGATTGCCCTGCAGGTCAGGTTGAGGTTGTACCCATGACGCGATGTTGGAATTCTATGTTCCATTTTCCATCGATTCTACCCAGTGGTGTGTGTATGTGTGTGTGTATATATATGTATATATATATATATATATATATATATATATATATATATATTTGTCTCTTAACGCTCTTGCGGTCGCAATTATGGTTTGATATTTACAAACCCAAATTTAATATATTATGTAAAAAGAAATATCAAGTTCGTTAATAGCTGAAATCCAACCAGAAGGAGGGGAGGTTAAAGGAAATAATTTCGAAAACTCTAGAAGCAAACGTTTTGCACATTCAATGATCGCTATATATATATATATATATATATATATATATATATATATATATATATATATTTTTTTTTTTTTATTTATTTCCTTCCTGAAGTAAGCCTACAGGAAGGGAGTTTATTAGCCACACGTCCCGTACAGTAATTAGTACATAACGTGTGCTTGATACATAACATATTTTTTTTTAAACTATAATAACATAAAATATTTGCACAATAAAATTATTTACTACAGAAAAAAGAAAAGGAAAACTAAAACAAATTTTGGATTCAATAAATGAATAATTAATTAATTTAACTTTATTTCAGTTTCAAATAATTCAAGAAGTCATACATTTCTTCAGCAAACTGTTTTAATGGTTTATTATGTTTATAAAATAATAGTTTTTCCTCAACAGGCCAATTTTCTTGGCGGCATTTTAATTGGGATTTAAAGTTTTATCTTTTGTCTGTTAGTAGTCTGCAGTCATAGAGCAAGTGTCTGTATGTCTGTTCAGTAGTTAAGTCGCAGTAACAGTTTGGTTGATCTGTTAGGCCAAAACGATTAAAATAAGAATTTGTTGTTCCGTGTCCAGTTAATAATTGTGTCAAGTAAAAGTCTGTTGATATTAATTTTTGTCCTAAGTACTCTTTAATGTCTGGAATAAATATCTTCAAATGTTGTCCTTTCATAGTCGTATTCCATTTCTGTTGCCATGTGTTAATTGTGTCAGGAAGTAATTGTGTTTTTAAGTGTGATTTTGTTGTTGCATTGTAGCATTCTGGAATTTTGGTGCCTTTTGACGCTGATTTTGCAGATAAATCAGCGAGATCGTTTCCTAAAATTCCCGAATGCCCTTTGAGCCAGCAAAAGTGTATGTGTATATTATTTTGTTTAAGTCTTGTAAGTAACTGTCTGATTTTTTCTGTCAAAGGGTCATGAATTGTATAATTTTGAAGTGATTGTAAAGAATTGTGGCTATCAGTGTAAATGTTGATGTGTGTTGAAGGCAGATAGTTCGAGTTGGCAGTTGAGGTCTTCAAAAGAGAGAATTGAGACGTACTGCTTTGCAATGAGATCTATTGGTATTAATTTACCTAGTACACATGCTGCGTCATAAGATACTGTTTTAAAACCTTTTATTATTTTTAGGGCCATCAATCATTGTACTCTCTGTAGTTTTTTCAAATTGTATTGTCTGTTCAGTCCATGATGCCAGATGTTTAGTCCGTATGTTAAAGCGGGTAAAATAGCTCCTTTATACATTATATGCAATGCTTGAGATGGGACTCCCCATTTCAATTTTGAAACTAAGGAGAGGTTATGTATAAGTCTAAGCAGTTTGTTTTGTAGTTGGTCAATATGTGTGTTCTATTTCTCATCAAAAATTACTCCCAGATATTTTAATATCTGGGAGTAATCTGGGACGTTTTAACCTTATTTATTTGTTGGCCTTGAATGCGTGTGGTAAGAAGCGGAATTGATCTTTTTTTAGAAAAAATAATGTAATTACATTTGTTAGTATTAAATTGGAGTTTGTGCTCTTTTGCCCAAAAGTCAGTAATGCGGGTAATTATATTAATTAATACTTGAATTTCTGTAAATAATTTGGATTTTATCAGATTAATAATGTCATCAGCAAAAGCTATGATTTCTGTGTTACGAGGTAATTCGTTTCGTAGTAGGTTATTCATAATTAAATCCACAATAATGGGGAAAGACATGAGCCTTGCGGTGTACCTAATGATTGTACTTTGTGAGTAGTAATTGTCGGTGTTGTAATGTAAGTCTTCCTGTTCTGAAAAAAATGTCGAACTAGTTTATAGAAATTAAGAGGGCAATTTAGTCTATGTAAGGTCAGTAAGATTGAGGGCCACCAAGCGTTATCAAATGCTCCTTTTATATCTAATGATATTAGAACAGTATGATTACCGACGATCTATGCTTCTTCAATAAATGTATACGTTTTCATAAGGGCATCTGTGGTAGATGTTTGGGGCGTAAATCCAAATTGATTTGGTTGCATTAACGAATGAGAGTACAAAAAGTGTGATAATCTTCTGATAAAGTATCTTTTCCAGTACCTTTCCAGCTGTAGGGATTAGTGATATGGGACGTACAGAGGAGGCAGTACAATCACGTTTTCCTGGTTTATTAATAAATATTAACTTGGACCATTTCCATCTATCAAGAAAAGTGCATTTTTTCAAACAGCTTTTGTACATATATTTTAATAAATTCTGGAAATATATTAAATATTTGCTTATAAATGTCACCCGTAATCCCGTCAATTCCAGGTGCCTTATTTCTTTTTAGGTTGTTTATAATGTATATATATATATATATATATATATATATATATATATATATATATATTGTTCTATACATATTTTCTATATCATGAATTTTAACCGAGATATTCGTATTTTATAGTTTAACCCCTACTGCTACTCATGTCATATTAATAATAAGCTGTTATATCATGAACCACTTCATTACACGGTATTATATATATATATATATATATATATATATATATATATATATATAGAGAGAGAGAGAGAGAGAGAGAGAGAGAGAGAGAGAGAGAGATCTATTTATCTATACATATATTTGTATGTTACCACTCTAGCGGTCGCAAGTTTTGGTTGGACATTACCTAACTCGATATTCAATAATTTTCTGTAGAAAGAAAGATCGGATTCGTCTATGGCTGAAATAGGACAACTGGGAGGGCGGGGGGTTAGACAGGGGATTTTCGAAAAATTGTATACAACAACTCTTACTGCAAATTAAATTTACAATACATTTTGTTATATATTCTTTATTTTGAATATTAACCGAGATATTTGTATTTTTCATTATTCAGCCTTCAGCAAACCCCCACTTCAGCTCATGTTACATAAACAATACTCTTTTTATGATAAACCTCTTTATTTGAAGCTTAAATACCAAATACTGTTTTCTAGGGACCTTAATTATACGAGATACATGCAAATATGTTCTGTTGACCCCCCCCCCTCGTTTTAAGTTTGGCTAAAATTTGATTGGTTGGGATAAAAACCGGGGAGACCTGTTTGTTTACATTTCAGTTAAAATTGACTGAACAATTTCTTATTGCCGTTTGTATTTATTCACTTAATTTGTATTACAAACTCATAACTTAATACCACCGTGAAAATATTGTGTTATGAGTATGTAGATTTTAAACCTTGTAAACGATTGTAAACCTTCACGTAGGAAATCTGCTTAGTTTACGCAGCCCCTGCGGGACGGACTTTCTTCATACAACTGTTTTAGCAGATTTCCCTTAAGAGAAATCAGCTATTGAAGTCGTACTCATGACGAGAGTTTCGAAAAATTTCTTCAAATGTCTATCGATCCTACCCAGGAAATGTCAAAAATGAGGTCCGTTCAAAATTATATATATATATATATATATATATATATATATATATATATATATATATATATATATATAGCAGTTAACGCTCTAGTGGTCGCAATTTTTGTTTGATCGCGTCAAAACTCGGATTTTATTCGTTTTATGTAAAAAGAAAGATGAAGTTCGTTAATGGCTGAAATCAGACCAGTGAGAGGGGGGGGGGTTAGAGGGGGATGTTTGAAAATTCGAAATATCTCCGTTAATATGCGTCGGATCGAACAATTGTATAAAATCAATCTTATTGCAAATTAAATTTACTATAAATATTGTTCTATACATTTATTCTCTATCTTGACTTCTACTAATGTTACATAAACAATGCTCTGTTATATAATAAAAGATATTAATTGAAGCCTAAATACTAAATATTGTTTTCATTGAACTTTTACTTTGTGAGATATATGCAAATACGTTCTGTTGAACCCCCCCCCCCCTTCTTTTGTTTTTGGATTACTAAAATTTGAGTGATTCTGATTCATTACAAATTACACCACTAGCTATAGTAAATTTTTTTCCAATAATCTTAATATGTTATATTCAAATATATTTCATTAATTGTTTGTCTTTCCGGTCTATCTATGCAGCACTACTAGGTAGGCTTGACTGTTTGTTTACAAGTCAGCCTTGTATTGCACATTTACTGAGCATTCACGGTAGTGTTACCTGTATGTATATTTATCTATTGTAAACCTTCACGTGGGAAATCTGCTTAGTTTACGCAGCCCCTGCGTGATGGACTTTTTTTTTTATTTAGTAATATTTGGATGGTGGGCCAATAGTTGTGAGCAGTAAGTGTGTAGGTATGAGCAGAGAGCGATATGAGGTATATGTGAACGAGGTGTATGAGCAGACACCACGGGCTGGCAACACAAGCAAAGGGACTATGTTTTTTGAGCAGCTGTAAAAGGCGAGACAAAGTGGTGATCACCGGGGTCGTGGGTAAACCACCAATAGGATGCGCTACAAGAATAGCTGGCTTTTTGCCCAACCTACCGTGAACACATCGCTGTCATAGCTAGAAGCAGAGTGCCAATTGCAGTAATGCCCTCTGGCAACGAGCAAAGGAATTAATTTGCGCTTCGTCCAACGTGTTAACGGCAAAAAAAAGTCCGTCACGCAGGGGCTGCAGAAACTAAGCAGATGATTTCCCTTGTAAAAATTTAATAAATAAATCTACATACCGCTAACACAACACAAACCGTGAATAAATACAAACGGTAATAAGAAATGTTGCCCCTCCCGCCGGGAAGCGTCCCAAATGTAAACAAACAGGCCTGCCAATCTCTCACCGGAAAGAAAAGCTATTAATGAAATATATCAGAATATAAAATATTAATTTTATGGAAAACTATGTACTATATCTTGTACTGTATTTTATAATGAATCAGAATATTATTTATCTCAATCAATTCAAATTTTAGTACTCCAAGAATTTAAGACGGGGTGGAGGCACACGAACATATTTGCGTCTATCTCGTATAATAAAGGTCTCTGGAAAACAATATTTGGTATTTAAGCTTCGAATAAACAGAGTACTGTTTATGTAACATGAGCAGAAGTGGGGGTTTGCTGAAGGCTGAAAAATGCAAATATCTCGGTTAATATTCAAGATAGAGAATAAATGTATGTAACAATATTTATAGAACATATAGTTTGCAATGCGATTGATTTTATACACATTTTCGATCCGAGGTATAGTAACGGAGATATTTCGAATTTTCAAAATTCTCCCCCCTAAACCCCCCCCTCCCCATTGTACATGGACTGTAAAACGGAATACTTTTTATGATTATGAGATATATGGTTCTATAAAAAAAAAACAAACTACATGCACAGGAGACGGGAAATATAAAAAGTCCGTCACGCAGGGGCAGCGTAAACTAAGCAGATTTCCCACGTGAAGTTTTACAATAGAGAAATTTCACGAGAGTCGATCAGTTAAGGAAACGGCCGAACTAGCTTTTGGCGGGAAAGTCACCCGTCCGTTAGTCGCCCAGTTTTAATAAAAATGCAAATATCTCGGTTAATATTTAAGATAGAGAATAAATGTATATAACAATATTTATAGCAAATTTAATTTGCAATAAGATTGATTTTGTATAATTTTTCGATCCGACGTATAGTAACGGAGATATTTAAAATCGAAAATTCTCCCCTCTAAACCCCCCTTTCACTGGTCCGATTTCAGCCGTTAACAAACTTGATCTTTCTTTTTACATAAAACGACTAAATATCGATTTTGGTAACGATCTAACAAAAATTGCGACCGCTAGAGCGGTAACAGACAATTATATATATATATATACAGTTTTGAACGGACCTCATTTTCGTCATCTACTAGGTAGGATCGATGGACATTTGAAGAAAAATTTCGAAAATTCCGTCATGAGTACAACCTCAATAGCTGATTTCCCTTAAGGTAAATCTGCTGAAATATTGAGGAAAGTGAACCCTTAAATAACAAATAATTTTATTATTAACAAATACACAGCAAGGGCGGGTATAAACCCTAAACTCTGGGACGGGTAAATGTCAAAATATTGTACAAAGTTGAGTGCCAAAAAATACCATCATTCAGCCTCAAATGAATTCCCGGGTAAAGCTGAATAACTTGCTAGATGCGTGTCAAACAGAGTGATTGACTAGAGACATATTTTCATTTATTCTTCAAAAATAAAATTTCTATTCTATAAGTCTCCTACCCGACTCTTACGGGAAAACAATACCCAGACGGGAAGTGTAGTTGTACACATTGAAAAAAAAAATACCATTATCATTCACCCGCTAATGATTTCCGGAGTAAAGCCGGGTACCTTAGCTAGTATATCTAAATCAATATATATATATATATATATATATATATATATATATATATATATAATTATCAACCATACCTGGGTAGGATCGATGGACATTTGAAGAAATGTTTCCAAAATCGTGTCATGAGTACGACCTCATTAGCTCATTTCCCCTAAAGGAAATCTGCTAAAAGTCTGTCACGCAGGGGCTGCGTTAACTCAGCAGATTTCCCCCGTGAAAATTTACAATAGACAAATCTACATAACACCACCGTGAGTATTAAGTGAATTAATACAAACGGTAATGAGTAATCTATCTGCCAATTTTAATACCTACCAAGAAGGGGCTCAGGTTAGCCATGTGAGTTAAAGAGTTGACCTTAATCTCACATGACAAACCTAGAGTGGCGAATTACATTTCCACCTGGGCAATAGGAATTTATTTAGTGACCAATTCATTAAATAAAATGCTTAGTCCCACCCTGGCTAACTTGTGCCACCCTCCCAAAAAAAGAGTCTATATAACAAAGTTACTTTAAATAACGAAATAAATACCGTTTACAATATGAACCTTTTCTGAAAAACTAAGATGAAATGATACTTTTTATAACGCCTCTCTGTGATACCAACCACCCCGCCCCTAGATAACCAATAAGAATATTAGTATAGCATAAAGTATAGGCTCGTGTAAATTATACTAAAACATACCGACTTTCATTAAATTTGTTTCATAGAAAAGGTAACAAACAGACACAGAAGGCATGAAATTTTGATATCAGAAAATTACCTGTAGTTTGAGTATCGTGTTGAGTGAGTGAGTGAGTGAATGCGTGTGTGTGTGTGTGTGTGTGTGTGTGTAGGTGTGGGAGGGAAGGGCGTGTATTTGGCCAGCTTGTGGTGTTGCTGATGTGTGTGGAGAAAAATCACTGGAGTAGGTCTGGGTTATATTCAATACAGAAACCAGAAATAATTATAAATACTTATTGCTACTATTGTCTAGAAGGATGTACCGACCTGTGAGTATATCAGCCATGTCCTTCTTGAGGTATCCTAACTCGATATTGGGTGCTGTCACTTCGACATTGTTATAAAGTTCGACATAGTCAATAATCCTATCATCAGACTCAGCCTGTAATCATGAACAAATAAATCAAATTGTTCTGTAAATTTTCACATTCCAAAACATCAATGTAATACTTACCTATGGAAAATTATTCCAATTAATTTAAATAAAATATAAAATTAACTTTAAATCACAGGGTTAAGAATATGACTGTAATTTTAAATAAATGAATAATCACAAATACTAACATTTAACAATTGACTTGATGTGGTGAATGATTGGTCATGAATGTGTGGTAAGAGAAGAATTTTGTATTTGTGTATGGTGGCAGAGGATGTATGTGGCGAGCAGAGGGAAGGAGCATGCCATAACTCGAGGCAATGATTGGTCATGAATGTGTGATAAGGGAAGATTTTGTATTTGTGTATGGTGGCAGAGGATGTATGTGGCGAGCAGAGGGAAGGAGCATGCCATAACTCGAGGCAATGATTGGTCATGAATGTGTGATAAGGGAAGATTTTGTATTTGTGTATGGTAGCAGAGGATGTACGTGGCGAGCAGAGGGAAGGAGCATGCCATAACTCGAGGCAATGAGTGGTCATGAATGTGTGATAAGGGAAGATTTTGTATTTGTGTATGGTGGCAGAGGATGTACGTGGATAGCACGGGCAAGGAGCATGCCATAACTCGAGGCAAGATTGGTCATGAATGTGTGATAAGGGAAGGTTTTGTATTTGTGTATGGTGGCAGAGGATGTACGTGGCGAGCAGAGGGAAGGAGCATGCCATAACTCGAGGCAAAGACTGGTCATGAATGTGTGATAAGGGAAGATTTTGTATTTGTGTATGGTGGCAGAGGATGTACGTGGCGAGCAGAGGGAAGGAGCATGCCATAACTCGAGGCAAAGACTGGTCATGAATGTGTGATAAGGGAAGATTTTGTATTTGTGTATGGTGGCAGAGGATGTAAGTGATGTGGAGAGGGAATGAGCGTGCCATAACTCGAGGCAAAGATTGGGTTTGAATGTATGATAAGGGAAGATTGTGTATTTGTGTATGGTGGCAGAGGATGTACGTGGCGAGCAGAGGGAAGGAGCATGCCATAACTCGAGGCAATGATTGGTCATGAATGTGTGATAAGGGAAGATTTTGTATTTGTGTATGGTGGCAGAGGATGTACGTGGCGAGCAGAGGGAAGGAGCATGCCATAACTCGAGGCAAAGACTGGTCATGAATGTGTGATAAGGGAAGAATATTGTATTTGTGTATGGTGGCAGAGGATGTATGTGATGAGCAGAGGTGATGAGCAGAGGGAATGAGCGTGCCATAACTCGAGGCAAAGATTGGGTTTGAATGTATGATAAGGGAAGAATATTGTATTTGTGTATGGTGGCAGAGGATGTATGTGATGAGCAGAGGTGATGAGCAGAGGGAATGAGCGTGCCATAACTCGAGGCAAAGATTGGGCTTGAATGTGTGATAAGGGAAGAATATTGTATTTGTGTATGGTGGCAGAGAATGTATGTGGTGAGCAGAGGGAATGAGCGTGCCATAACTCGAGGCAAAGATTGGTCATGAATGTGTGATAAGGGAAGGTTTTGTATTTGTGTATGGTTGCATAGGATGTACGTGGCGAGCAGAGGGAAGGAGCATGCCATAACTTCGAGGCAATGATTGGATCATGTAATGAATGTGTGATAAGGGAAGATTTTGTATTTGTGTATGGTGGCAGATGATGTACGTGGCGAGCAGAGGGATGGATCATGCCATAACTCGAGGCATTGAGTGGTCATGAATGTGTGATAAGGGAAGAATTTTGTATTTGTGTATGGTGGCAGAGGATGTATGTGGTGAGCAGAGGGAAGGAGCATGCCATAACTCGCGCCAACGACTGGTCATTACTGTGTGATAAGGGAAGATTTTGTATTTGTGTATGTTGGCAGAGGATGTATGTGGCAAGCAGAGGGAATGAGCATGCCATAACTCGAGGCAAAGACTGGTCATGAATGTGTGATAAGGGAAGATTTTGTATTTGTGTATGTTGGCAGAGGATGTACGTGGCGAGCAGAGGGAGGTAGCATGACCTAACTCGAGGCAATGATTGGACATGAATGTGTGATAAGGGAAGATTTTGTATTTGTGTATGGTGGCCAGAGGATGTATGTGGTGAGCAGAGGGAAGGAGCATGCCATAACTCGAGGCAATGATTGGTCATGAATGTGTGATAAGGGAAGAATATTGTATTTGTGTATGGTGGCAGAGGATGTATGTGGTGAGCAGAGGGAAGGAGCATGCCATAACTCGAGGCAATGATTGGTCATGAATGTGTGATAAGGGAAGAATTTTGTATTTGTGTATGGTGGCAGAGGATGTATGTGGCAAGCAGAGGGAAGGAGCATGCCATAACTCGAGGCAATGATTGGTCATGAATGTGTGATAAGGGAAGATTTTGTATTTGTGTATGGTGGCAGAGGATGTACGTGGCGAGCAGAGGGAAGGAGCATGCCATAACTCGAGGCAATGATTGGTCATGAATGTGTGATAAGGGAAGATTTTGTATTTGTGTATGGTGGCAGAGGATGTATGTGGAGAGCAGAGGGAAGGAGCATGCCATAACTCGAGGCAATGATTGGTCATGAATGTGTGATAAGGGAAGATTTTGTATTTGTGTATGGTGGCAGAGGATGTACGTGGCGAGCAGAGGGAAGGAGCATGCCATAACTCGAGGCAATGATTGGTCATGAATGTGTGATAAGGGAAGATTTTGTATTTGTGTATGGTGGCAGAGGATGTACGTGGCGAGCAGAGGGAAGGAGCATGCCATAACTCGAGACCAAGATTGGTCATGAATGTGTGATAAGGGAAGATTTTGTATTTGTGTATGGTGGCAGAGGATGTATGTGGCGAGCAGAGGGAAGGAGCATGCCATAACTCGAGGCAAAGACTGGTCATGAATGTGTGATAAGGGAAGATTTTGTATTTGTGTATGGTGGCAGAGGATGTACGTGGCGAGCAGAGGGAAGGAGCATGCCATAACTCGAGGCAATGATTGGTCATGAATGTGTGATAAGGGAAGATTTTGTATTTGTGTATGGTGGCAGAGGATGTATGTGGCGAGCAGAGAGAAGGAGCATGCCATAACTCGAGACCAAGACTGGTCATGAAAGTGTGATAAGGGAAGATTTTGTATTTGTGTATGGTGGCAGAGGATGTATGTGGCGAGCAGAGAGAATGAGCATGCCATAACTCGAGGCAAAGACTGGTCATGAATGTGTGATAAAAAAAGAATTTAATTTTTGTGTATGGTGGCAGAGGATGTACGTGGCGAGCACTTACAACAACCCATCCAACGAATAGATGCATTTCTGTACATCACTCCTACATTCACTTCAGTGGTTACTGGGTAGAAACTAATACTTGGAGCCTCCTACAATTTGAATAGGTGGCCAGGAATAAGAAGAGAATATTTATTTACTTACTTGAAAGTCTCTGCTGTTTCTTGAACCATTTTCTTCCTCTGGTTCACTGCAGTCGTACTAATAAAATAAATCAATACGTTAATAATTCATAACAATTAACATTATATGCTATTCCTTATAAATAAATATAAATGCAGAAATGAATAACACCATTATTATTCCAATTCATCCTTGCTGAGCTTTTTTATTGAACAATCCCATGATCAGCCCGATTATTTCTTTTCGAAGTAAGCGCAACTCCATATAAACTGTTATAAAAATTCTTTTGCATCTCTGACTCCATAAAATTGGAATAACATGAACACATGTTTTAGATTAAAAGGATTTAGAAAAAAATTATAAGCCCTTGAAGAATGGTTATATTCTGGAGGAGAATTATGGGCAAGATGTAGCTAAGAAATGGTTGGTCTGTAAACTGAAATAGGTAATGAGAGTCATAGCATTGTTTACATGATCCCGGCTACAACGGTTCAAAATAAAGGGTTGATTTTATGATGTCTATTGTAGAATTTGATATGTAAATATTTTAAACAACAGTTGTTTGAACTAATACTAATATGTATATTTTTGCCACTGAGAGTTTAAAGTTTTTTAATCTGAATTATCATTTATTTCAAATTGACTAGTAGAGGACCAGGCCTAGGCCTAACCCACCATTTTAAAGTTCGATTTGACGATTGATTGCTAGCTCTGATGATGTATTTATAATAAACCTTCAGACAGAATAGCGTCAGTGCCAATTTGTATCATGCATTCTTCACTATCCACCAATTATTCATTCCTGAAATTAATTCTGTCTATTTTTTTTTATTACATATTTGGTCTACATAGTAACCCTGTGTGGAGCGATTTTATTTTTCTACACATCCCATGCATATTTGCATTATATGCGCATTTTGTCAAAACTTTTAACAGATTTTTATATAATAACATATTTACATATTAAAATGGAAATAAGATTATGAAAATTAAACTTGACTAAACAAAACAAAAAAACATTAAATAGAGCAATTTAGGAATACAATTAGATAACCAATAAAAAATTACATAATATTAATATTATATTAACTTTTCCTCTCTCAGCTTTAGAATATCATAGGCTATTGTTTTTAATAAATTTAGGTGTTTTGAAAATAAAATATCGGACTGTTAGGCCATGCAGGAATATGAGTCTTTAACTGTCTTTGTATGTCTTGAGGCAGTCTACATTCATAATTCAGGGAGGTCAATGTCTGCTCAGTGTAACTGTCGCATTTACAATTATTTGAGTCAGTAAGTTTGAATCTGTGTAAGTAAGAGTTTGTATTTCCTTGTTCAGTTATTATTTGTGTTAGATAAAATGTATGTTGGGGTAGTGAGATATTGGTTTTTAAAACAGGGATATATAATTTTTGATTTAATCCATGTCTGTTACCACAAATTGATGCTTTTTTCTCTTAGTAAAGATTTTGACACAGTTGGAGTGATTTTATTGTAAATTCTGTCTTAATTTTAATCTAATTATTTTACTGTTAAGAGAGACATGTAGGGCTCACATTCCTTATACTGGTCAAAAGGGAATTCTTCCTATGTGAAGCCGTATACTTGAAGAAATTGAGGGAGGGCCACTATATACAGGTAGATATATTTGTCTCTATGCAGTTGAAGCGGTCGTTTGTTTTGTTCGATCATTACCAAACTAAATATTTAAGCATTTAATATAAAACTGAGGCTGAAGGTTGTTAATGGGTGAAATCGGGGGAGGAGGAGGAAGGTGAGGGGGTCTTCTAGAGAGGAAAATCTGAAAATTTCTGTTATTTTAAGTCCGATTCAAAAATGTCGCATAACTAATCTTGTTGCAACCTATAAGCATTGTTCTGTAGGTTTTCCACCTTTAATATTTAGCTTTTGAGCCCCAAGTAAACCTTAATTTCTACTCATCTTTTATTAACAATAGTCTGATATATCATCAAATGGGGCATGGCTATTTCGGTTTGGTAAGGTTGGCCTTTATACTGCCTACACAATTCAGAGCATTCTAAAACCAAAAAAGTCCGTCACGCAGGGGTTGCATAAACTAAGAAGATTTCCCACGAGAAGGTTTACAATAGATAAATAAACATACAGGTAATACTGCTGTGAATGTTAAGTTAATAAATACAAATGGTAATGAGAAATATTTTAGTCAATTTACAAAATAAGTTAATAATCTCTACAACGGAAAGTGACTGAATTGTAAACAAACAGGTCAGCCAACCTCGTAGAGCTGAATAGATAGATAGACCGGAAAGACAAAAAATTAATGAAATATATCTGAATATAACATATTAATTCTATTGAAAAATGTTTACTAAAGCTAGTGCTGTAATTTGTAATGAATCAGAATCAGTTTTATCTCAATCAGTCAAATTTTAGTGATCCAAAAACAAAAGAAGGGGGGGGGATCAACCAAACTTATTTCCATATATCTCACAATGTAAAAGTTCAATGAAACAATATTTCGCAGTTAGGCTTCGAATAATGTGGTTTATTGTATAACAGAAATTTGTTGTATGTAACACAAGTAGAAGTTAGTGTTTACTGAAGGCTAGAAACTGAAAAATACAAATATCTCGGTTAATATTCAAGGTAGAGAATAAATTTATATAACAATACTAGCAGACCCGGCCACTCGTTGCTGTTGCTAAAGTTATTGTTATATTACATTGTAGTATACAATTTAAGAGGAACGGTAGGAGAACATCAGTCACGGGGTCCACCATGCTTTTTACATAGATGGTATTTATAAAACAATATGGTGACCTCCATGACAGATTTTCTACGACTACAACCCTTTAGTACAATGAAATTATTTACGAACCAAGACGGAAATGTTGAAGCTGGTACACAAATTCAAGGGATTAGGATTTGAAGGGGAAGGACGTTGAACACGATTGATTAAAATTTTCTTACAGTTTAAATTAAGCAGAAATCAATACAAAAGAATTAATTTTTAAATTTATTATTTCCATTTAATTTTGTAACGAATGAGCATATTACAAAGTTGTTAGTGAATAACATATGACATTTAAACTTATGAATGAGGTAGGTAAGGCAGATAGTCTTAAATCTTTAACAGTAATATTTATTAATTTAAATTATGCTAACACCAAAAATTAAAAAAAGTAGAAATAATTGAATTTCACGGTATTTGGTTTACTACAAAATAAATTTAATTTATACTTTAGCTTCAATAACACGTGGTAATCATGCTATTGAATTGTAGCTTATATGACACGTTTGTCGGTTTACCATAGCAGTGCCATCTATTGATTACTTACTCAATCCAGTCGAAAAGTATCGACATCTGTTAGAATCTTTTGGAGATAATTGTGACTGTCAATTAATTATAGACAAATAATTTGCAATAAAATAAAATTGCGACTATAATTAAAGATCTAAGCTATCCTATCTCTCAAGTTGGACCAGACTGCTCACGGTGTGCCAATTTAATTTAAAATCGGTTAAGTAGTTTAGGAGTCCATCGCGGACAAACATCGTGACAGGAGATTTATATATATTAAGATTTATAGTACATTTGATGTACAATAAGACTGATTCTATACATTTTTTCAATCTGACTTATATTAATGGAGATATTTTGAATTTTCATAATTCTCCTGCTCTAAGCCCCCCCCCCCTCCCACTGGTACGATTCTTCTTTCTTTTTACATAAAACAACTAAATATTGTTGGAGCTAGAGGGGTAACAGACAAATATATCGATAGATTTCGAAATTTAGTCTTAACACTGAGTCATCAAGTACAATGTTATTATAACCTCTCAATATACTTGTTTATATAATTTATAAAGGTAACGAATGTTGTCATCTTATGGACTATCGAAAACTTCACTAATATACTTCTGACGGGATTGGAGCTTTATTTCAAAGGCAAAACATCTCTCCCGTTGAGAGATAAAAGGAGCCGAGTTCAGTTTCCCTAATTTTTCATTCAATTCTTCCATTAACTACCTCAGCAAGTTATGCTAGTTTTCGAAAGCTCTCCTGTAAAATTAGAGAAAATGGATTTATTCCCTTAAGGGAAATCTGCTATTGAGTTATACTCGTGACAATATTTTAGAAAAAATTCTACAAATGTCCATTGATTCTACCTAGTAGATGACAAAAATTTGGTTCTTTCAAATTTATATACACATAGGCATATATGTCTGTTGCTGCTCTACTGGTCGCAATTGTTGTCTTATTGTTACAAAACTGGATATAAAATTGTCACTGAAATTGCACTAGTGGAAGGGGATGGGGGAGGGAGTAATTTTGAAAATTCAAAATATCTCCGTTATCATAACTCGGATTGAAAAATTGTATAGAATCTGTCTTATTAATAAATACTTTATGTACATACTTTCTGTATGATGAATATTAATCGAGATATTTGCGTTTTTTATTTTCAGCCATCTATAAACCCAAAAGCTGAAAGTTGATCTACATAAATAATTTGTATTATAATGTTGCTAACTCAATAGTTGATATGGCTTATTAGGCAAGAGTGAGGTAGGAATTTTTAAGCTCTCTTCTAGTAAAAATATGAAAGTGCTAATAATACATTATTTGTCATGGAGTTGTCGAATAAATAATGAGCATGCAGGACATACCTGAGGGCATTCTCCTGAGCAAATCATGAGGAGACATACATAGTGTACTAGAGCCGAGTCCGGGAAGGAGAATGCAGGGAAGGCAGTGGCCCATGATCGAGATGCAGAGGGAGGCAGAGAACGCAGTGCAGGCACTAGTGCAGTATCGGTAGGGCAACCTCTTCTATCGGACAACATCTCTCGAGATCCACGGCCATCTTCAACTCGGCAATCTACAGGCAGTCCTCCTATCCCATCTACAAATAAACACATTAGTCAATCAAGCACATTCAACATATCAGATAAAATGATTTTATTTATTTTGATTAAAGGTGCCAAATAAAATAGGATATGCCTACAATGTGGTTCCTTAAAAGAACATGCATACATAAAAGTAGATTCCAATCCCCTTTCAAACCATTGCAATGCCATATTAAATAATAGAATGGAAGAAAGTATGTAAAATCTATATGAATACATTTTCTAGCATTGCACCATCAGATCATTTACTATTATATCTACTTCTTACATACTTATCACATTAACTGAAACTAATGACATATTTTTTAATAAATATAAACAATTAAATAAAAGTAATAATTATAAAACAAACAATTATCAGTAGCCTTACATTCTATGAAGCTAGCCGGCCTACCTCTGCATAAGCTACCCCTCCCCCTCTTAGTAGTAGAGTTATAGAGCGTCCCCTACTAGATCCTGCATTCACTCCAGAAAGCAGTTGGGAGACTAAAATTTAGAATATTAATTGATGACCATTCCTCGACTGTAGCCAAATCAATATATATATGTATTGTAATGTATTCTCCAAAGTTGTAAATGCCCTAATTGCCTCCTTGGAGAGTTGCTGGCAGAATGAACATCTGTCTACTCCTTTACCTTTTCTAATAATTTATTTATTTATTTAAATGGCAATTTACTCATTATTCAAGTGTCATTAAAAAAGGGAAATTCAAAGAAAAAAAACAAAAAAAAAACAAGAAACGAAAAAAGAGTGAACTATGGCAAACGGTGATTTTTGAAACGGGTTATTGGCATGCCAGGGTCATATATAAAGCAAACGATATTGTACGATATGGAAACATCAAGGTGATGAAAATAATATAAATGAAAATGTAACTATAGAAGGGTGGGAGAAGAAAATTTAAATAATTAAAAAGAATAAAGAAAAGGGATAACCAAAAAAAAAAAAAAAAAAAGAATAAATAAAAAAAAGGAAAAGGGGAACCCAAAGAAATAAAATAAAAACAAATAAAATTAAAGTGTATACACCCTGCTAATGTAGGAAATAAGTGATTTTTTTAATTTTAATTTTTTAAATAAGAGACTTAATTTTTATGTGATCTATGAGTGAGGCTCCTTACTTGTTGAAAAACAAAGATTATATCATTTTGTTAGCTATTTTAACACTTGCTCCTTCTTGCTTGAGATTAACTCTTCTCCACAAATCCTATACCTTTCCCTTATATTATGTTAATTAATACTTGTCTGCATGAAGATCGGCCCTAGCACTCTCTATTCCTGCGGATTCTTTTCCCTCATCAGCTACCCTGTTGAAGGAAGTCCTCCCCTTCTATTTTTTACCACTTTTGAGTGAATAGACATTTGGAGGGTTGAAAAGGATTATTTTAGCCTTTACATTTCTTCTGAGGAGCTATAGAGTTGAAAAAGTCTAAAATATAAATATGAGGATGTGTTCCCTTAAATTGTCAAAAACTATTAAAAATGATTGATTTTTCCAGAATTAACTCTTTTTTTTTTTTAGACAAGTTTTTACTAATGATCTCTAGAAATGTAACTCATGAAAAATATTGGTCAGAGCCATAGTGACAACAGCAATCCAAGTTAAAACTTGTCAAAACATAAAAATGCCTCAGCAAACCTATTCGAATGAGGTAATGAAAGCATCACTGTAAAACAAATAATTATCTTCCAAACTGTTGTTAAATATTTTTGTTATTGTTGATAAATATTGTTACTATAAATTTTTGATATTTGGTGGTTTGGGGAAGGGTGAGTGGGGCTGGAAGCTGGAATGTGTGGAAAAGAAGTGAAAAAATTAAGAAAAAGATTTTATACTATTCAAGGGGTTAAATCCCTCCCAAATTCCAAAAAAATCTTCCTCTTTGTGAAACATATATGCATTATAGACTTTTTCAATGCTATAGCTCCTCAGAAAAAAAATTAAAGGTTAAAATAATACTTTTTAATCCTCCAAATGATCAAAAAGTGACAATCATAGGTGGGGAGGGGCATACTGCATTAAAATCTGCCATGATTGTAGAGAAGTGGTTTGGCTAGTGGGTGCTTTTGCCCAGTTTGGTGATAGTGTTAGAACTCTTCAATCACATTGGAGTATATTAACTTAACTTTGGTTCTCTTCATTCTCAGCTCCAATAATGATATCCTATCTGTGAATCTTTTTCACTCTTGTTATCTGACGAATTATATTTCCTTTAATAATTAAAAACCATTTTCTCCTTTCACATCTATCATTACTATTGTAGTCATGATTAATGTTGAAATTAAATCGCCATTGCCAACTTATTCTACTCAGGTTTCCTACACTCCAGTCTGTATTTTCCACAAGACACAAAGGCTCACTTATTCTTTGACACATGACAGACTTATAGAATATTATTGTAATATATTCACATAAACTGCTCCATTTTCATAGTAACACAATACAATTATTCATTCTTTAGTCATAGTTATACAATACAAAAATTTATTCTTTTCTTTTTCACATGTGACTTTTTATCATATGTTAAATGCAATGTATTGATATACAACTCTCCCGCTTTAAAGAACTGGAAAAACCACTTTCGGATTTATTTTCTGTAAAATTTTTAGAATTCTGGTGTGAATTCTTTTTAAAAACATGAATGAGGATGTTATGACAAGACTTCTTGCTAATGACTACATATATTCTTCTTCTGAGTCTGTATATTCTTCTAGTGGGGGGATCAGGCTGGCCATGTAAGTTGAAGCATTGCCTTTAATCTCGCATGGTAAACCTAGAGTGGCAAGTTACATTGTCGCCTGGGCAAAGGAATTTATTTAGTGACGGAATTCATTAAATAAAATCCTTAGCCCACCCTGGCTAGAAAAGGGTGGTGGCCTGTAGATAACCTGCCCCAATTAGCCTGAGTTGCAAAAAGTGGGAGTTAATAAAAGTTTAATTTTATTCTTCTTTTGCCTCATCATGATGACTTCCAGAGTGTCCCGCCTCACTGTTCACCGAACTTGTTTTCAGACTCCTTTTTCTGAATTTGTCTTCTCCCCAATTATCATAATCACTCTCACCATTGCTTTGTTTAATGTATTCAACCCGAGCACATTCATCATATCCAGTATGCTATTCAACATCACCCAACTTAGGTGTATTGCACATGTTGCATAGGTGCCGCCTTACCCAGTTAACATGTACCAGTCATCAGGACTAAATAACCTCCGGCTTTTGTCAGCAAATACTCTGCTTATTTCTTGCCCCAAGGCACTACCTTGCCATTCATCTTCCCACACTGGAAACATCTGCTTCTTCTAGCAAATTTTATTGTTCCACACTGTATATCACTGCAAAGCCAATCTCCTTTGCCAAATTTAATTTTTCCTCCTGTAGTTACTATGTTCTTGGTGAACGTTACTACCACTTCGCCCACCTTCCTAAGCAGTGAACTCTCTAATCTTTTCATGCTAATCATTAAACTCTTTGAGAGCCTTGTCTCTGCCCATAAGAGCTGATGCTTTCTCATGTTCCAATACTTCTACCTCTTAAGACAATGCCTTTTTCTCTTCCACCAGTTTTTGTTCTCAGATTCAATAGCTTTGTTCTTGGCCGAAGACTGAGAAAGATCTTCAATGAGTTTTTCCGTCTCTTTGTGTACATTGTGGCGTTCGGACATTATCAGTGAATATTCGTTCATAGTAGCATTCCGCTTCCTCAGTCAGTCTTTTCAAGTCCTTGCTAGCTTTCATCCTTAGAGCCATAGCTAGGTTTATCTCTTATACTGCTTCCTCATGTTTCTGTTGTACCTGAACTAGTGCATCTTGATATTCGTTGCGTTCTCGAAGTGCAATGTTCCTTTGTCGGATAGCTGCTGTACACTGTTGTTTAAAGCTATTCCTTTCTCTAATAGCCTGATTTCTTTAAGTGACCATTTCTTTGATGCTATTGTAAAATTTATATCTGTTAGCAAATTTGGATTTCCTACACTTGATAAAATGTTGATCAAGACAATCAATAATACCTTCTATAGGTGTATCACAAGGTGAGACTGGTATTAACAATTTCATCACTTCTGTGAATGAATTAAAGAGGATAGCCTTTTTATGCTCCTCATCTACAATATCATTACCCAAAAAATACTGGTGTAATTGCCTTTTAAAAATAGTCCAATCAGTTTTTAATGAAAATTCACTAAAATTAGCAATACAATTTGTACAAAACTGTAAGCATATATATACAGTTTCGCATCCATATATGAATCGTGCATTTCCAAAATGTTGTAAGGGCCAAAAGTAAAAATTTACAGGAGAAAGAAAAAACGTTTTTTTTTGTTTTTTTTTTTTTTTTTTTTTTCAAAGAAGAAATTTATTATAAAATAACTGAATAGCACATTATATTATGTTTTTAGTTAGAATTATGTGTGTAAATTATGAAAAAAAAGTTCTTATTACTTTATATATAAAAAAAATAGTTTTTCTTTATTGCAACTGCAAAACATTGTAAGTGGCAATATGCAAGTCACTGCTTGAGGAAAAGTTCATATTTTTTCTTCATTTTGTGGAGCGTTAGGTGGCGTTTCCATTAACATTTCCTCGAAGTATTCCCTCACTTCATTTCCTAGGTAAGGCATCATTTTCTTGATATCCGCCTTTTTCTTTTCTGGCAGGCCAAATCGTGTTCTGTTCAGGGGCAAATTCACATTACAAAAATCTTCCACAGACACGCATTCTCTTAGGATGCTTACACTTTTTTCCCAGTTGGTTAATTCACCATAGTTTTTTGACATTTGTACTTTACCAAATTACAGCTGTTAGACGAATCTGGCATTCAGATGAAATGTCGAGCTTCTTTGTATCCAGGAAGGCAGGAGAAATTTTTCGAAAATTCCGTCATGAGTACAACCACAATAGCTGATTTTCCTTAAGGGAAATCTGCTAAAAGGCAATTACACCAGTATTTTTTGGGTAATGATATTGTAGACGAGGAACGTAAAAAGGCTTTCCTCATAAATTCATTCACAGAAGATGCTTTTAAGCTAGTGAAGAATTTGTTAATACCAGTCTCACCTTGTGATACACCTATAGAAGGTATTATTGATTGTCTTGATCAACATTTTATGTGTAGGAAATCCAAGTTTGCTAACAGATATAAATTTTACAATACATACAGTTTTGCATCCATATATATGCCTATAATACTTTAATAATTTATCTATTAAAGGCCTATCAATAAATTGATGTTATTATGAATTAAAGCTGTTTTAGAGAAAAATTGTAAGTTAAAATTATATAATACATTGCTACAAACAACACTGTAATTTAGAGAAATAAATATTTATTTATTAGCAGATTTCCCACAAGGGAAATCAGATATTGAGGCCATACTCCTGATACGAATTTTGAAAAATGAAGTCCATTCAAAATTATATATATTTCTGCGCAGTTGCAACGGTCTGGTGGTCGCAATTTTTGTTATATCATTACCAAACTCGTTATTTAATCATTTCATGTAAAAACAGATATCAAGTTCTTTAATGTCAGAAATTGAACCAGCATTGTGAGGGGGGGTTAAAGGGGAATTTCAAAAATTCTAAACATCTCCATTATTATACATCTGTTCAAAAAACTATATAGGACCAATCTTATTGCAATTTTAATATTCTATGAATGCTATTTATATATGCTATTAAGAATCATGATTATTAACCGATATATTTGCATTTTCTAGTTTTCAGCCTTCAGTAAACCCCCACTCCTACTCTTGTCATATTGACAATAATCTGTTATAACATGAAACACTTTATTTTAAGGTTAAATACCAAATATGGTTTTCATTGAACCTTCACTTACTTTACTTTGTGAGATCAGATATGTTATGTGGCAGTGATGTCATCAATTAAGATCTCTACCATACTCAATATTTAACCATTTCAGTCAAGGCTAAAGATCATATTTGTTATTGACTGAAATCAGACTTGGAATGGTGGGGGTTTAGAGGGATTAATTCAATAATCCACAATATCTCAATTATTATGACTCTATAAAATGTTTTAGAACCAATCTTGTTAAACTATTGATGCTCTACATTTCTTAATCTAGACATTTTTTTGTAACTCAAGTATTAGTACTAAACTTACCTGTTGTTTCTATCCTTGCCTTCAGTTCGTTTTTGTTTTCGCTCAGTCCCTCCCTTCTACTGACTGTTTTTTTTTTTTTTTTCATATAAATAGAGAATATGTAATGAGATGAGATCAGTAGTGTGTTATACCATCGTGAGGAAAATCTGTTTAGTTTGCAGAGCCCCTGCAGGGCTTTTAAATAATTATACACACATGCATTCACACACCCACACTCACTACCAGAATATTATACTACATTTATTTCTTTAAAATGTGCCCACTTCAGTTTGAAATTACCCTCCAATAAGTTCTATATATTATTTATGTTAAGCTATTAGATTGTTCTTGTCTTTTAGCAGATTTCCCTCATTTACATATTTTGGACATAGAAAATAGCTATGAATTATATCTATACTTTATTAGTAAAATCAGCCTATCTTCTTTTATCTATCTATCTCCTATCTGTCTATCTATCTATCTATCTCTTCTTATCTATGTCCTATCGATTTATATATCTATCTATCTGTCTTTTTATTATCTATCATCATCTCTATCTATCTTCTATTAACGCTAACTATCTAATATTTTTTCATCTTCATCTATACTAATACTCATATATATATATATATATTATTTCGTTAAGCTCTATATATATATATATAATTTAAAGTTTTTTTGCAAAAAGACGAATCATCTCCGTTACATATTTCATCGTTACCAACATGAAAATTGCAGTAGTTTTTTGTCAAAGCCATTTTCATAGTTCGTTAATATCTAAAATGGGCCAATGGGAGGGGTTATTTTAGAGGATTTCATTTACTACGAAAATATTATCCGTTAGAAAAAATTTATCTAAAGCCAATCTGAGTTCTTGACATATCTGCTTCTATTGTAATTAATTCTTTAATAATAACCGAGATATGCATATTTTATTAAAGTTCTATAATGCATGAGTTCTTTTCTGCCTTTTTTGAATAGTAAAATTATTTTTGTAACTGTTCGGCCCTATCGTATGGAGAGTTTTCCAAGCAGATTGTATAACTCGGTTAGGCACGTTGGAATCTACTATGTTTCTGCAGTCCCCAGTCGTGATGCATTTTTTCTTTTTAATACTTTTTAGCCTTTTCTCCTTATTACTAACTTATATATTTTTTTTTTTTTTTTTATTTTTTTTTTAATTTTAAACAACTTTTCTTCCTTTCCTAAAATTTGTATGTTTGCATTAAGCATTCTTCGCAGTGTGCATTTTTCGTTTTTTATGTGTTGTTGCCAGAGCTGCCTGTCCCTCTGGACTGGTCCCACAAACTAAATTTTTGTTATGTTGGATTATACTTGTTTTCTTTCAGTAGTGCCCTCATTCACCCACATGTCTACCACTGCACTTGTTACATTCTATTTTATATATATTTCATTTAAAATTGATCTGCTCTGGAACTCATTTAATTTTGCTCATTCCTTTTTGTATTGCCTTATTGTATTTCCTGCTAAGTGTTCCCACATTCTTACAAACTGTCATCATTATCTTTTCTATTATTGGATTATAGTTGAAGGAGTTAAACCTTGTGCTCTCTTTCAGAATTTGCCTCTTAATTTTGGTTATTTATTTTTTTTTTTGTATTTCTCATGGATATATGCTGATTTAGTTTCTTATTGTTAACTGTACTCACTTTATTTGGTTTTGTGAAAACTCCTCAATATACGCTAGGTTCATTCCTTTTGGATGTCCAGAATCAGTATTTTCATCCTTATCAAATATATATCCATTATTTAAATTTAAATTATTTATTAACGACCAATTTTTGCAACTAAGGCTAATTGGCATGGATTATCTACAAGTTAATACCCTTTTCTAGCCATGGTGGGATTTTATTTAATGAATTCCGTCACTAAATAAATTCTTATTGCCCAGGCGAGAATCCAACTTGCCACTCTAACTTTACCATATAAAGTGAGATTAACATCAACACTTTAACTCGCATGGTCAACCTAGTATTAATTTTATAATAAGATTATATATATATATATATATATATATATATATATATATATATATATATATATATAAGTCACTGTTTTAGAGATAAATAACTGTTATGGGTAAAGTAAAAAATACCCTCAACTTTTTTTTTCTCCTGCTAGTAACCCTATGAGGAGTTATTTAATTGAATACATGTTCCATTGCCACATGGCATATTACATGTATGATTATGTTTAAACACATTTTTTATTTTACAATATATACACATTAATCAACCATCTAATCAAATACACTCAACCGCAAAAAAAAAAAACCGGACACTTAGATTTAGTCTTATAATTTTGTTAAATACTTAATATATATGTATATTAATCTTTTTAATTAAAATAATTGGTTAATCTATAGGTTATTTAAACAAAATCTGCCAAAAGTGAATAATTTTTATTGATTATTTACACAAAAATACAAAATAAAAAAAAAGAAAAAGATAAATTAACACGTTTAAAAAAAAAAAATTATTCTTCATTTTTATTACAGTGAATGGTAGACTTCGCTACCCCAAGCGTTTCGGCAATGTAATGTAAGCTCCGGCCTTCCATCTAAGTTTGAAAGACCCATTATTCTGGACCGAAATAAAAATAAAACATTAATTAAAGAAAATGCTTGGTTAATAATTAAAGATGTTTAAATGTGCGAAAAACTACTTAAAGTTTAGAATAGATCACACGACACAACAAATAAATCTAATCTGAGTTTTATCTAATTGTTTACTAATCCTGAAGGGATTAGTTCAATGGACTTAGACTGTAAATTCTCTGTAATAACTAGAATACCAACATAAAGAAAATTGCTGAAAATTAGCTTTTAATACGACAAAAATGAAGTGTCCGGTTTTTTTGCGGTTGAGTGTATAATATATAAAAAAATAATAATAAAATGTTAAAATACGTAAGATAATTATAAATAAAATTAATAAATGAAATGAAAAAAAAAAAAATTAATTAAAGTTAAACTCAACCGATGTTTAATTTGCGAGTCCATATAAGGTAAATATATTGAATTATAATTCCCATTCCTCACAATCAACTTTACATTCTAATGTATTTTTGCTACATCCATATCTATACTTTTGATAAACTTAATAAGCTCTTTATTATATTTATTAAAGATAATACGAGGTGGTTCAGGCCAATTACCTCCTTTTAAAATTATGTTCATTATTAAATTTGATCAATTTTGATTTTATGTTGAGCAGTCATAAAGTATATGTAAAAACGTTTGTGTTGTCTGTGAGTCGCAAGTACATTTGTCATTATTTTGAATTTTAAATCTTGTTATATAATGTCCCGCCTGTCCATGTTCCGTTAGAAATTGTGTGCATTTGTGATGGTGGCTCTTAATTGTGTTGAAGTTGTGATTTATATTTGGTATGTATTGATGTAAGCTGTAAGATGTGTTACATGTCGTTCATACTCTGTTCCACTTATGTATTGTGTCGGTACAGTGTAAGTTTAATGTATGAGAGCTGTACGAGAGAAATTCTGGGATTATTTTTGTATCTTGAACTGCTTCCTTTACTAAGGTGTCAGTTTGTTCGTTTGATTGTTAAGACCATCAACTTGGAGAGTATTATGTATATAATGTATGTAATAGCCTACCTGGTAGATGAGCATGTACTGCTAGGATAGTGTGTTCCCCGACAGTGAGGGTGTTGCTGGCACTGAATGCAGAGATGGCTGACCCACGCACTTCCAACCATGCTCGGCCCCCACCTTCAGCCATCATTCTACCAGATCTAAACGCCCAAATCAAGCATTTCAGTACAAATTATGCACAATTCAAATATTATTGTGCCTTATACTTCAGGTTGTAATTAGCACTAATAGTATTGGTCAACAAGGTTTTCTTGTACTATCTATCTGAATAAACTATCTATGTAAATATAAAATAGAAACAGAATAAAACGAATAGAATAGAAAACAACCAAGAACAACAAATAAAAAGAAAAGAATTAGGTAACAACAAAGTACAACAAAAAACAAAAACAGAAATCAAGAAAGAATAACAAAATTTCAAAATAGAAAACAATGAAAATATTTAACAAAAATAATACTACAACCAAGCTAAACAAAATACAAAAAAAAAGTAAAATGAAAGAATATGTGAAAACTATTCACAAATAAACAATATTATGTTAAAATAAATATATAATGCTACCAATTAAATGCATTAGGAGACTAATTAAAAATATTAAAAATGAACAAGTAAGCATATATACTACAACAGTATAATAAAAATATAATAAAATATAACAAATAAAAATATAGTAAAATATAACGTTTATAAATTTTATGCAGTTATGCATATTGTTTTTAAAACAAAACATGAACTTGTTTTTCAAAAATAGCATAACACATAATACCATAATTCATAAAACAAGATACAAGAATGAGCTCTAAGCTCTCAACCACAAACATAAATATTTCGAGAAAAGCGTATCATTTTCAGAAGTAAAACTCTTTAACACTCTGCCCGAATGTATCAAATTATTAAAAAATACTCTTTGTTTAAAAATAAACTAAAGAACTTCATACATTCAAAAATGTTCAATTATTAAATAAAACTACGAAATATTTGTCATAAATATCGGTCTAAAATAATTTGTCTCTATAAGCTGGGACAAGGAGTTGCTCAGCATTTATAAAGCTTGTCATCCTTTAATAAATTTGCATGCCAACAAATAAAATAACGTATGCATTAGAGTTGTAAAAATATTGTACATATTTAGAGTTGTATTAAGATTGTTAATGAAACTAAGTTATATAATTATTAAATTAATGAATAATTCGTAAATATACATTGTACACAAATTTCATAAATTTGTATGTGTAAACTAAAAAGAATACTTACACCCAAAAATTTTGCCAATTTAAAAATGAAAAAGTTATAATTGAAAATATGATCACTTGCTCAGATTTTCGAATATAAGTGTATAGTCTTTAAATATTTGAGCAGTGGCGGCTCGTAGCTAAAATTAGCGGGGGTGCTGCTCCAAAAAATGTTTAGCCTTTGTTTTAAAATTGTGTAAAAGGAAACAAACATGTATAAAAAGAAAATTTATTCAGAAACTTGATAAAATCCTAAAAGAACAAAATCAAACATTTTTTACTTACTTTAACCTAAATTGTTACAGTTCAAACTTAATCTATTCGGTCGGCACTGCGGGAAAGACAGTGCTCTCTATCCCTTGTGGAGCTTCCTCTGAGGGCATGCACACAACAGCCAAACACCTCGCAGCTGGAACTGTGAAGCGTACAGTTCCATACAAAGATTTTTGTGTCTTTTTTTCATAAACCGGGGGATGGTTATTGCATTAACCTTAAGGATTATATATAATACTAGTATAAAGGGAGAAAGGGAAGGGGAATTTAAGAGGAAATAATGGGGCCTTGATTATTATTAAATGTTATAGATGAGTTATCAATTGAAAATTTGAGGGTGTGTGCTGCATTTTCCACAGGTGCCTATTACGAGAAGCCGCCACTGTATTTGAGAATAGTATCTGTGTATGGACTGCCCTTTGTCAGTAATTTGTGTAAATTGTGTGGTATCTGTAAGTAATAGCATTATTTGCAGACCGTCTGTTTAACTGTCATAGGCACATTACAACATCTACAAATCGGTTTGTATTAAGTCAAATTCTAAGAATTCAAAATTTTTTTAAAAATTTAATTATTTAATTCTTTACAAATTATTCATCAATTTAAATAATAATATAGAATACATTTATTTCATTAACAATCTTAATACAGCTCTAGATATGTACAATTTTTTTACAACTCTAAAACATACGTTATTTTAACTTGGAGAGAGAAAAAAATGTCCAATTCTTCACAAATTTTTATTTCGGCGCTAAGCACTTTTGAAGACTATGGTCTCCATCTTCAGAGCTACTTGCATGTACTCATTGGGAAAGGCAGCAAGTGACCTTCCCAATGAGTTTGTATTTACTCATGGTGGTGTTGTGTTACCAGTATGCAGATTTCTCTTTTTAAAACCTCACGTGGGAAATCTACTTAGTTTATGCAGCCCCTGCGTGACGGACATTAAACTTTCTCATCTATTTCGAAAATGGCCAGGAATATAAACATTTTCCTATAACCTTTTTGTAAATCAGACCAACTGTCTTCGAACCAATTTCCACACCCCCTCCTCAGAACATAATTGGTAATATTCTTAATGTTGATTTTGGTAGTGACTTTATACTTAGATTGCTTAATAAAAATGCTTAAAATGCCTGCAACCCGTTTTTCAAAAACAAACAAAAAGTAGCTCTGAAGATGGAGACAATAGTCTTTGAAAGCGCCGAAATAAAAATTTGTGAAGAATTGGACGTCTTTTTCTCTCTCCAAGTAAAAATATTCTTCACTTCCAACAACACCGCTGTGGATACATTATTTTATTTAATTGGCTTGCCAATTTATTAAAGGATGATAAGCTTTATAAATGCTGAGCAGCTGCCTTGTGTCAGCTTATAGAGACAATCTACCTCAGCACAAATTATTTTAGTCCGATATATATGACAAATATTTAGTAGTTTTATTTAATAATTTAACATTTTTGAAAGTATTCATCTTGTGTGTAAAAACATCTCTTATGAAGCTATTTATTTTTAAACAAAGTATTTTAATTTTATGATTATGTGTTATACTATTTTTGTAAAACAAGTTCATGTTTTGTTTCACAAACAATATTGTTTGGTACATATATATTGAGGGAAAAGTCATTATTTTTGACTCCTTAAAAAGTGGACGACAGGAGTCTCTCAACTTTCTGTTGTATATAAACCTTATTGCTCTCTTTTGCAATTTAAATATTAAAATATGATTTTTGGAGTTGCCCCAATGCATAACACCATAAGTTAACCGACTATGGAAATATCCATAGTATATTAATAATAGAGTTTCCATTGGAAGATATTTTTTAACACATTTTAATAAGAAGCAAAGCAATTTTAACTTCTTACCCAATAGTTCAACACGATTGAACCAAGCAAGGCATTTGTCAACAGTCAGTCCTAAAAACTTTATCATGAGGAATACACTCAACTGCAAAAAAACCGGACACTTCATTTTTGTCGTATTAAAAGCTAATCAGCAATTTTCTTTATGTGGGTATTCTAGTTATTACAGAGAATTTAGAGTCTAAGTCCATTGAATTAATCAGTTCAGGATTAGTAAACAATTAGATAAAACTCAGATTAGATTTATTTGTCGTGAAGTTGATCTATTCTAAACTGTAAGTAGTTTTTCGCACATTTAAACATCTTTAATTATTAACCAAGCATTTTCTTTAATTAATGTTTTATTTTTATTTCGCTCCAGAATAATGGGTCTTTCAAACTTAGATGGAAGGCCGGAGCTTAATTTACATTGCCGAAACTCTTGGGGTAGCGAAGTCAACCATTCACTGTAATAAAAATGAAGAACATTTTTTTTTTCTTTAAATGTGTTAATTTATCTTTTTTTTTATTTTGTATTTTTTTCTAAATAATCAATAAAAATTATTCACTTTTGGCAGATTTTGTTTAAATAACCTATAAATTAACCAATTATTTTAATTAAAAAGATTAATATATATGTATATTAATCTTTTTAATTAAAATAATTATAAGACAAAATCTAAGTGTCCGTTTTTTTTTTTGCGGTTGAGTGTATTTGTTTTCGACATGTATTGCTAGAGTCGCCCGGCAGTCGTGGTCCAGGCAACGCAGCTTTAATCAGCTGGAACTGAGGTTGGAGCGTTGACTCCGAAAGTGCACTCTGCATTATATTAAAAACCAGTAGTGAACTTGGTCTTCTTATTGATCCTTATACATTTGTTCCTCTACCATCCAGCATATTTCAGAGATGTATTGCTAGCTTATTACACCACAAACCAATTTCCCCAGGAATTAAGGGCTTTTAATAGTAATCGAGGCAATCTTGTATTTCAAGTTTTTATTTTTTCTGGATTTTGTGCCCCTTTTTTATAAATTATACTGAATCATCAGCAATAAATAAAATTAGATTTTTTTTTGGTTTAAGGTTTAAGCTAGGAAGGTTCATTATTAAATCTATATTAAAGAAATAGCAACAGACCTAAATTATGTGAACTTTGGGGAACACGGGATTGTAATTTTGGTTTTTTCACCAATTTTTCTGAAATTATTTTTTTTTTTTATATTCCACTCCAAATTAACTTCATCAACTTTTTTTACCCTTTCCTGGCTATTGGATTTTTTACAGAGATTAAAGCAAGAAAGTTTCATGAGCCTCAGTGGCCCCTCTTTAATTTCCCATAAAATATTCCTTAAAGGAAATTTACGCTGACTGATGTATTCTCAAAATGGCCTAGGAAGACACAATTTTCATTCATAGGAAACAGGGAGTGCATGTAATGTATTAGAAATTAAATTTTCCCTCCCTGAAATATAATTTATTTTTATTTTTATATAGAATTGGCCCATTTTACCTTGCGAGAGTGGGTTTTATCTTGAAAGACAAAGCCATATCTTATGCTGGAGGTTACACCTTTCGGGACCTTGGACCCTGATTGGATCAACGGCTTGCTGGACTGCACTCGACATCTGCACTTGGAGGCTTGCTGTGTACACCAGCCCTTCAGAATCCTGGTATTGCAGACAAATGGAAATTGACAATTAGGAAGCGGATTAACATTTTCATTTTTTAAAATATTTTTAGCATCACAAATTTTTTTTGGGAAAATATATCAATTTTTTTTGAATACTGGGTGGTAACTGCACCTTCGTTGGAGGTGCCCATGATTCCCTCAATTAAAAAGGAATGGTTAATCTCATTTTTTTTAAATTAGAGTTTTTATCTTTCCTGAGAAAAAATAATTTCCACCTGTGTCCAGGTTTTTTTTTTTTCATTTAGTTTTTCCATAATCCAACAAAGAATTTGTGTTCATTTGTTGTTTGTATTTTAAACTTCCCGCGCTAGCAGTGTTCATAGACCCGCCACACACACGTGCATATCGCCAAGGCCGTGGCTACAGCGGAAAAACACATGCAGTTCTAGAAGGCATCGGCCAGTAACAAGGATAGAGTTAGTTGCTTTTAGACGCTCGCTGGGGTCAGTTGCTCTCAGACGTTGGGGTCGTTCATACGGCCAGAGGGGCCTCCCTCCCCTACAGATCACCGCTTCGCTTCATAGATAACCGCTTCACAGATAACCGCTTCAAAGAGAACTGCTTCATCGACAACCGCAGTTGGAAGTCACCCGTGATAGTCTATGTACCTCTACTAGAGTCAACAGGTTCATTTTGCTCCCGCCTTTCTTCTTCTCTGCCACGTGCCCATCCAGATTTATCACCGCAACAAGACTTCATCATCTCTAGGAAGTGCATGATTCCCGCTATTAACTACCTAATAATGCTAGCATTATGAGCGCAAGTATCGCATGAGTACTCATATATATTATAAGACCCACCGCTAATTTTGTATGTATAGTTATGGCCGCCATATTATTTCATAAAGTTTGTGTACTGCTTAAATTTCATTTTTTATTATAGATATATACTTAACTATTCAATATACCTAATTCTTAAGAGAACTCACATAGTTGTTTTGTTTTCTTTATTTATCTTTTTCCCTCATCTCTCCAGGAGAAATAACAAATGGTTCAGTCTAAATTCTCTCCCAACTCTTGCCTTTAACACAAGCTTTCCGCCATTACATTTTGGTGCCGACATTTTCTATTATTACCGCTAAAGCTTACCGCACGCCCCTACAATTTGTATGTTGTTGTTGTATTTGTTTAATTAATTTGATACTTTTAAACAATCAGTAAACAAATAATTACATAAATAATAATCATAAAGTACGTTTATTTAGGACATTAGTAGAATAAATTACAAATTTACAAGCTAATTAAATAATAAAAGAAAATTATGTAAAATATACGCACAAACATACACACAACTTGGACTATGTAGTCTGCATGTTGATTTCTGCCTCTTCATTCATGGTTTCATATATGCATACATTTGCAAAGTACAAAAATAGAGAATATTTACTTATTGTAGTCATCAGTCAGGAAAAGCTATCGAAAGCTTTGTCTGACACTCATAAAATAGTTATAAAAAGCTTACCAATCTTTATCATTCAAAAACATAATATACTCATCGTGGCTTAATTTTGGAGGACTGAGAAACTTCCTTCTGAATTCCTCAAGTACTGTACATACTGCTATTAAATGATGCTATTCTCCATTTCATTCAAATTGTATAGAGAGCATACCCATAAATTTTCAGTTTTACACACCGACTATTCAAATTGATCATTTCTCAACTTGCTTTCATAATCAGGCTTATGAAATGTATGCGATTCTTGTTATTAACCCTTCACAGGCAAGACTGGGTCGCCGGTGACCCAGAGGTTGGTAAAAATAATATTCTGAGTAAAGTAAGGGAAGGAGGGGAGAGGGAGTGCACGGTACCCCTCCCCTCCTTCCGAGAGTTGATGAAAAAGAAATTGAGAATCAGCCTGGACCCAGCACTTCGAGACGTCAGTGTGCTTTTTGTGAAAAATCAAGAGATCGTCAATGGGTATATCCAAACTGCGCTAATTGTAATCGCAGCCAATGTGCTGAGCATAGGCTAAGTATTAGTTCTCTATGCCTAACCAGCGTCTCACCTGAAGAAGATGAAGAAATAGAAAATATTGTTAGATTGTTCTGTGTTTGAAGTATTAGTTGTACTTTCATTCCTAAGAGTTCTATTCCTTTTTTTTGATTTTTTATCCTTCATATTTTCTTATTCTTTTGTCCGTAGAGTATTTTTTTAATAATATATTTTTTCTGTAAGAGTTTTTATAAACTACTTATTTTGATCTGTAAAGTTTTAGGCCCTGTACAGAGTAGGAAAAATTATTGCTGGGATGCCGGATGAAATGGAAGACTGATCCTTACTGAAAATTATTTAAATCTAAGATTTTATTAAATTTTCTCGTCTTTTATAGCTGTTTGTAGTTACAGTGGAACTTAGAATGGCTTGCTTTAATACAACATGTCTTGAAAAAACTGTAGCCTTAAGTCTTTCAATATTGTATCTATGTTCTTCTCCGCCCTATAGCAGATTTCCCTCAGGTTGACCTCATGATGGGATTTTTACAAAATTTCTTCAAACGTCCATCGATCCTACCCAGGGGAGATAACAAAAATGAGGTCCGATTAAAATTTTATATATTTATATTTATAAACAAACAAATAAATGAAGCTGAGCACTTTTTTGGGACACCTATCAAGGTCAGCCTCCTTATCTGCCTTCTTTAAGGTAATTATTTCCATATATATATATATATATATCTATATATATATATATATATATATATATATCCTCTTTTTTTTCGGTCTTTCTACCCCCAAGAATCCGTATAAAAGGTTTGGCATTTTATTGGAAATTCCAAAGTTATGGCCCTGGAAGATGAATAGACTTCAGGGGTCACAATTATAGCACACCAAGTCACACACACACACACACACACATATATATATATATATTATATATATATACACACACACACACACACACACATATATATAGGGTGACCCAAGTTTTCGTGCCACCCTCGATAAAATCGCCAATTGTATTAATAAAAGGCTGAGACTTGGTGTGCTATAATTGTGACCCCTGAAGTCTATTCATCTTCCAGGGCCATAACTTTGGAATTTCCAATAAAATGCCAAACCTTTTATACGGATTCTTGGGGGTAGAAAGACCGAAAAAAAAAGAAGAAAATTACGATTGGATCATTTACAAATAGCGTAATTAGAAGTGATGTGGCGAGCGATGGGGGAAGGCTACCTGTCCTCAGGCCTCGCCCCTGGATCTTTTGTTCGTGGTAAAGCTATAGCTGTATTATGTTTGTCTGGAATACTGCTGATGAAGACTCTATCTTTGTGCCCTTTCCTTCATTCATTCAATACTTTATAACCTACTTACTTTCGATATGCGTATCCCACATCTCTTTGGGTCTATGGCGAGATGTACCAGGACCCCAGTGCCTGTTGCCTGGCTACAGTCAGTACCTCTAGCAGACACTAGGCCCAAGAACTCATCGGAGAACTCCACTGTTACATTCATCCAAGCATCATCGCAGCTACTCCTTACATCTGAAACAAAAATTATCTCTTCTGTACTGAGATTAACTTCAAATATAACAATTTATGATTGCTCAGACTGTGCAATAAAATGCCAAAATGGACAATTCACAGATACAAGACTTCTGATTGGAGTTTATATCTGTTTTCCCAAAGTACAATAATTCCTGGATACGTCTTCCATTGGACGGCTTTAAAGAAGCCTACTCATCCTAATAAAGCTAATTCTGTAGGTCCTGTGCTACACTCAACCATTTACATTTCTACCATTTTAGCAGATTTCCCTGAAGGGAAATCATCTATTGAGGTCGTACTCATGATGGGAGTTTCGAAAAATTTCTTCAAATGTCCATCGATCCTACCCAGGAGATGACGAAAATGATATTGATATGTTTATATTTATATATCTATATATATATAAAATTGTAACCTCTGTCTGTACATTGATTTTTTTCGCGAAATTTCACGATAACTTTTCGTTTCACATGTCATAGACACCATATCTGCATTTTGTTTCTTTCGTGTATGTTTGTTTGTTACCTTTTCACGCATAAACGGCTGAACCGAATTTTATGAAACTTGGTATGTATATTACTACTAGCCCAACTTAGACTTTAGGCTATATTATTATTCACTAAGGCAAACAGGAGTGGGGGTTATAAGGGAGGCCTGAAATTAAAAATAGCGATATTTCGTTTCCTATTGGTTTTTCAGCAAATATGCACATAACAAAAGTTATTTATTTTGTTATTTAGAGTAACTTTTGTTATATACACTTTCGTCGTATACCGAAGTATAAATGAGTTATACGCCAAAAATTATAGCGGGAGTCAACAATTTTATTTGGCACAAAACACTCAACCGAACTAAGTAAAACTCGGTATATCTATTAGCACTAACGCTTTCATTATAACAAGCCATACCAACATTTCTAGGGACGGGCAGGAGTGGGGGTTATAAGGGAAGCCAGAAATTAAAAATAGCGGTATTTCGTTTCCTATTGGTTTTTCGGTAAATATGAACATAACAAAAGTTGTTTACTTTGTTATTTAGAGTAACATTTGTTATATACACTTTTTTCGTATACCGAATAATAAACGAGATATACGCTAAAATCTATAGCGGAAGTGAACAATTTTATTTGGGACAATAGACCCAACCGAAATAAATACCACTCGCTACGTGAATTATTAATACTAACGATTTCCTTATAAATAAGCTCATATACTAACATTTCTTAGGGACAGGGACAGGAGTGGGGGTGGGCCGGTTTTATCTAAGGGAAGTCCAGAAATTAAATATATTAGCGATATTTCGTTTCCAATTGGTTTTTTCGGCAATTATGAACATGAAAAGGGACGATAAACAAGAAAATAAACAAGAACAGTTCAATTGTATGAAGCATTTTAAAAACAAGTAGCTGTTATATTCATGAGGGGAGCAAAAGTATATTACTCCCCCCCCCCCCATTCCTCTGTCTCTTTCAAAGGAACATTAATTAATCGGAAGTAAGTAATTTCATCCTTTAATGTGTTTTAAATCATCAATTAATTCACAAAAAACGAAAGTATTTAAACATACATAATTAGAAAAAAAAAATTGAAAATAGAATCTGAATATAAGGTTTAATGTTAGCGAAAATTCTGAGAGTTAGCCGTTAGTCATGTTCTGTTGGTTAACCTCCCAGCGTCAGGGACGGCTGGGGAGATTCTTCCTGTAATCTAGAAACCTTTCTCACTCCCTCTTTCTTTCATCAGTTGTTTTACACACTTTTTTCGTATACCGTATTATAAACGAGATATACGCTAAAACATATAGCGGAAGTGTATTTTGTTATTTAAGAGGAAAATTTTTGTTATATACACTTTTTTCGTTATACCGAATTATAAACGAGATATACGCTAAAACGTATAGCGGGAAGTGAACAAGTTTATTTGGGACAAAAGACCCAACCGAAATAAATAACAAACTCCCGTTATGTGTATTAGCTACTAACGCTTTTTCCTTTATATTAAGCCATACTAACATTTCTAGGGACGGGCAGGAGTAGGGGTTTATAAGGGAGGGCCTGAAATTAATAATGGTGATATTTCGTTTCACCACAATATTTTGTACTTAATAACTGAGATCTATGCATAATGCACAGGAGACGTGAAAATATGACAATATGCAGGACAGTGAAGACTTTCATAAAAAAATTAATTTTATTATTAAAACCAAATGCCAACAACGGGTTGTTAATCCTAAATAGTAGGGACGGGTAAAGGTAGGAAAATACTGTGCAAACTAATCCTTGCAAAAAAAAAATACCACAACCATTCAGGCCTCAAATGAATACCCGAGCGAAGCCGGGTATCTGGAGGCTAGTATATATATATATATATATATATACACAGATAAGTCAGTTAATGCTCTAGCGGTCGAAATTTTTATTTGATCGTTACCAAACTCGAAATTTAATTGATCTGTGTAAAAACATAGATCAAGTTCGTTAATGGCTGAAATCGGATCAGCGGGAGGGGGGGGTTAGAGGGGGGGATTTTTGACAATTCCCAATATCTCCGTTATTATGCAGAGGATCGAAACATTGTATATAACGTATCTTATTGCAAATTAAATTTACTATAAATATTGTTCTATACATTTATTCTGTATCTTGAATATTAACCGAGATATTTGCATTTGTATTCTGCGTGTGGTCACCAGTAGGCTATGTTCGGACTTTCCGCCGAGAGCTCTGGTGGCCGTTTCCATAACTATTCGTCCCTCGTGAATAGGTTTAGAGGTTAGGTCAACTGTTTTTTGGGGCTAACTACTGGGTTATTACGCCCTAAATAATGTTTTAGGTTTAGAGGTTTCTTACTACTACAGTTGTTATTAGGCTGATTTCCCTATTGTAAAACTTCACGTGGGAAATCTGCTTAGTTTACGCAGCCCCTGCGTGACGGACTTTTAAAAGTATTAGCTAGCCTTTAAATGCTCCACGGTCAGACAAGCAACTTAGTACTCAGCTAATGCTTATGAGGGTGAAAGACCAAAAGGTTTCAGGTTGCGGCTATTAATCCAGCCTTGAGAGGTGCACTTCAAATCGAAGCGGCATTTGATTGTGTTTTAATTGGAATCCCCAAAGAGCTTGTCGTAGAAATTACAACTTAAATAGTATTAAGGCGAAGATAAAAGCTGGTTGTTTTCACGCCAAAAGGTGATTCTTCTCGAGACTGGCAGATCTGTGATGAGCCACAACAGACCAAGCTGAAATGCAGCGGCTACAGATCAAACGTGGTACGGTGCAACCTTTGGCTGGAGACCTTGGTCGCTCATTACGCTGGAAGTAAATCCCCTGGACTGGACAAGATGCCATCCTGTGCCAGCTCCTAGGCATCTCCTGTATATATATATATATATATATATATGTATATATGTATATACTAGCTCAGATACCCGGCTTCGCCCGGGAATTGATTAGATGCTGAATGGTGATGGTATTTTTTTTGGCAAGGCTTTACTTTGCACAATATTTTGACATTTACCCGTCCCAGTGTTTAGGGTTAATACCCGTTGTTGGCATTTGTTCATAATAAAATTAATTTTTTATGTAAGTCTTCACTGTCCTCCAAATTGGCATGTTCCCCGTCTCCTGTGCATTATGCGTAGATTTCAGTTATTAAGGACAAAATATCAACATAGATTTGAATTAATTTTTCGAAGTGAGGTACCTGATAGTTCAAATTGGAATGAACTGTTGAGCATATCAATATTTCTACGCAAATTACTTACTCCACACATTGTTCCTGGAGAAATATATAAAACAAAAGTTAATCTAAATTACAAAGTAAACAACTTTTGTTATGTGAATGTTTGTCGAAAAACAAATAGACAATGAAATTTCTGGAATTTATATTTCAGGCCTCCCTTATAACCCCCACTCCCGTTCTAACCTAAACATTTTAATATAGCTTATAATCATGGAAGAATTAATGCTAATTGACATACCGAGTTTTTTTAACTTCGGTTTAATCGTTAGCGCTCAATGAAATAGTTGACTCCCGCTTTAGTTTATAGTGTATATCTCGTTTATAATTTGGTATATGAAAAAAGTGTGTATAACAAAAGTTACTCTAAATAACTAAATAAATAACTTTTGTTATGTTCATATTAGCCGAAAACCCAATAGGAAACGAAATATCGCTATTTTTAATTTCTGGCTTCCCTTATAACCCCCACTCCTGCCCGTCCCTAGAAATGTTGGTATGGCTTGTTATAATGAAAGCGTTAGTGCTAATACACGTACCGAGTTTTATTTAGTTCGGTCGATTCTTTTGTGCCCAATAAAATTGTTGATACTTTTTAGCGTATAACGTATTTACAGTTCAGTATACGACGAAAGTGTATATAACAAAAGTTACTCTAAATAACACAATAAATAACTTTTGTTATGTGCATATTTGCTGAAAACCCAATAGGAAAGGAAATATCGCTATTTTTAATTTTATGCCTCCCTTGTAACCCCCACTCCTGTTTGTCTTAGAGAATATTAATATAGCCTAAAGTCTAAGTTGGGCTAGTAGTTATATACATACCAAGTTTCATAACATTCGGTTCAGCCGTTTAACCGCTTAAATGTTTCTATAGTAAAACTTCACGAGGGAAATCTGCTTAGTTTACGCAGCCCCTGCGTGACGGACTTTAATAGTTTTCGGCCATCAGTAAACCCCCGGCTCCTACTCATCTCATATTAACAACAAGCTGTTATATTATGAAGAACTTTATTTAAAGCCCAAATACCAAATATTGTTCTAATTGGGTTTTAGCAGATTTCCCTTAAGGAAAATCAGCTATTGAGGTCGTACTCATGACGCGATTTTCGAAACATTTCTTCAAATGTCCATCGATCTTACCTAGGAGATAACGAAAATGAGCTCCGTTAAAAATTATATATATATATATATATATATATATTTATATATATTTCTGTTAACGCTCAAGCGGTCGCAATTTTTGTTTGATCTAACCAAACTCGATATTTAAAAGTTTTATGTAAAAAGACAAATCAAGTTCGTTAATGGCTGAAATCGGCCCAATGGGGGGGGGGGGGAGTTTAGAGGGAGATTTTCGAAAATTCGAAATATCTCCGTTACTATACTGTACCGGTTACTTTTTTTAAAAAACAAAAAAAAAAACATATGATAGATAAAATTAACAACATTGCTTGAAAAAACATATGATTTAAAAAAATTATCTTAGTGCTAGGTTGCCATCAAAAAAAGTGCGTGTATCTCGCAAGAGCCTAAACTAAGAAACATTTTAAAAAAGTCCGTCACGCAGGGGCTGCGTAAACTAAGCAGATTTCCCACGTGAAGTTTTACAATAGAGTTATCTGCACACTAGTAACACAATACCACCGTGATTAGATAATGAGAAATCTTTCAGTTAATTAAAATAAATTCCCAACTGAAACGGCTTCTGAATTGTAAGAATAATTTATATTTTAATAACTCAAATTTTAGTAGTCCAAGAACTAAAGAACGGGGGGTCTGCACACTAGTAACACAATACCACCGTGATTAGATAATGATAAACCTTTGATAAATTTCACAAAGTAAAGAAGGCAAGGTAAGGTTAAAAACGGCAGGTTAGAAGAAGCTTACGCCTGAGCCGAGAAATGACGAAGATGGCCGACTACAGAATTCATAAAAATACAAATATCTCGGTTAATATTCAAGATAGAGAATAAATGTATATAACAATATTTATAGTAAATTTAATTTGCAATAAGATTAATTCTATACAATTTTTCGATCCGATGCATAATAACGGAGATATTTTGAATTTTCGAAAATCCCCCCCTCTAAACCCCCCCTCCCTCTAGTCCGATTTCAGCCATTAACGAACTTGATCTGTCTTTTTACATAAAACGGTTAAATATCGAGTTTCGTAACGATCAAACAAAAATTGCGACCGCTAGAGCGTTAACAGACAAATATATATATATATATATATATATATATATATATATATATATATATATATAGTTTTGAACGGACCTCATTTTTGTCATCTCCTAGGTAGGATCGATGGACATTTGAAGAAAAATTTCTAAAATCGCGTCATGAGTACGACCTCAATAGCAGATTTCCCTTGAGGGAAATCTGCTAAAAAGGAACTATTGTGTGCCCGCTTTGACCGTTAAATGTAATTTGTAGTGAACATGAGTGGAACGCCTGCAAGGACGCTTAGCCGCCTCTAGCACCAGTGAGTCACATATTATATTTACAAAAACTATCTCAGCCGGGTCGAGGTTGATTGATAACCAACTATAGGTTATAGTGTTAGCGTGTGTTTATTTCTTTTATCTTTTCAAATATAAGTGTTACAATTACTGGTTAAGTTCATGTCTTAATATAACAACTTAACAATATCCTTTACTATACGTCGGATCGGAAAATTGTATAGAACCCACAAATCCTTAATTGCAAATATTACATTAAACTATAAATATTGTTCTATACATTTATTCTGTATCTTGAATATTAACCGAGATATTTGCATTTGTATTCTGCGTGTGGTCACCAGTAGGCTATGTTCGGACTTTCCGCCGAGAGCTCTGGCAGCCGTTTCCATAACTATTCGTCCCTCGTGAATAGGTTTAGAGGTTAGGTTAACTGTTTTTTGGGTCTAGAAACTAGTGGGTTATTACGCCCTAAATAATGTGTTAGGTTTAGAGGTTTCTTACTACTACAGTTGTTATTGGGCAGATTTCTCTATTGTAAAACTTCACGTGGGAAATCTGTTTAGTTTACGCAGCCCCTGCGTGACGTACTTTTTACAGCTTCCACTGCCTATTACTTGAGACAGATCGCGTATGTATATTTGGACCATCATAATTTGCATCAGTTTGTTATTAATGAGAGTTCTAGTAAGAGGCGTGATGTGATGCGTGCATATTGTTATGGTAGAAACGTTGCTCAAACTCTTACAGGACATTCCCCCTAACTTTTCCCTCAATCTTGATGGACTAGATCCCACAGAATTCATCTGTTACTCAAATGAACATATTATAAAAATTATATAATTATTATCAATCTTTTTTCGCCATTCGGTTGTGTCATTTAGCAGATTTCTCTTAGTGGGAAACTGACTTCCTGGAACTTAGGACGCAATTTTTGAATAAATGCCTCAAATGTCCATCGATACCTAGAGATAATGAAAATGTTTATATATATATATATATATATATATATATATATATATCTTTATATATATAATTCTACTGTACGTGTGTATGTCACTGAACTCCGATGTGCCGATTTGAATGAATTTTTTTGTAGGCGTTTAGGTGACGCCCTGGATGGTTTAGCGTCACAAATCAGCCACAGATATAGGGGCGTCATAAGGGAAGCCTAAAATTAAAAATAGCGATATTTCAGTTCCTATTGGTTTTTCGCCAAATATACGCAGGTTAAAAGTTGTTTATGTTGGTGTTTAGAGTAACTTTTGTTATATACACTTTTGTCTCAACAACAAAGTATAAATGAGATATACACGAAAATTAAAGTGGGAGCCAACATTTTTATTGGGCACTAACGATTGAACGGAACAAAATTCTATTTATATGTGAATTAGGATTAATTCTTCCTTGATCATAAGCTATATTACATTCTTTAGGTTTTTTGAAACGAGGACCGTGTCCCCCGGGTTTATTAAGGGGGGCCTGAATAATGAATAAATAAAATTTCGCGATATTTACATTTTCTATTTGTTTTTTAGGCAAAAACTTGTACATAAACAAAAGCTATGTTTTCCTATGTTATAAAAAAATAATAAATAAGCTTTTGTTTTTAAAGATAGTATTATTAAAATTTATTATCCTAATCCGCTTGACTATAATCATGCAGCGACAACGTTTCTTGTCAGGGTCCCCTGGTATATGAGTGTGTGTGTGTTGTGTGTTGTGTTGTATATAATGATATATATATATATATATATATATATCTGTGTGTAATTGTGTGTTAACACTCTAGTGGTATTAATGATAATGAAGATAATAACTTACCAATCAAAGCAGGCTTGAGAGTTAGGGCAGATTGGAGAATGCTCAGTACCAACCACCATCTCACAGTTGGCATTTCTGCAAATAAAATATTTTGAATTATTTCAAGCTAGCTCAGTTAGTTAGTCCTTTGCGAGTCAAATAGCAAATATTCCATTAACAAAATCATTCTCTTCTATTCATCAATATCGTAACACTAACAAAAGTCCGTCACGCAGGGGCTGCGTAAACTAAGCAGATTTCCCGCGTGAAGTTTTACAATAGAGAAATCTGTCTAATAACAACATTAGTAGTAAGTAATCTCTAGACCTATTCACGAGGGACGAACAGTTACGGAAACGGAGGAGTCATTGCTCTCGGTGGAAAGTCCCGAACATAGCCGAATAATGCACGACCACAAACACAATACAAGTACAAATATCTCGGTTAATCTATTCAAGATAGAGAATAAATGATATATAAACACTTTCCTTTATCGTCTCCAATTTAATTTGCCCAATTCAGATTGGTTTTTATACAATTTTTTGACTCTGGACGTATGGTCTTCGGAGATTTTTTAATTTTTCGAAAATCTCCCCCTCTAACCGCCCCTCCCACTAGTTCGATTTCTGACATTAACGATTTTGATCTGTCATTTTATATAAAACGTTTAAATATCGAGTTTGGTAACGATCAAACAAAAATTAAAGCGTTAACAGATATATATATATATATATATATATATATATATATATATATATATATATATATATAATTTTGAACGGACCTCATTTTCGTAATCTCCTGGGTAGGATCGATGGATATTTGAGAATTTCATCACAGCTCTGTACTCAATGTTGCTCATTTTAAAGACAAGTGCAAACTGATGATAATAAAAGTATTATATATATTAGACAAGTGATAGTAGGATTATAAAAATTTTTGTGAGTATTACTATGGATTAGGTAAACATGACAAGCTCAAAGTACTTTATCTTAATGCCCTCCTTCATAGTTATGCCGGGAACTATTTGACCTCCCCTCGTAGATATATATATATATATATATATATATATATATATATATATATAATTTTGAACGGACCTCATTTTCGTCATCTCCTGGGTAGGATCGATGGATATTTGAGAATTTCATCACAGCTCTGTACTCAATGTTGCTCATTTTAAAGACAAGTGCAAACTGATGATAATAAAAGTATTATATATATTAGACAAGTGATAGTAGGATTATAAAAATTTGTGTGAGTATTACTATGGATTAGGTAAACATGACAAGCTCAAAGTCCTTTATCTTAACTCCCTCCTTCATAGTTATGCCGGGAACTATTTGACCTCCCCTCGTAGATATATATATATATATATATATATATATATATAATTTTGAACGGACCTCATTTTCGTCATCTCCTGGGTAGGATCGATGGATATTTGAGAATTTCATCACAGCTCTGTACTCAATGTTGCTCATTTTAAAGACAAGTGCAAACTGATGATAATAAAAGTATTATATATATTAGGCAAGTGATAGTAGAATTATAAAAATTTGTGTGAGTATTACTATGGATTAGGTAAACATGACAAGCTCAAAGTCCTTTATCTTAACTCCCTCCTTCATAGTTAGGCTGGGAACTTTTTGACTTCCCCTCGTAATATATATATATATATATAATATATATATATATATATATATATATATAATTTTGAACGGACCTCATTTTCGTCATCTCCTGGGTAGGATCGATGGACATTTGAAGAAATGTTTCGAAAATCGCGTCATGAGTACGACCTGAAAACTGCTTACATGCATTTGTTTTAATCGACATATAAGCAGTTGGACGAATTTACTATTAGGATTGCTGTTATCCGGAAATGAATTGATATAATAAGGGTTTCCCGTTGGAATATAAATATTGGATAATCGGAAGCATTAAACAATCCTTTATTCTCTTCAAATTAGACATATTTATAGTTTTAATGTGGGATATCTATTGGACGAATTTATTACAGTTCTTCGGATCAAATAGTTCTAGTTTACCAACAGAATAAAAGTCCGTCACGCAGGGGCTGCGTAAACTAAGCAGATTTCCCAAGTGAAGTTTAACAATAGAGAAATCTGCACACTGGTAACACAACTCCATCATAAGTAAATACAAACTGAAATGAGAAATCTTTCAGTTAATTTTAATAAACTCCCAACTGAAAAGTCTTCTCAATTGTAAGAATAATTTATATTTTATTAACTCAAATTTTAGAAGTCAAAGAACTAAAGAAGGGGCGGGGCGGACAAAGTAACGAAGGATAGGTAAGGTTAGAAACGACATGTAAGGTTAGAAGCTTCCGCCAGAGCCGACTTACGAAAACGGCCGAACTAACCCGAACAACACCCGACCACAGACTTCATAAAAATGCAAATATCTCGGTTAATATTCAAGATAGAGACTAAGTATATTTAACAATTTTTTTTGTAAATTTAATTTGCAATAACATTGGTTTTATACAATTTTTCAATCAGACGTATAATAACACAGATATTTCGAATTTTCGAAAATCCCTCCCTCTAAACCCTCTCTCCCTCTGGTACGATTTCATCCATTAACGAACTCGATCTGTCTTTTTACATAAAACGGTTAAATATCGAGTTTCGTAACGATCAAACAAAAATGGCGACCGCTAGAGCGTTAATAGACAAATATATATATATATATATATATATATATATATATATATATATATATATATATATATATATATATATACGTGGGTGAATCAAATATAAACGAGACTTTTTTTTTTTAAATTTATTTTAATTTTAAACGCAAAAAATAATATAGCTTATTTTTCTACATAATCCCCTGACTTGGAAACACATTTTTCCCAGAGGATATGTAGCTTTCCAATTCCTTCCATGTAGAAAGATGCAGGTCGTGTCTGCAGCCAATTGAGCAATAGGCTTCAACCTCACCATCACTGTCGAATCTTTGGCCTCCTAAAGCTTCCTTGAGAGGGCCAAACACATGAAAGTCACAGGGTGAGAGGTCTGGACTGTAAGGAGGGTGTTCCAGTGTCTCCCACCCCAGTTGCTCCAATTTTTCCCTAGTCAAGGCTGCTGTATGGGGGTGAGCATAGTCATGGAGAAGAACCACTTCTCTGATCGGTACGTTTCGTCTTTTGCGGCGATATGCAAGTCGGACGTCACTGAAAATGTCGCAGTAGTAGGCTGCATTAATTATCCTGCGCTCATGCAAAAAATTGAGGTACAGCAAACCACGCTGGTCAAAAAAAACGGTAGCCAAAACCTTGCTTGCTGACAATCGTGACTTGGCTTTCACTGGTCCAGGTTCTCCTTGTTTTCTCCACTCCATACTCGCTTGTTTAGACTCTGGGGTGTAGTGGTGCACCCAAGTTCTGGCTTGCGAAAGTGTCTTTTCCCCGAACTGTGCAGTCAATCTCTTCAAGATTTCGGCCGGTTTTACGCCTTTTGCGGCGAGATACTTAATTACGACACGTTGCGCAGTCGACATCGTCACGGTGGACACCGAGACGATCGAAGTGGCGAGATCACGTGCTTCCCCTACTCCTGACTAACCTACCCAACAACAAAAAAGGCGGGAAAGTTCTCCCACCCTAGATTCACCCTAGTATATATATATATATATATATATATATATATATATATATAATTTTGAACGGACCTCATTTTCGTCATCTCCTGGGTAGGATCGATGGACATTTGAAAAAAATTTTCGAAACACGCGTCATGAGTACGACCTCAATAGCTGATTCCCAATATAAAGCCATGGAACAAGGTAAAAGTTCATTTTGATGCCTTCGAAGCTATCACCGATTGTTTACATTTGTAATATACTAGCTGGTCATGTAATAAAGGACAACTAAGAGTATTGAATTCGAATTGGTATTATACAATAAAAATTACACATTCTGTTATATTATACAATAAAAATATGTATATGTATAATAACCGGTTGTTTATTATTGTACTGAATGATAAACATTACTCTTCGTTTAAGCAGATTCCGTTAAGGTGAATCAGCTAGTCAGGTTTTACTCATGACACGATTTTCAAAAAATGTCTTCAAATGTCCATCGATTCTACCTAGTAGATGACGAATATATGTCTGTTACAGCTCTAGCGGCCGCAATTTTTGTCTTATCGTTACCAAACTCGATATACAATAATTGTACGTGAAAATAAAGATCATGTCCGTTAAAGGCTGAAATTGAACCAGTAGGAGGTTGGGTTTAAAGGGGGAGAAATTCGAAAATACGAAATTCCTCCGTTATGTTGGATGAATGACTGATGTTTTATTCATATTTTCTGTATTATGAATATTAAATCAGATATTTGGATTTTATAGTTTTCGGCTCTCATTAAACTCCCAATCATTTCGTATTATTAATAAGCTGTTATATCATGAACCACTTTATTACGAGGTTAAATACCAAATATTGTTGTCATTGAACTTCTACTTTGTGAGGTATATGCAAATATATTTTGTTGACCCCTCCCCTCCCCTTGTTTTGTTTTTAGATTACTAAAATTTGAGTGATTGAGATTAACATAATTCTGTTTCATTATAGTAAATATAGTAAAGAGTATAAAGTAAAATTTGTATGTTATACAGTGGTGGCTCGGGTATAGGCACTGAGGAACTGCATCACCCCCAATTTCCACTTGATATTATCTATAACATTTAATATAATGAGCCTTTTTTCTTTAATTCTTTCTTTATACTTGTATAATATATAATCCTTAAGCTTAATGCAGTAACCATCCCCCAGTTTATGAGCAAAGATACAAAAATCTTTGTATGTAACTGTGAGCTTCACAGTTCCAGTGGTGAGGTGTTTGACTGTTGTCACACAGGAAGCTGCAGGAGAGGCTGCAAGGGAGAGAGCACTGTCGTTCCCGCAGTGCCGAGCCTGCCGTGCTAAGACTAAACATTTTCTGGAGCAACACCCCCACTAATTTAGCTACGAGCCACCACTGATGTTATATTCAGTTATATTTATGTAATGTATTGTTTTTCTTTCCAATCTTGAACAGTTGTATGTTTCTAGTCAGCTGTACGAGGTTTGCTGGTCTGTTTGTTTACAATTCAGACACTTTCTGTTATAGAGGTTATTAACATGCAAATTGATTTAAAGATTTCTATATACAGTTTGTATTAATTCATTTAATATTGACGGTGGTGTTACCAGTATGTACAATTATTTATTGCAATCCTTCAAGTGGGAAATCTGTTTAGTTTACGCTCATATATATGCAAATAGATCTGTTGATATTTCATTGATGGTTTTCTTTTCCTGTCTAGAATATTTCTATCTATTGAACACTGAGAGTTCGGCTAACCTGTTTGTTTACAATTCAGACGCTTTATGCAAATTAATTGAAAGATTTCTCATTGCTGTTTACATTTATTCACGTAATATTCACGTTAGTATTCTGTGTTAGCAATATGCAGAAAACCTTCACCAAGGAAATCTGCTTAGTTTACACAGACCCTGACTTTTTAATTTCAGATAATCCGAGAAATTTCCAGGAATTTGCGAATTCCGTCGTACAGTCTCCCAAAACATACGTAATGCCAGAATGATATTAGGCAAACTGTTGGTATCGGCGTAGCTGGGAACTATGGTTGGGTAAGAGAGTGTGTAAGACTGGCGATATTAACATAGAAGCCGGGGCCATAACTATGCAGACCAGCAACGAGAGGGAGAGTGGAGGTGTCCGTTAGCCGGGGTAGCGGGCTAGCCTAGTTCTCGGCCTGACGATGCACCAACGCCCGTCAAACAACGACTGCCCTACTCCCCTCAGCGGCCTTCATGCTCCTCCCATTACCCACTTCTCTCACCTATCTACTATGTATTTTTTCATTGTGCCGCATTTTTTAGCAGATTTCCCTCAAGGGAAATCAGCTATTGAGGTCGTACTCATGACGCGATTTTCGAAATTTTTCTTCCAATGCCCATCGATCCTACCCACGAGATGACGAAAATGAGGTCCGTTCAAAACTGTATATATATATATATATATATATATATATATATATATATATATATATATATATATCTATATATATATATATTTATATATATACTAGCTTAGATACCCGGCTTCGCCCGGGAATTAATTTGATTGGGTGAATGGTGATGGTATTTTTTTTTAGCAGGCTTTACATTGCACAATATTTTGACATTTACCCGTCCCAGTGTTTAGGATTGATACCCGTCATTGCCGGTGATTTGCTAATAATAGAATTATTTGTTAGAGAATTGGCTTCACAGTCTTCGCTATTTTTATATTTCACAGTATTCTTATACATGTAAATAATATGGTGTTTTATTTCAGGCCTTCCTTATAAACCCCCCTCAATCCGTTCGAACCTAAAAATTTTTAATAATAACTTATAATCATGGAAAGAATTATTGCTAATTGACTTATAACGAGTTTTTGTTAAGTTCGGTTCAGCCGTTTTAGTTGCCCGTCTAAGGTTTTAACGTATAACTCATTTATAACATAGGTATAACGACAAAAGTGTATATAACAAAAGTTTACTCCAAATAACAAAATAAACAACTTTTTGTTTTGTTTATGTTTGCGGAAAAAACCAATAGCAAACCGAAATATCGCTATTTTTAATTTCAGGCTTCCCTTATTAACCCCCACTCCTGTCCCGTCCATAGAAATGTTGGTATGGCTTAATTATAATGAAGGCCTCACTGCAATACAACATAACCGAGTTTTTATTTAGTTCGGTTGAGTCTTTTCTTTGGGCAAATAATATTGTTTGACTCCTCGCTATTAATTTTTAGGCGTATGACGCATTTAAAACTTCGGTTATAAACTCGACAAAAAAGTTATATATACAAAAGTTAGACTCTAAATAAACAAAATAAACAACATTTTGTTATGTATCATATTTGCTCGAAATAAACCAATAGAAAACGAAATATCGCTATTTTTTTAAATTTCAGGCTTCCCTTATAACCCCCACTCCTGTTCGTCTCAGAGAAAATTAATATAGCCTAAAGTCTAAGTGTTGGGAGTTTAGTAGTAATATACATACTCAAGTGTTCTATAAAATTTCGAGTTCAGCCGTATTGTACGCGTGAAAAGGTAACAAACAAACAAACAAAGCAAAACAAACAAACAAACAACAAACAAACAAACCAACATACTACGAATAGAAAACAAAAGTGCTGAGTCTATGGTGTCTATGACATGTGAAACGAAAAGTTATCGTGATGAAATTTCGAGCGAGAAACAAATTCATGTACAGGACAGAGGTTACAATTTTATATAGTATATTACTAGCTCAGATACCCGGCTTTCGCCCTGGAATTGATTTGAGTGCTGAATTGGTTGGAATGGTATTTTTGGCAAGGCTTTACACTTTCTGCAAATATTTCCGTCCAGTGTTTAGGGGTTATACCCATCTATGTTGGCATCTGTTAATTAATAAAATTAATTTTTTATGTTACAGAACTTCACTGAGTCCCTCCAATATTGTTCATATTTCCCGTTTCCCTTTTGCATTGTGCATTGATTTGAATTATTAAGGACAAAAAATATTAAACATACATTTAAAATTAATTTTCCAGGTGCTGTTACTGGTAGTTCATTATTGAAAAGAATTGTTGAGCACAATTTCTCTAAATAATAAAACGTACAAAACTTTTGTTATGTGCATATTTGCCGAGACCCCAATTAGAAACGAATATCACTAATATTCATTTCATATATATATATATATATATATATATATATATATTTCTGTTACCGCTCGAGCGGTTGCTATTATTGTTTAATCGTTACCAAACTCGATATTTAGTCGTTTTAAGTAAAAAGAAAGATAAAGTTCGTTAACGGCTGAAATCGGGCAAGGGGGAGCGGGGTTTAGGGGGAGGATTTTCGAGAATTCAAAATATCTCCGTTACCATAGGTCGGATCGAAAAATTGTATAGAACCTATCTTATAGCAAATTAAATGAACTATAAATATTGTTATATATATTTATTCACTATCATGAATATTAATCGAGATATTTGCCTTTTTCAGTTTTCAGCCATCAGCAAACCGACACTACTCATGTTACATAAATGATACTCTGCTACATAATAAATCACATCATTCGAAGTTTAAATACCAAAAATTGTATTCAAGCGACCTTTATTATAAGAGATACGGGCAAATATGTCCCGGTGACCTCCTCCCCCTCTTAAGGTTTTGGACTACTACAATTTGATTGAATGAGATAAAAATTATTCTGACTCATTATTAATTACAGTACTAGATATAGAAAATAGTTCTCAATAAAATTAATATGTTATATTCTGATATATTTCAGTAATTGTTTTTCTTTGCAATATGAGGCGGGAGACCCGTTTGTTTACATTTCTAACCTAACGCTTCCTGTCGGCATGTTATTGAAATTGGATGAAACATTTCTTATTTCTGTTTGTATTTATTCACGGTGGAGCTGTGTTACCAGTATGTAGATTTATCTATTACTAAACATCACGAGGGAAATCTGCTTAGTTTACGCAGCCCCGCGAGCGTGACGGACTTTTTTCCGTCCAGCTTGAGAACATTTGACATGCTAGGTTAACAATTATATCTAACTGGTAACAGACAAGTATTAGCAAATATAAGGCCAATTGAGGTGATACTCAAGACGGGATTTATCAAACAAATGGTAATATTTCCCTCGGTCCTACCTAAGAGAAAACAAAAATGATGTAAAAATACACGCACATACACAGCTCCGTTAACGGAATCACCATAAGCAGCACTATACGGTATTTGCTGGAGCTCGACAGCCAGTAGGAAATACAACAAGCAGCACTAAACAGTCCTTGCCGGGTCCCAGATCCAGTAAACAACACAACAAGCAACACTACACAGTCCTTCCCGAGTATCAGATCCAGTACAACATCACAAGCAGCACTATATAGTCTTTGCTGGAGTCCCAGACCCAGTAAACACCATCACAAGCAGCACTACACAGTCTTTGTCGAGTACCAGTCCCAGTAAACAACACCACAAGCAGCACTACACAGTCTTTGTCGAGTATCAGATCCAGTACAACATCACAAGTAGCACTATATAGTCTTTGCTGGAGTCCCAGACCCAGTAAACACCATCACAAGCAGCTCTAAACAATCGTTGGCGAATCCCAAATCCAGTAGACATCATCACAAGCAGCTCTACACAGTCCTTGTCGAGTACCAGTCCCAGTAAACAACACCACAAGCAGCACTACACAGTCCTTGTCGAGTACCAGTCCCAGTAAACAACACCACAAGCAGCACTACACAGTCCTTGTCGAGTACCAGTCCCAGTAAACAACACCACAAGCAGCACTACACAGTCCTTGTCGAGTACCAGTCCCAATAAACAACACCACAAGCAGCACTACGCAGTCCTTGCCGAGTATCAGATCCAGTACAACATCACAAGTAGCACTATATAGTCTTTGCTGGAGTCCCAGACCCAGTAGACACCATCACAAGCAGCTCTAAACAATCGTTGGCGAATCCCAAATCCAGTAGACATCATCACAAGCAGCTCTACACAGTCCTTGCCGAGTACCAGTCCCAGTAAACAACCCCACAAGCAGCACTACACAATCCTTGTGGAGTACCAGTCCCAGTAAAGAACACCACATGTAGCACTACACAGTCCTTGTCGACTACCAGTCCAAGTAAACACCACCACAAGCAACACTACTCAGTCCTTGTCGAGTACCAGTCCCAGTAAACACCACCACAAGCTGCACTACACTGCTCTTGCGTGGGCCCCAGACCCAATAAACACCACCACAAGCAGGACTACGCAGTTCTTACTGAGTACCAGATCCCGTAGACAACACAACAAGCAGCTCTACGAGGTCTTTGTCGGTGTCTCAGGTCCAGTAGATACCACCACGAGCAGCACTACACCGTCCTTGACAGGGTCTAAGATCCAGAAGGCAACGCCACAAGCTGCACTAAACTGCTCTTGCCTGGGTCCTAGACCCAGTAAACACCATCACATGCAGCACTACACAGCTTTTGCCTGGGTCCTAGATCCAGTAGACACCATCACATGCAGCACTACACAGCTTTTGCCTGGGTCCCAGACCCAGTAAACACCATCACATGCAGCACTACACAGCTTTTGCCTGGGTCCTAGATCCAGTAGACACCTTCACATGCAGCACTACACAGCTTTTGCCTGGGTCCCAGATCCAGTAGACACCATCACATGCAGCACTACACAGCTTTTGCCTGGGTACTAGATCCAGTAGACTCCATCACATGCAGCACTACACAGCTCTTGCCTGGGTCCCAGATCCAGTAGACACCATCACATGCAGCACTACACAGCTTTTGCCTGGGTCCCAGATCCAGTAGACACCATCACATGCAGCACTACACAGCTTTTGCCTGGGTCCCAGATCCAGTAGACACCATCACATGCAGTACTACACAGCTTTTGCCTGGGTCCCAGATCCAGTAGACACCATCACATGCAGCACTACACAGCTTTTGCCTGGGTCCCAGATCCAGTAGACACCATCACATGCAGCACTACACAGCTTTTGCCTGGGTCCCAGATCCAGTAGAAAAAATAACATGCAGCACTACACAGCGGTTGCCTGGGTCCCAGATCCAGTAGACACCATCACATGCAGCACTACACAGCTTTTGGCTGGATCCCAGATCCAGTAGACACCATCACATGCAGCACTACACAGCTTTTGCCTGGGTCCCAGATCCAGTAGACACCATCACATGCAGCACTACACAGCTTTTGCCTGGGTCCCAGATCCAGTAGACTCCATCACATGCAGCACTACACAGCTCTTGCCTGGGTCCCAGACCCAGTAGACACCATCACATGCAGCACTACACAGCTTTTGCCGGGGTCCCAGATCCAGTAGACACCATCACATGCAGCACTACACAGCTTTTGCCTGGGTCCCAGATCCAGTAGACTCCATCACATGCAGCACTACACAGCTTTTGCCTGGGTCCCAGATCCAGTAGACACCATCACATGCAGCACTACACAGCTCTTGCCTGGGTCCCAGATCCAGTAGACACCATCACATGCAGCGCTACACAGCTGGTGGCTGGGTCCCAGATCCAGTAGACTCCTTCACATGCAGCACTACACAGCTATTGCCTGGGTCCCTTATCCAGTAGACACCATCACATGCAGCACTACACAGCTTTTGCCTGGGTCCCAGATCCAGTAGACTCCATCACATGCAGCACTACACAGCTTTTGCCTGGGTCCCAGATCCAGTAGACACCATCACATGCAGCACTACACAGCTCTTGCCTGGGTCCCAGATCCAGTAGACACCATCACATGCAGCACTACACAGCTTTTGCCTGGGTCCCAGATCCAGTAGACACCATCACATGCAGCACTACACAGCTTTTGCCTGGGTCCCAGATCCAGTAGACACCATCACATGCAGCACTACACAGCTCTTGCCTGGGTCCCAGATCCAGTAGACACCATCACATGCAGCACTACACAGCTTTTGCCTGGGTCCCAGATCCAGTAGACTCCATCACATGCAGCACTACACAGCTCTTGCCTGGGTCCCAGACCCAGTAGACACCATCACATGCAGCACTACACAGCTTTTGCCTGGGTCCCAGATCCAGTAGACTCCATCACATGCAGCACTACACAGCTCTTGCCTGGGTCCCAGACCCAGTAGACACCATCACATGCAGCACTACACAGCTTTTGCCTGGGTCCCAGATCCAGTAGACACCATCACATGCAGCACTACACAGCTTTTGCCTGGGTCCCAGATCCAGTAGACTCCATCACATGCAGCACTACACAGCTTTTGCCTGGGTCCCAGATCCAGTAGACACCATCACATGCAGCACTACACAGCTCTTGCCTGGGTCCCAGATCCAGTAGACACCATCACATGCAGCACTACACAGCTTTTGCCTGGGTCCCAGATCCAGTAGACACCATCACATGCAGCACTACACAGCTTTTGCCTGGGTCCCAGATCCAGTAGACTCCATCACATGCAGCACTACACAGCTCTTGCCTGGGTCCCAGACCCAGTAGACACCATCACATGCAGCACTACACAGCTTTTGCCTGGGTCCTAGATCCAGTAGACACTACCACAAACAGCACTACACAGCTCTTGCCTGGGTCCCAGACCCAGTAGACACCATCACATGCAGCACTACACAGCTGTTGCCGGGGTCCCAGATCCAGTAGACACCATCACATGCAGCACTACACAGCTCTTGCCTGGGTCCCAGATCCAGTAGACCCCATCACATGCAGCACTACACAGCTCTTGCCTGGGTCCCAGATCCAGTAGACTCCATCACATGCAGCACTACACAGCTCTTGCCTGGGTCCCAGATCCAGTAGACTCCATCACATGCAGCACTACACAGCTCTTGCCTGGGTCCCAGACCCAGTAGACACCATCACATGCAGCACTACACAGCTCTTGCCTGGGTCCTAGATCCAGTAGACACCATCACATGCAGCACTACACAGCTCTTGCCTGGGTCCCAGACCCAGTAGACACCATCACATGCAGCACTACACAGCTCTTGCCTGGGTCCGAGATCCAGTAGTCACCATCACATGCAGCACTACACCGCTGTTGCCTGGGTCCCAGAGCCAGTAGACTCCATCACATGCAGCACTACACAGCTCTTGCCTGGGTCCCAGACCCAGTAGACACCATCACATGCAGCACTACACAGCTTTTGCCTGGGTCCCAGATCCAGTAGACACCATCACATGCAGCACTACACAGCTCTTGCCTGGGTCCCAGACCCAGTAGACACCATCACATGCAGCACTACACAGCTTTTGCCTGGGTCCCAGATCCAGTAGACACCATCACATGCAGCACTACACAGCTCTTGCCTGGGTCCCAGATCCAGTAGACACCATCACATGCAGCACTACACAGCTCTTGCCTGGGTCCCAGATCCAGTAGACACCATCACATGCAGCACTACACAGCTCTTGCCTGGGTCCCAGATCCAGTAGACTCCATCACATGCAGCACTACACAGCTCTTGCCTGGGTCCCAGATCCAGTAGACACCATCACATGCAGCACTACACAGCTTTTGCCTGGGTCCAAGATCCAGTAGACTCCATCACATGCAGCACTACACAGCTCTTGCCTGGGTCCCAGATCCAGTAGACACCATCACATTCAGCACTACACAGCTTTTGCCTGGGTCCCAGATCCAGTAGACTCCATCACATGCAGCACTACACAGCTCTTGCCTGGGTCCCAGATCCAGTAGACACCATCACATGCAGCACTACACAGCTTTTGCCTGGGTCCCAGATCCAGTAGACTCCATCACATGCAGCACTACACAGCTCTTGCCTGGGTCCCAGATCCAGTAGACACCATCACATGCAGCACTACACAGCTTTTGCCTGGGTCCCAGATCCAGTAGACTCCATCACATGCAGCACTACACAGCTCTTGCCTGGGTCCCAGATCCAGTAAACACCATCACATGCAGCACTACACAGCTTTTGCCTGGGTCCTAGATCCAGTAGACACTACCACAAACAGCACTACACAGTCATTGCCGGTGGCAGATCCAGTAGACACCATCACGAGCACACATCGTCTCAAAGATGAACGGCGATATCTGTCCTTGTGGAGATTGTAGGTAGTTCAATACCAAGACCGTTCCAGATCGCTGCTGCGAAGCACCCTATTCCCTCATCATGGTGTAAAAAAAAAACCTTCAGGGGCGGATTTCGTTCAAACATTGTATGATGTTTATTATGGGATTTAATAGGTGATTTATGTCGGTAGCATTGGATTAGCGAAGAATTGGGACAAGGGTTAGAGGGTGAAGAGAGGCGCTCTCTCACATTTCTAGTACTTTCGTATTTTTTATGTTATTAAAAATACTATACTATTACTATTTTAATTTTTTTTAAATTAAAACAAATATATATATATATATATATATATCCGAGCACATGCAGTTTAAGCATAGTTTTGTACGTAAGATTATATTTTATAATATAATACACATAATATTTATGTATATACAGGCATATATATGTCTGTTACCGCTCTAGCTGTCGCAATAATAGTTAATCAATACCGAACTCGATATTTAGTCGTTATTTGTAAAAAGAAAGATCAAGTTCGTTAACGGCTGAAATCGGACCAGGGGGAGTGGGGGTTTAGAGGGGAGGAAAATTCGAAATATCTCCGTTATTGTACGCCAAATCGTAAAATTGAATAGAAAAAATCATATTGCAATTACAATGTTCTATAACTATTGTTAAATATTTTTATGCTTTATCTTGAATATTAACCGAGATATTTGCATTTTTCAGTTTTCAGCCTCCAGCAAACCCCCACTTCTACTCATGTTACAGAAACAATACCCTGTTGTATAATAAACCACATTATTCCAGTGCGTAATAACCATGCAGTTGATCGCCCCGACAAAAATCTATAACACCTCTACATATTATTCAAAGCTTAAATACCAAGTATTGTTATCAACAGACTTTTAATATACGAGATACATGCAAATATATTCTGGTGACCTCCCCCCCCCCCCTCTCCCCGTCTTAAGTTCTTGGACTACTGGTTGATTGTTTGGGATAAAAATTATTCTGATCCTTTATAAATTACTGTACTGGATATAGTAAATAGTTAAATATGTGAATTTGACAGACCTGTTTGTTTACGTTTAGGTTTCTTATTATCGTTTGTATTTATTCACTTGATATTGACTGTGCTATTGTGCTACTATTATATAGATTTATCTATTTTTTTAGTAGATTTCCCTTAAGGGAAGTCAGCTATTGAGGTTGTACTCATGACGGAATTTTCGACATTTTTCTTCAAATGTCCATCGATCCTACCTAGTAGATGACGAAAATGAGGTCCAAAACCAGTAGAGGACTTGGCCTTCTTATTGACCCTTATACATTTGTTCCTCTACCATCCAGCATATTCCAGAGATAAAATGAGGTCCGTTCAAAACTGTATATATATATATATATATATATATATATATATATATATATATATATATATATATATATGTCTGTTACCGCTCTAGTGGTCGCAATTTTTGTTTGATCCTTACCAAACTTCATATTTAAGCGTTTTATGTAAAACGAAAGATCAAGTTCGTTAACGGCTGAAATCGGACCAGTGGGAGGGGGGGTTTAGAGGGGAGGATTTTTGAAAATTCGAAATATCTCCGTTACTATACGTCGGACCGAAAGATGTTACAGAACCAATTTTATTGCAAATTAAATTTACTATAAATATTGTTATATACATTAATTCTCTATCTTGAATATTAACCGAGATATTTGCATTTGTATTCTGCGTGTCACCAATAGGCTATGTTCGGAGTTTCCGACGATAGCTCTGGCGGCCGTTTCAATAACTATCGTCCCTCGTGAATAGGTTTAGAGGTTAGGTTAACTGTTAGAAACTACTGGGTTATTACGCCCTAAATAATGTTTTTAGGTTTAGAGGTTTCTTACTACTACAGTTGTTATTAGCCAGATTTCTCTATTGTAAAACTTCACGTGGGAAATCTGCTTAGTTTACGCAGCCCCTGCGTGACGGACCTTTTACAGCTTCTACTGCCTATTGCAGATGGCTACATACTGAAGAGATGTTTATGCCCACCAATTACCAGTAGTATCCCCGTCTTTGACCATCCGTTGTGAACGCAAGAACAGATTAATAGTTGGATGCAAATTGAGGTTGATGTTAGAGGAGTAGTTGTACCGCTAGTTATGCCGCTAGCTGCACCGCTACCAGTTAGTTCCCAGTCGAGCTAGAACAATATCCAGGTAGATACTATCTACAGTTCACCGTTCATCTCTACTTTAGACTTCTTCTTCTTCTTCCTCGGCTCTCTCTACATAACTGTCTTAACCACTTCTGTGCGATTGTGAAAGCCTCTCTCTTCCGTTAGCCGCCCAGATTTAATAATAATAATAAGTCCGCCACGCAGGTGCTGCGTTAACTAAGCAGATTTCCCACGTGCGCCACGTATTTGCATTTATCTCAAAACTTAAAAGTTCAAGGAGAACAATATTTGGTATTTAAGCTGTAAATAAAGTGCTTCATAACATAATAGAATATGGGAAATCAGTAGGAGTAGGGCTTTACTGAAGACCGGAAACCAAAAAATGCAAATATCAAAGTAAATAATCAAGATAGTGAAAAAATGTACATAACAACTTCTATAGAACATTACATTTGCAATAAGACTGATTCTATACAATTTTTCGATCCGACGCATAATAATGGAGATATTAAGAATTTTAGAAATTCACCCCTCTGAACCCCTCTCCCCCTGGTCCGATATATATACAGTTTTGAACGAACTTCATTTTCGTCATCTCCTAGGTAGGATCGATGGAAATTTGAAGAAAAAAGTCAAAAATTCCGTCATGAGTACAACCTCAAATATTTCCCAAGCAAAGCTACCTCAGTAATGGTTCTTAATGACTATAAATGCAATCCATGATTATGGTTAATATAGTCCACGATATTACCAACAGTCCAGTCGGGCTGATCGGGAAATATTTTTTTTTTAGTCTTCAGGGCTAAAAAATTCTATAAGTTCGCTTTTGTGGCCAAATTTTCAGGTATATGCCCTAAACACAGAGACGGGGAAATGTAAAAATATTGTGAGCATAAAAGACAAGCCAAAAAAAAATTCCGTTGTCAAAATACCTCAAATGATTTCCCGAGCGAAGGCTAGGTAGGTTAGCTAGTATATATATGAAATTTGGAAGAAACTCATTTTGGTGATTTCCTAGGTAGGAATGATGGACAATTGAAGAAATATTTTGAAAACCCCTTTCAAGAGTTCAACCTCAATAGCTGATTTCCCATAACGAAGACTGCTAAAACCATGAATTACTCAGAACCGATTTTGAGTGATTGAGTAACAATCAAAATTGAGGACAGACAGACTTATAAGAGTTTCAAATTTGATGCACTTATTCTTAGCATGCTCTGATACTGAAATATAAAATAAGACAAACCTAATAAGTTTCATGTATAAATATATATAAAATTGTAACCTCTGTCTGTACATTGATTTTTTTCGCGAAATTTCACGATAAATTTTCGTTTCACATGTCATAGACACCATATCTGCATTTTGTTTCTTTCGTGTATGTTTGTTTGTTTGTTACCTTTTCACGCATAAACGGCTGAACCGAATTTTATGAAACTTGGTATGAATATTACTACTAGCCCAACTTAGACTTTAGGCTATATTAATTTTCTCTGAGACGAACAGGAGTGGGGGTTATAAGGGAAGCCTGAAATTAAAAATAGCGATATTTTGTTTTCTATTGGTTTTTCACCAAATATGCACATAACAAAAGTTGTTTATTTTGATATTTAGAGTAACTTTTGTTATATACACTTTTGTCGTATATCGAAGTTTAAATGCGTTATACGCTAAAAAGTATAGCGGGAGTCAACAATATTATTTGCCAAAAAAGACTGAACCGAACTAAATAAAACTCGGTATATGTATTAGCAGTGAGGCCTTCATTATAATAAGCCATACCGACATTTCTATGGACGGGCAGGAGTGGGGGTTATAAGGGAAGCCTGTAATTAAAAATAGCGATATTTCGTTTCCTATTGGTTTTTCCGCAAATATGAACATAGCAAAAGTTGTTTATTTTGTTATTTGGAGTAACTTTTGTTATACACACTTTTGTCGTATACCTAAGTATAAATGAGTTATACGTTAAAACTTTAGCGCGCACTAACGGCTGAACCGAACTTAACAAAACTCGGTATGTCAATTAGCATTAATTCTTCCATGATTATAAGTTATATTAAAATTTTTAGGTTCGAATGGGAGGGGGGTTATAAGGGAGGCCTGAAATAAAAATTCACCATATTTACATGTATAAGAGACGGGTAATATAAAAATATCGAAGACTGAGAAGCCTTATCGAACAAATAATTCTATTATTAGCAAATCCACGGCAAAGATGGGTATCAATCCTAAACACTGGGACGGGTAAATGTCAAAATATTGTGCAATGTAAAGCCTGCTAAAAAATACCATCACCATTCAGCCTCAAATGGATTCCCGGGCGAAGCCGGGTATCTGAGCTAGTATATATATATAGCTTTTCCTGATGATTAAGATTACTACAATATTCTGAGTGTATGTGTGAAACTCTTGGATTTTAACACTGGAAGCATTTGAAGTGAGAAAAAATTATTTTAGTGTAACAGGAGAAATTATACAACTAAACGTATTATGGAGGGAATGCAAAATTATGTTATAAATACTTCTGCCCCACTCCTCCGACCTCACATTGGTTTATGTTTACATGTGATTTGATGTTTATAATTATAGTAATGTAGTGTTCTTCTCTGAAATACGAGTTTTTTAAAGTCTCATAAATATATAATTAAAAGTCCGTCCCGCAGGGGCTGCGTAAACTAACCAGATTTCCCACGTGAAGTTTTACAACAGAGAAATCTGCGTAATAACAACAGTAGTACTAAGGAATCTCTAAACCTATTCACGAGGGACGAACAGTGACGAAAACGGCTTCCTAGCTCTCGGAGGAATGTCCCGAACATAGCCGACTCCTGCCGACCACACACACAATACAAATGCAAATATCTCGGTTAATATTCAAGATACAGAATACATGTATAGAACAATATTTATAGTAAATTTAATTTGCAATAATAATGATTCTATACAATTTTTCGATCCGACGTATAGTAACGGAGATATTTCGAATGTTCAAAAATCCTCCCCTCTAAACCCCAACCCCCTCCCACTCGTCCGATTTCAGCCGTTAAGGAACTTGATCTTTTTTTTTACATAAAACGACTAAATATCGAGTTTGGTAACGATCAAACAAAAATTGCGACCGCTAGAGCGGTAACAGACAAATATATATATATATATATATATATATATATATATATATATATATATATATACATACACGAGGGTAGGTCAAAAAGTTCCCGGCCTGACCCATAAGGAAATGAAATAAAAACACAAAACGTGCATTATTTTTCAATATAATGCCTTTGTTATTTATACATTTATTACATCTATTTATTAATTTTTCTAAGCCCCCCAAATAATAATTTTCTTTTTTGGATTCAAAATGAGCAGTCTGTTTGAGTTCAATGTCGTCTACAAATCTTCTTCCCCTTAGGTCCTTTTTGAGGTTTGGGAACAGAAAGTAGTCACTGGGAGCCAGATCCGGGCTGTAGGGTGGATGGCCGATCAAATCAAAGCCCAAGGTGTCACTTTACGAGAGGTGTGCACGGGAGCATTGTCATGAAGCAGCATGATTCCTCGGCTCAGCTTCCCCCTCCTCTTCTCCTTGATTGATTCTCTAAGACGGGTCAGAACATTACAATAGTACTCTCCCGTGATTTTTTCATCATTGTCTTTGTAATCAATCAACAGGATTCCTTCTGAATCCCAAAAAATTGTGGCCATAATCTTGCCTGCCGAGGGTGTGACCTTGAACTTGACAGGTGGCTTGTCGCCTTTCCAACGCCACTGCATCGACTCCTGTTTAGACTCCGGATCATAGTGGTGGACCCAGATCTCGTCCCCAGTCACTATTCGTGTCAAAAGATTCATGGGATTTGAACCACAAAGCGACAACAATTCTTTGCAGCAATCGATTCTCACTTTCCTTTGAGCTGACGAGAGGTTTCTGGGAACCCATCGTGCACTGACCTTTGACATGCCGAGGTGGGTGTGTGGAATGTTTAGCACGGTAGTTTCCGATACACCAACCATCCTCGCGATCTGCTTCTTCTTTAGACGGCCATCATTGAGCACCAAGTCCTCTATGCGGTTGATGATGTCTGGGGTGGTTGCTTCCACAGGCCTTCCTGGTCGCGAGTCGTCTTCTAAGGATTCTCGCCCCATTTTGAATAAACTACACCAATATTTCACAGTACTATAGCTAGGGGACAAGTCCCCATACACGTTCCTAAGGCATTCAAAAATTTCTGAAGGCCTTATGGCTTCTTTGACTAAGAATTTCATCACAGCTCTGTACTCAATGTTGCTCATTTTAAAGACAAGTGCAAACTGATGATAATAAAAGTATTATATATACTATATTAGACAAGTGATAGTAGGATTATAAAAATTTGTGTGAGTATTACTATGGATTAGGTAAACATGACAAGCTCAAAGTCCTTTATCTTAATTCCCTCCTTCATAGTTACGCCGGGAACTTTTTAACCTCCCCTCGTATATATATATATATATATATATATATATATATATATATATATATATATATATATATATATATATATACAGTTTCGAACGGACCTCATTTTCGTCATCTACTAGGTAGGATCGATGGACATTTGAAGAAAAATTTCGAAAATTCCGTCATGAGTACAACCTCAATAGCTGATTTCTCTTAAAGGAAATCTGCTAAAAAGAATACCTCTCGCTGGAGAGATACAGTTATTTCTTCTTCTGAGAGGTTCAGTTATTAACTCTGCTCCGTTAAACATTTTATACTTTACTGAACATGCTAAGTACCATTAAGAATATACAGTTTACATTCCAAACACACAAAAGAGTATTTTTAATGGCAGTTATTACGTACATAAAACAGCTGCTATCGTTGTGCTTTGGAGAACTTTTGAGGAAATGAACGTTTATTCATAGATGGTTCGGAATGGAGAATTATTTCTATGATTATGAATAATATGGTTAATACGATAATCTATAATTATGCTATATATATATATATATATATATATATATATAATTATACAGGCACAGGAAACAGGTAATATAAAAATATTGTGTATATTGTAGAATTAAGTACAAAACAAATACTTTTACAAATCCTGAGCATTTTGAAAGGAAAATGTAAAAATATTGTACAAAGTAGAGCCCATAAAAAATACTATCATCGTGCAGCCTCAAATGATTTCCCGGACGAAGCGGGTATCTTAGCTAGTATATGTATATATATATATATATATATATATATATATATATATATAGACTGTTGAATTGTTGAGCATATCAATATTTCTACGCAAATTACTTGCTTCATACATTTTTCCGGAAAAAATGTATAAAATAAAAGTTACTCTAAATAACAAAGTAAACAACTTTTGTTATGTGAAGAAATTTCACAATTTTTTTTTTTTAGGCCTCCCTCATAACCCCCCTCCCGTTTGAACCTAAAAATTTTAATTTAGCTTATAATCATGGAAGAATTAATGATAATTGACATACCGTGTTTTGTTAAGTTCGGTTCAATCGTTAGTGAACAATAAAATTGTTGGGTCCCGCTAAAGTTTTAGTGTATATCTCGTTTATACTATGTTATAAGACAAAAAATTATATAACAAAAGTTACTTTAAATAACAAAATAAACAATTTTTGTTATGAGCATATTTGCAGGAAAACCAATAGAAGACGAAATACCGCTATTTTTAAATTCAGGCCTCCCTTACAACCCCCACTCCCGCCCGTCCCTTCCGGTATGGCTTATTATAATGAAGGCTTTAGTGTTAATACACATACCAAGTTTCATTTAGTTTGGTTGAGTCTTTTGTGTCAGATAAAATTGTTCACTTCCGCTATAGGTTTTAGCGTATATTCTTAGTGGACTGCCTCTCCATAGAGTATAAAAAGCCCTTTAATTACTACAGCTAGTCCTTCCTGCTGGATGCATTGTAACATATGATGAACTTAATGGGGTATTGATGAAGGAGGAGTGGCGAAAGTGACACTTACCTCCCACGCCTGCACTTTCTTTTCCATGTGAATACTATTGTTGCTAGAACAACAGCTGTTTCCGCATACAATTAATATCAGCTAGGTGCTGCCTTCCGCACCAGGGCAAAGGCAAATATAAACAACCTTCTAGCCACCCTGTCTAGTCATATTATATTATTTGAATCCACCAACAGATTTTTTTAGCACATTTCCCTTGTGGGAAATCAGCTGTTGGGGTCGCACTCATGGCGCGATTTTCGAAAAATGTCTTCAAAAGTCCATAGACCCAACCAAGGAGATGACGAAAACGAGGTCCGTTCAATATATATATATGTATGTATGTATGATGTCTGTTAACGCTCTAGCGGTCGCTAGTTTTGTTTGGTCGTTACCAAACTCGGTATTTAATAGTTTTATGTAAACAGAAAGATCGAGTGCCTTAATGGTTCAAATCGAAAAAGTGGCAAGGGAGTTTAAAGGGGAGGGAGGATTTTCGGAAAATCGAAATATCTCCATTATTATAAATCGAAAATTTTAATAGAACCAATCTTATTGCAATTGAAATGTTCTATAAATATTGTCATATACATTCATGGTCTATCGTGAATATAAACCGAAATATTTGCATTTTTCACTTCTCAGCCTTCATCAAACCCCCTCTTCTACTCATATTCAAATTATATAAACAATACTCTGTTATATAATAAACCACATCTTTCGAAGCTTAAATACTATAAATTGTTTTGTTGAGACATTTATTATACGAGATACATGCAAATATGTTTTGTTGAATCCCTTCACTCTTAAGTTCTTGGAGTGCTAAAATTTGATTGATTGAGATAAAAATTATTCTGGTTCATTATAAATTACAGAACTAGATATAGTATATAGTTTTCAATGAAATTAATATGTTATATTTGGATATATTTCAGTAATTGTTTTTCTTTCCGTTGTGAGGTTGTCAGACCTGATTACATTTTAGACGTTTCCCGTCGAGAGGTTTCTTATTATCCTTTGTATTTATTCATTTAATATTCACGGTGGAATATTCTACCAGTATGTATATTTATATGTTGTTAAACTTCACTAGGGAAATCTGCTTAGTTTACTCAGCCCCTGATTGACGGACGTTTTAGCAGATTTCCCTTAAGAGAAATCAGCTATTGAGGTCATAATCACCACGTTGTTGTTGAAACATTGCTTCAAATGTCCATCGATCCTACGCAGTAAATGACGAAAATGAGGTCCGTTCAAAATTATATATATATATATATATATATATATATATATATATATATATATATATATATTTGTCTGTTGTCGCTCTAGCGGCCGCAATTTTTGTTTGATCGTTACCAAACTGGATATTTAAACGTTTTATGTAAATCTGTAAATCGTCCGTCACGCAGGGGCTACGTAAACTAAGCAGATTTCCCATGTGAAGTTTTACAATAGAGAAATCTGCATACTGGTAACACAACACCACCGTGATTAAATACAAACGGTAATGAGAAATCTTTCAGTTAATTAAAATAAACTCCCAACTGAAACGGCTTCTGAATTGTAAGAATAATTTATATTTTAATAACTCAAATTTTAGTAGTCCAAGAACTAAAGAAGGGGGGGGGCGGATGAACAGAACGTATTTGCATAAATCTCACAAAGTAACGAAGGTAAGGTAAGGATAGAAACGACAGGTAAGGTTAGAAGAAGCTTCCACCTGAGCCGAGTACTGGCGGATATGGTCGACCTAATCCGAACTATACCCGACCACAGACTTCATAAAATGCAAATATCTCGGTTAATATTCAAAATAGAGAATAAATGTATATAACAATATTTATGGTAAATTTAATTTTCAATAAGATTGCCTTAGTACAATGTTTCGATCCGACGTATAGTAACGGAGATATTTCGAATTTTCGAAAATCCTCCCCTCTAAACCCCCCCCCCTCCCACTGATCCGATTTCAGCTGTTAACGAACTTGATCTTTCTTTTTACATAACGACTAAATATCGAGTTTGGTACCGATCAAACAAAAATTGCGACCGCTAGAGCGGTAACAGACAAATATATATACTATATATATATTCGAAATATCTCCGGCACTATACATCGGGTCGAAACATTGTATAGAATATATTGTAATCTTATTGCAAATTAAATATACTATAAATATTGTTATATACATTTATTCTCTATCTTGAATATCATCCGCGATATTTGCATTTTATTGAGCGTAACGGACATGATGAGATCGGTGAACTTCGGTTGCAGTTGTGAGTTTCCGGCTAGCTAGGTCGGCCGTTTCAGTAACAGTTCGGTTCTCGTAAAATTTCTCTATTGTAAAACTTCACGTGGGAAATCTGCTTAGTTTACGCAGCCCCTGCGTGACGGACTTCTATATTTCTTTTCCAAGCGTCATTCTTGACCTCGAGCGAACGGTCTGGATACGCACCGATGCGAAGGGCGAGGTTATGATTATGTTTATATCTTTATCTAATGCATGTCATTGCAACCTTGAAGGATTATTTTGCTATCTTGGTGCTGGGACATTTTCACTTAGCAGGATAGTGGCCTCACAGGAAACAGGACATCTTCTGCAACGTGCAGGTTTAAAGACTTATTTTTCTCCATTTTGATCCTTTAATTTACCGTTCCTGATTATCCTAACTTCGATACATTATAATTGTATCCTCGTTGGGCCACCTGCAGTCAATCTCCGGCCATTGTATCTAAACGGAAACGGCATAAACTATAAAAAGCCATCCCCTTTTCCAGATCGGCTCCTGATGGGTTCGCGTTAAATGGAGCATCAAGCCGGAGGGTCACACAGCCGGGGGTCACACAGCCTGGGGCAATGTCCCCGACCAACGACAAAAAATCACAAGGTCATTATGTGACTCTCTCTCTCTTTTCTTTTTATTTTTTTCTTCTCTCCATGATTTTTCCATTATCATTTTTCTTTTTATCAATGGAGCGACAACTGAAGAAGAGGTGACAGTTAGACGAATTAGCAAATTTACCACCTGTAGAGTTACAACTATTATAAAATTATTTTCCTTGATCCATGCACTATGCAGGATGAGAAGTGGCGAAAGGGGCTGCGTAAAATAAGCAGATTACCTTCTAATCCCAGACGCAGGAATTACTCGCTTAATATTTAAGCTACAAACAAGTCCATAGAACGAGAATTGAAGAACACCAAGATTGGAGCTATAGAATTTTCCTATCCAACTTAAATTAACGGAGAAATATTGAGCTTTCGATCCCACCGCTACCCCCCCATAGTCGATATTGAAACATTTCATATCGAGGTTGGGCGCTGAATGTTACCATAGTCGATACTGAAACACTTTATATCGAGCTAGGCCGTTGAATTTTACCATAGTCGATATTGAAACATTTCATATCGAGGTTCGACGCTGAATGTTACCATAGTCGATACTGAAACACTTTATATCGAGCTTGGCCGTTGAATTTTACCATAGTCGATATTGAAACATTTCATATCGAGGTTCGACGCTGAATGTTACCATAGTCGATATTGAAACATTTCATATCGAGGTTGGACGCTGAATGTTACCATAGTCGATACTGAAACAATTTATATCGAGCTTGGCCGTTGAATTTTACCATAGTCGATATTGAAACATTTCATATCGAGGTTGGACGCTAAATGTTACCATAGTCGATACTGAAACACTTTATATCGAGCTTGGCCGTTGTATGTTACCATAGTCGATATTGAAACATTTTATATCGAGCTTGGTCGTTGTATGTTACCATAGTCGATATTGAAACATTGTATATCGAGGTTGGACGCTGAATGTTACCATAGTCGATACTGAAACACTTTATATCGATCTTGGCCGTTGTATGTTACCATAGTCGATATTGAAACATTGTATATCGAGGTTGGACGCTGAATGTTACCATAGTCGATACTGAAACATTTCATATCGATCTTGGCCGTTGAATTTTACCATAGTCGATATTGAAACATTTCATATCGAGCTTGGCTGGTCGTTGTATGTTACCATAATCGATATTGAAACATTGTATATCGAGATTGGACGCTGAATGTTACCATAGTCGATATTGAAACATTTCATATCGAGGTTGGACGCTGAATGTTACCATAGTCGATATTGAAACATTTCATATCGAGGTTGGACGCTAAATGTTACCATAGTCGATATTGAAACATTTCATATCGAGGTTGGAAGCTGAATGTTACCATAGTCGATATTGAAACATTCTATATCGAGGTTGGACGCTGAGTGTAACCATAGTCGATATTGAAACATTTTATATCGAGCTTTGTCGTTGTATGTTACCATAGTCGATATTGAAACATTGTATATCGAGAATGGACGCTGAATGTTACCGTAGTGGATACTGAAACACTTTATATCGAGCTTGGCCGTTGTATGTTACCATAGTCGATATTGAAACATTGTATATCGAGGTTGGACGCTGAATGTTACCATAGTCGATACTGAAACATTTCATATCGATCTTGGCCGTTGTATGTTACCATAGTCGATATTGAAACATTTTATATCGAGCTTGGTCGTTGTATGTTACCATAGTCGATATTGAAACATTGAATAGCGAGTTTGGACGCTGAATGTTACCATAGTCGATATTGAAACATTTCATATCGAGGTTGGACGCTGAATGTTACCATAGTCGATACATTGAAACATTTCATATCGAGGTTGGACGCTAAATGTTACCATAGTCGATATTGAAACATTTCATATCGAGGTTGGAAGCTGAATGTTACCATAGTCGATATTGAAACATTGTATATCGAGGTTGGACGCTGAATGTTACCATAGTCGATATTGAAACATTTCATATCGAGGTTGGACCCTGTATGTTACCATAGTCGATATTGAAACATTGTATATCGAGATTGGACGCTGAATGTTACCATAGTCGATATTGAAACATTGTATATCGAGATTGGACGCTGAATGTTACCATAGTCGATATTGAAACATTTTATATCGAGCTTGGTCGTTGTATGTTACCATAGTCGATATTGAAACATTCTATATCGAGGTTGGACGCTGAATGTTACCACAGTCGATATTGAAATATTTCATATCGAGATTGGACGCTGAATGTTACCATAGTTGATACTGAAACACTTTATATCGAGCTTGGCCGTTGTATGTTACCATAGTCGATATTGAAACATTGTATATCGAGGTTGGACGCTGAATGTTACCATAGTCGACACTGAAACACTTTATATCGAGCTTGGTCGTTGTATGTTACCATAGTCGATATTGAAACATTTCATGTCCAGCTTGGACGTTGCATGCTACCATTGTCAATATTGAAACATTTCACATCAAGGTTGGACGCTGTATGTTACCATAGTCGATATTGAAACATTGTATATCGAGATTGGACGCTGAATGTTACCATAGTCAATATTGAAACATTTTATATCGAGCTTGGTCGTTGCATGCTACCATAGTCGATAATGAAACATTTTATATCGAGCTTGGTCGTTGCATGCTACCATAGTCGATAATGAAACAATTCATGTCCAGCTTGGACGTTGCATGCTACCATAGTCAATATTGAAACATTTCATATCCAGCTTGGTATTTGAATTTTACCATAGTCGATAATGAAACAATTCATGTCCAGGTTGTATGTTACCATACGACTACGGTCGTCGAAATGACGGCTTTTATGGTGCCATATTTGATATTTGATAGTAGAATTGCAAAATAACACGGAGAAAATTTTTTTGGATAATATATTCTGTGTCTAACGTTAAGAGAGATATTATTATATTATATATATATATATATATATATATATATATATATATATATATATTTAGAGGATTGGCTAAGCCCACTCAATACCACACACACCTCAGCAAAAACGTCCGTCACGCAGGGGCTGCGTAAACTAAGCAGATTTCCCAAGTGAAGTTTTACAATAGAGAAATCTGCATACTGCTATAACGTAACACCACCGTAAGTAAATACAAACGGTAATGAGTTATCTTTCAGTTTATTTTAATAAGCTCCAAACGGAAACGGCTTCTGGCAGATAGGTCTGCCATCCATTCAGAGCTGGACAGATAGACATATTCATCAACGGAAAGAAAAACAATTACTGATATATAAATGAATACAACACATTAACTTTATTGTAAACTATTCATTATATCTAGTACTGCAATTTATAATTAATCAGAAGAATTTATATTTTAATAAATCAATACGAAACGCCCGAACACATCCGAAATCATAAGACCAGAGCCTACAATAGCCGATCTGATCTATTTCGTTGTCCACTTAACACTTAATAAAAATGAAAATATCTCGATTAGTATGGAAGATACAGAATAAATGTATATATCAATATGTATAGTATATGTAATTCGCTATAAGATTGATTTTATACACGTTTTTGATCCGACGTATAGTAACGGACATGTTTCTAATTTTCAAAATTCCCCACCTCTAAACCCCTCCTCCTCATGGTCCGATTTCAGGCGTTAACGAACTTGATCTTCCTTTTTACATAAAACGACTAAATAGTTTGGTAACGACAAAAACAAATTGCGACCGCTAGAGGGGTTACAGACACACACACAGAAATGATGGAATATGACGTGGAGAAGTGATGGTTCATAAGGCAGAAACTCCAAGATTGAGCTTCTCTTTGTGGATATTAGGACTGCGGTGGCGGTGCTCATTGTGGACACGAGCAATTGGCCAAATAATCAAACAGACAGAAGCGGAGTTGCGGCGAAGGAAGCCAGTCTGGGAAAAACTCCATCGGCGAGTAACGGACGCGAGTAACGGACCACAGTTCTTAAAATGAAATTATCCGCCCCATTATGCTCCCCCCTAGCAAATACCCCAGCTAGCCTACTTAGATTATTATTTATTAACGTCCGCTTTTTGCTACTATGGCTAATTAGGACGGGTTAGCTACAGGTGGCCACCATTTTCTAGCCAGGGTGGGACTAACCCTACTTCTAATTCAAGCTAATATTCTATCGGGGCTCAGGTTAGCCATGTGAGTTAAAGCGTTGACCTTAATCTCACATGGTAAACCTAGAGTGGCGAGTTAAATTCCCCCCAGGAAATAGGAATTTATTTAGTGACGGAATTCCTTAAATAACATTCTAAGCCTCACCTTGGCTAGAAAAGTGTGGTAACCTGTAGATAACCCGTCCCAATTAGCCTGAGTAGCAAAAATTGGACGTGAAAAAATAATAAT